>JAMAGK010000037.1:0-169039 GCA_023626135.1 Talaromyces sp. R2412 | reverse complement strand
AAAATCCGTTCTTTATAATTTTTTTGCTGTTTTTTTATTTTTTGGCCCCCGGGTGTCCCCCCCCCCCCCCCCCCCCCCCCCGTGCCGGCCCAATGAATCCTGCTGTCATGTCAAACGGTTTGGTTGAGCCCTAGACCTGGCAGAGGCTAGTCTGGTCCTGATTTAATATCGTCCATATTACATTGGCCATATCATCTTCTCTTCTTCTTCTCCTTCTTCTTCTTCCTCTTTTGCTCTCCCTGGACTGGACTGGGCAGCACTGGATTGTACACACACTGAATCTAAACACTGAACTGACACTCGCACATTCATTCGCTACTGGCTCTCGTCTCATCTCATCACTGGAACTGCCACTCGTCACTCGCTCTTGCCCGTTTGTGCCTGGTTTGGACAGCAATTTCAGCTCTTGGGCGACGACAGTCAAACAATCTGGTGGCAACTACGACCCGAAACAAATCTCTGCCTGATGATTTAGGAGTCTTGTCATCTACTATTAATTCGCTGTCCCGCCGGGTCACAAGAGACGACACCAAACACGACAACGAAAACACGACTAACGTATATTCTGCAACAACACAAATAAACGCGCATATGATCCTCATACAACAACCCGTCAACCCGATATCCCCCGCCAAAGTGGATATCTCACTGCTTCTCAAGCCTGACGATGAGGAAGCGCTCCCGACTTCAGCAGCCCAGAGAAGACAGTCGGGCCCGGACACCATGATGCCCATGGTCGCCCCAGCCATGACTACGCCCATGAGCATGCCCATGCCCTTGCCAGCCCCATCCACTGGCAGTGGCAAGCGCAGTCTGTCCTCGCTCGGCCATGAGCCCCCCGCCAAGAAACAGTCCAAGTGGTCGCCCGACGAGGACGCCCTGATCATCGAACTCCGGGGCCGCGGCATGAAGTGGGAGGACATCAGCAAGCGGCTGCCGGGACGCAGCGCCATTAGCTGTCGGCTTCACTATCAAAACTATCTCGAGCGGCGCAGCGAGTGGGACGAGGACCGCAAGAACAAGCTGGCCCGGCTGTACGAGAGGTATTCTCCTTTCTTTCCCTTTTTTCCAAACTTTCATTCCAACTGCAAGGTGGCTAACCAAAAACCAGGTTCAAGGCGGAAATGTGGGCCAAAGTCGCCGAGGAAATGGCCATTCCATGGCGAGCCGCCGAGGCCATGCACTGGCAGCTGGGCGAACAGGAGATGGCTAGACGCGCCGGGGTGGTGCCTTTCTCCCTGTCCAGCGGCGGTGGCTCAGTCGAGCCTCCTCCACAAAAGATCCGCCGAAGCAACACGGTGATGCCCCGGCTGCGACGACAGTCGGTCTCGGTCGCGCCGGTTTCACAGCGAGCCGTACCACCGCCGATAGTGCCACCACCACCACAACACCAACAACCACACCCACAGGTCTTGTCTCAGGCACATGTTCCTCCCGGAGGACAGCCTACGCTCCCCTCGCTGGAAGAACTCACAGCCGGCGTGCCAGCCTATGCTCCCCTGTCACAGCCCATGATGGACCCGTATCGAATGGCCCGGCCACCGCCGCCACCACCGCCCCCATTGAATCTGCGTCCGCCGGGCGATATGCCGGGAATAGAGCCCCCGGTACCTCGCACAAGAGCGTGATTTTTTTTTTTTCTTTTTGGTTTTGTTTTCTGTTTTCTGCATAGCGTTTTGTGGGAGGTAGACAGTCTTTGCAAATACGGAGTGATGTGATGTTGATTCATCACGGTTTTGGGCATGTCTGACGATTGAGATACCAAGTTTTTTTTTTTTTTTTTTTTTTATTTCGGTGTGGCTATAGCCCACCAATTGTCCTTTTCATACCCCGATTCCACCACGCAGCCGCCCGCCGCGCAAATGTCCCTTTCGAGCTCGCCTTCTTGGTACAGATGGTAGTATCGATGAAACACCTGCTCCGATTGGTCTGTGTCAGCGGCAGCGGCAGCAGCTGGTCTGTTGTTGTTGTTGCTGCGCAGGACCCAGGGAACCATGACATCCTGCTGATCGCCCTTGTCCCAACCGCGCCGACTTGATTTTTGCTCCAGCGCCCAGACGTATATCAACGCTGTTCCTTTTGCCTCTAAACACTGCAAAATGGCGGCAATGGCCTGCACTCTGCGTTCGGCGGTGGAGAGATGGTGCACTACAGCAACAGATATCGCAAAGTCAAAGAACGCGTCCGGATGTGGAAGGCTCAGGATATCTGCCACGATGGTGGAGTGCGGATGATGCTGAGTCGCGATTTTGGCCAGCGCGGAGGATCTAGATATACACGTAGTTGAATAAAAGGAATTCATATTTTTTTTTAAAAAATAAAGAATGTGTATATATCCTACCTATCCGAAGCAATGATGAAAACGTCGCGGTTCACAGTCAGGTATTTGCCATTTCCGCAGCCGATGTCTAGACCGATGGACCCTGGGGATTGGGTCTGTAGGAATCGTTCGACGATAGGCCACGGCTGTTTTGTTAGTGGTGGTGGTACAGTATAAAAAATGCAAAAAAGGGGGAGAACCTTGTAGCGTGTGGAGGAAAAGTGGCTGGCGATCTGCTGGTACACGTCGTGCACGTGTTTTTGCTCGTATGCGTCGTTTTCTTCTGGATGGGTCGGACTGGACATTGCAGGAGAGTTTAAATCAAGGAATTTGATTGAGGAATTGGAGGATTGAAGAATCAGAAATGAAAGACTGAGGATTGAAGTGATGGGTTGTGTCGTGTTGCGTGTGTCAGGCGGGGGTGAAGCTTCAATGTTGAGGGGAAATTTTTGTAAAGCTTGATCTCTCTCTTATCGCACTCCCCACATCCACTTCTGTACTCTCAGTTACAACATCCCAGATTTTCCTATCTTCTAAGAATCTAGTCTTTTGCAATTGATATTACAGGGAACATTACAGGATAATATCATCAGCAAATATTGAATTGTCTATACACTACTCGCAAATTTCCTATCCTACCCCGCACCGCCTCTCTCAAAACACAATCTCACCCAGGGGGAATCGACAGGGGAACAAAATGTCCTTCCAACCAACCCCCTCCGACATCTCCGTCATAATCTCAACAGCCTCACACCCAACCGATACAGAAACCCCCTCGCTCGCCACCGAACGCCGCATCACCCCATCATGGAGCATCTCCCTCCTCAAAGGCAAGCTCGAAACCATGACGGGTATCCCGCCGGGCAGCCAGAACCTACTCTTCAAAGCCCCCGGCCAGCCGGACCGCTGGATTACCGGCGAGGATAGGCAGATTGGAGAATGGGGATTGATGAAAGGATGTGAGATTATGGTGAGTCTCCTCTTTTTTTTCTCTTGATAGTGTGGTGTGGGTTTCTGAGAAGAGAGATAGGTCCACGATACTCGCCCCCCCGCCGCACGCGTGAATTTCACCGATATCTCGTCCGTCGAAAAGTACGAACTACCCAGCGAAACCTACGAGAACCTGTCCAATTCCGTGCTCGCATGGAAAAAGAATCAGAAACTGGGGCGCTTCAATCCAGATACTCAGTCTCCAGAATCTCTATTGCAGGAACAAGCCGCGCGGGATGCCCACGAGGTTTCGGCCAGAAAGATAAAAGTATCGGCGCGTGCGATTGTCCTGCCCTCGTCGCCGCCGCATATTCGCCGTGGCACAGTGCGTTATGTTGGACCAGTGAAAGAAATCCCGTTTGCGCCGCTCAAGGGGAAGGATTTTCCAGCAGGAGGCGAGCAGCCATTATGGGTCGGCATCGAGCTCGACGAGCCCACGGGTAAAAACGACGGCAGCGTGTCGGGGACAAGGTATTTTGAGTGTGGCTCGAGTTGCGGTGTTTTTGTCAAGCCGGAAAAAGTCCAAGTAGGGGATTTTCCGCCGCTGGAGTTGGATTTTGATGATATGGAGGAAATATAGTTTTACGAAAAAAAGTCAAGAACTAAGTCTAGAATGGTATGTATTGAAATTAATTAATAGTATAAACAGTATCCATCATCCAGTCATGTCGTGGTATCGTCGCGGTACGCCATTATTATGCATATATCGAAGTAGTTGTGTAGTGTAGTGTAGTGTAGTGTAGTGTAGTGTAGTGCAGTGTGCTGTTTTGTATAGCGTGGTGTGGTGCATATAGTCTTGTTTGTGCAGACTTAATGAGCCGTCTTGTAAACCGTCACATTCCACTTCGCCTTGGGGTTCTCGGACGTAACATTTCCCTTTGCATAGTCATTGACCGCAGCCTTCTTGCCACCCGCTGCAAAGCTGTGCTTGACATCAATCTCCCAAATCGGATACTGGCGCGGAATCATCTTGGCCGCCACAGACTTGTCGTCGCACTCGGCGTACTCTTTATCCAAATCGTTGCCCGTGCAGTGAGTGTGGAAGCCCGGGTTGTTGGGACCCGCGGCGCGTGTCAGGACAAAGTTGTACACGCATGCTGCTGGCGAGCAGCCGACGGTAAAGTTGGACAGCGGCCAGACGTTGGGGTTGCTGGCGCTGGCGCTGGTGTCGTCGGCGCTCGGGATAGGGCTGGCAGAGGCCAGGGCGGCGAGGAGGGTGAGGGTGAGGGTGATGAGCTGCATTTTGGGATGAAGTTGTGTTGATATCAATTGATTGATGTTGGTAGGAGAATTGAGTGGTTGAAAGTAATTGAGAAGAGTGGTGGTGAGATGTGTGGTGTTTTTATATTGATCTTCAATGTTATTGTTATTAATGTTGGTTTTTTTTAATCTCTCATCTGCAGGGAGAATCCGCCGTATTTATGCTGCATCCACGATCCTGCATCCTGCATCCTGCGGCTCGCAAAACCACGCAAACCCGATTGATTCCTTTTGCGATTAACCATTAATTACATATTTGCTGTCTCAGTGCATCAACCCATTGAACCAAACTTCTCAGCGTGGAAAAAAAAAGCGATGACGCATGTCTCGCCCGGTGCCTGAGTCGCAGCCAATCGCAGCCCGCTGATCGCCGGGCTGTGATGCAATGCTTGGCGCCGAATCAGGCTAGCGTCGCGACGTATCTTTTTTCGCTTTTCGGCCTTACGAGAACTTTTTTAGTACGTAGTCTTTTTCTATGCAAGTGGTTCGTGGCTAATCAACTTTTATTGGCGGCCCTGGCCCAGAGTTTTTATTGTTGGTGTTAGTGCCTAGTCGAGCAGCGAGTTAAAACACACGATTCCGAGAGGGCTGTACAACTGCAGTGTCCACCGTTCACTGTCCACGCAAGGAGGTTGGAGGGCAGTCTAAGACATGCCTCTATTATTAACAATAGTCCTGCCCAACTAAATTAGTATTTACGCAGTACGTAGTACTATACTACTATTAATATTAATAGTTACGGACGTCGAGCACTAGTAGTTCGTAGTTCGAACTTCGTAGTTTAGACGTAGATAGACGTAAATGTGAAACCAAAGATCGACGCAATGGCGTCACTTGCTCGGAACGCCTGGATCCAACTTACATCATCTTACTATATTTTTTGTTTTATTTTTCAACGAATATCTTTGCTATTATTTGATCACTTGTTTGAGTGGCAATGGTTGTACGTAGTAGCAGTGCAACGTTGTGTTACGTTCTTGTTTGAGATGACTAAGAAAGCTCTCCTTGGCCGGATATCGGACTGTGATTGGTGGGGGAGGTTAGCTATGTGAAATTAAGATGATGATGATGATGATGATGATGATATATCCAAGTCATACAGTACGCTCAGTAACAACTACGAATCATTAAATCTACTACTGCTTCTTTCGACCTCGTCCCTTCTTGGCCGCCGGTGCTTCGTCCGCCGCAGACGTCTCGGCGTCACCAGTTTCACCACTCTCGCCAGCTTCACCATTGTCTGCGCCCTCGCCCTCGCCAGGCACAAAAGCCTGCGTGAAAAATAGTCGCGCGTTGACCTTGTACGTGTTGGCAAAACTATAATGATTTCCTATTTGCTGTCAGTACTTTTCTTCTTCTCTCTTGTTCTCAGTATAAAACTCACCCCTCGGCACCTGAAAAACACACCCCTTGCCCGCCGTAAACTGCACCCCGTTCATGTCCACCTGCACCCGTCCATGCGACACATAAAACACCATGTGCATGCGCTTCGAGTTTTTGGGTTTTTTGACCCCCTTGGGCGGGATCTCAACAATGCCGGACCCGATAAACGAGTAGCTTAGCAACTTGGCCACTCGGAACGTAGAGTCCTTGACTTCGCGTGTCTCGACCTCGTTGGATGCGTATGCAATTTCTGGTTCGTCAGTAAAACCCTTCAAAAATTTGTTGGTGATTGTACACACCGAGAACTTCTTCCTCCTTTGAGACTGTCTGTCTTTCAGAATCCCATTTCTTGGCATATCCATGTAGCACGCCGTCCTTGGTCTCCCACTCATCTGGCTCGCCCGGATCTTCGTCTGACTCATCGTCTTGCTTTTTCGATTGTTTGCCCTTCTTGCGTTTCTTCTTGCTCTTTTCAGGCTGTAGCTCTTCGGTGCGGATAATCTCTTTGATTGTGGACAACGGATACCGCTGTCCAAGATTGGCTTCTCCATCTCCGTAAACACAGCGCTCATTGCGCCAGTATGCCAATGGCCGGACCGAGACACGTCCCGAGCGAGTATGTGTTGATTGCTCCTCGGACGTCTCACGTTTCAAGATGTAAAGACTGCGGCCCTTGAGAGGTCCTGTCCGGCTGACGTGATTCTCAACCACTTTTTCCAACTCTGGATCTAGCGGTTCCGCAGGCGCACTGGGTGTCGTGGTTCTTGCAGTGGTCTTTGGCTTTTTCGTAGGTCTGTCGGTTTGTTGTGTTTTTGCGGATTTCCCTGGTCGACCCCTCTTGAGTTTGTTCCCGGATGGCGGCGCGACAGGTGCATCCTCCTCGTCATCTGTATCTCTTGATCTCCTAGCGGAGAGACTGCTCCGGTTGAGCGTGCGGGAATTGGAGGCATGAACCGACGGCGAGTCTTGTTCCGAAACATCTCCATGCCCAGCCCCAACATCCTCTATAGAACCATCCGAGTCGTCGCCAAAGTCGTCATCAACATGCACATCAACATCCCCAGCAAGATCATTCTCAAACGCGCTTTCATCTTGAACATCATCCTCGTCATCATGCACTGGATTGTTCTCAGTATCCGAAAAGTCGCCATTCGTTTCAATCTCTCTACCCTTTTGTTTTGCGACTGGCGCCGTCGCTGTGTTTGGTCGTCGGTCGTTCAAAGGCGGGCGCGCCGTCTGGTTGTTCGCTCTGCCGGCGCGTTGAGGAAGAGTCGACGGACTCGACGACCGCCGCTCATCCTGCGCAAGAGGCGACGAGCGCGCACCTGGTGTGCGCCGAGGCGATCCGCTCAAGCCGCTTTTCCGGGGTGATCGTGCGACGGGCGGTGGCAGGTATGGCGATCGCCGCGCGTCGGCTCTGTAGAGAAAGTCGGCTGGGTCTGGGGCGGTGTCTGCGGATGTCAGCTTTCAATTATTGAGAAACATTGCGAGCAAATGTACCCTCGTCCATGGACATGCCCTCGGAACCCATCATCGAGTCATTGCCCGTGTATATCTCGGCGGGCGATTTTTCTGGCGACGAAAACATGCCATCCAGCTCTTCCAATCCATGCTCATCCCGTCTACCTTCTTTGAGCGTGATGCCCGTTCGCCTAGATTGTTAGTAGAGTTATTCACTTGTATCGTTGTTCTTGCGTCTTACCTTCCCTGCGTCCCGACATTGGAATAGTCGTAGTCGCGCGCTTTTGGACCGCGAGCCATGGCGATCTTGAGTCGATTTTTTCGCAGTGCAGTTCTGGTTCCGTGACACAGTCCAGTCTATACTTCCAACAGCATGAATGCAAGAAGAGTCGACGCAAGAGTGTCTGGCGGGGAATGGTCGTGCCAGAAGTCGTGCAGCTGCCTCGTTGGTGATGCCGGTGGAGACGCGCGCGGGCATGCGCTAACCTTGATTGTGCGACGCGTCTCTAATTCGATGCACCAGTCACGTGAATATCATACTTATGTAAGCACCCAGCAGTGAACCTACCCCGCTGTTAGTAAACACTTGATGCAATGTATTGTCTGTTTTGCTGGGGTTTCTGGTTCAAATCTAGTGGAAACAAGTAACAGTTTCTAAGGCGTGGTATTCTTGAAGGTGATTAGCATAGTGGTATCTTCGTGGTGGGTTTCACCATGGTTGAGAGAATGGATGGGTGTTTGGAAGGTCCAGGAGAGCGAACCACTTCAATCAGCATATATCCTCTTCTTTAGGGTAACACTATATCTACAGTCCATTGCAGTACTCCCCAGCTCCTCCTCTTTGAAGGAAAAGAAAGAAATTTAGGAGGGACGTACTTTTTGCAATTCTGCCCGTGGCTGTGTTGTGAATGTCAAGTTTTTGGTGTTGAGGGTACGGACCGAAAATGTCGTAGCGAGCGTTGTAAACCATTGTATCATTTTTTTTCTGTTGAGCCTGACAAAGAAATCTACACTCAAGATAATAATAAAAGATAGACCACTTCATACCCATGAAATGATAGTTCGAATTTAGATGTCCTGTTCAGCCGCAGCTCATTTGTTGATGAGGGGAAGACATCATCAGATGTTTCTGTTTCTATAGCTACGATGAAGAAGAAAAATGTCAATGCCAATAAATGCAAGATAAATCTAGGCCTTTGACATAGATATTCTACTAAGAAGAACTTCGAAACTTATCATTTCTAGGAAACGAAACTGCTAGTAATACTGCATTGTGTCCACATATTTGAGCCATTCTATTATTTTCAGGGAATCATAGGTCACATCTATTGTAGAAGTAGTAAGGAAGGATTTCTTAATACTATTAGAATAAATGGCGTTGTATCAGAGGCATTCCCAGATGCTCTTACAGCGGCAGACCGGAACAAGCAGCCATATTCAACTCTAGATGGAGAAAGTAATACCCGACATTCTAGCTATTTTTGACGAAGAAAAGCCGATCTGGGGTGCCGCACATTGAGCAGCGAATCACTTTCTATTTTCACTTATTAGCACCCACTTGGTCTATTAAATAGCTTCGCGGGGCACCCCAGGTTTGCGGGACTATTCCGTATAAGAGAACCTAGTATATCAGAGATCTAGGGCGCAATCACGAAATTGAAGTACGTAAACGTTAAACATCTTCCCCTGCTTCTGTCAAAATTTTACAACTTTCCAAATGTCATCCGACAACACCCACCATGTCCATGAGAAACAAAACTTTCCTTGCAAGAAAGGTCTTGATCCCAAGACCGTATTTCCTGCCTTTGACCCCTCCCCTCGGAAATTTACCGATGAAGGAATGGACATTGAATATAACCATACAATCCAGACACGTGATGGAGTGAATCTTCGCGCCGATATCTATCTCCCCTAAGATCGCCATGGTGTTAACGTGAAATTGCCAATTGTGCTAGTATATACCGCATTCGGAAAGCAAACCCCGTATGATATTTCTCAACTCCCGTGTAACAGGGACTTTGATCCAGGGTACGATGGTGTTTTATTTTCAAAGTATATTGTTTTTGAAGGCAGCGACCCCGTCTTCTGGACCAAGCACGGCTTTGCATATGTGGTGGTCGATTCCCGTGGCAGCTTTGCGTCTGACGGGGATTTTGCTTCCTTCTTTACAAGGTCTGATGGACGGGACGCTTGCGATGTGATTGAGTATCTTGGAACGAGACCATGGAGCAATGGCTATGTAGGCATGATTGGTGCCAGTGGATTGGGTGCTATTCAATGGTAAATCTTTTTTTCTTCTTTCTCAACTGAGACAAACCCTAACGAGAATTTTATTCAGGCTGGCTGCGGCCAATCAACCTAAGCATCTTGGAGGAATCATGATACAAGACGGGTTCGTTGATTTTTATCGCGGAGTCGCATACAAAGGAGGAGTTCTTCACCGAAATTTCCTCGAATATCTCAATAAAGCGTACCTCTGTCATGGAAACGTGCAGGGAAGTCAGAAACTTGATTTTGTGAGGATTGCCGAGGAAAATCCTTACGATAATGAAGTTTGGGAGTTGTTTAGACCGCAGCTGGACAAAATCACTTGTCCACTCTACCTTATTACAAGCTTAGCAGATAATGGTGTTCATACACCTGGCTCAATTCGTGGTTATCTCGCGGTACAATCTTCTACCAGGTATATTGAGCTGCATCCGTATGTTTTCCAGCTCAGTCATATTGCTTACCAAAGGATACTTACTCTCATTCTTCTTCTTTTTTTTCTACAGTTATCGCAAGTGGGAATGGCAGCTGACCGCCGAGTCACTTGAACGGCAACTTGCATTTTTCAACAAAGTTCTCCACGGGCCAGCCCAGAAAGCTGCTGATTCTGTAGACTCCTGGACCCCTGTTCGGCTCCATGTTACTGAAAGCCATTATGCTGGTAGCTGGAGAAGTGAAGAGAGTATCCGATTAGCAGGACTCAAAGGACGAAGCTCTACCTTGGTTCTAATGAGCTTCTGCAATCCGAGTCCGTTGCTGTGAATGAATCAGTCGCGTATGACGCCAAGACTGGATCTGACAAGTGGAAAAAGACATTCTCTGAACCGACTGAAATCACCGGATCGTCTCATCTTCACTTATCACTTTCCATCTCAGAAGGGTCGGATGCAGGCATCTTTGTGACCCTTCAGAAACTTGATCGGGATGGGAACATTGTCCATTTCCCATATCACACGTTTATCAATGACGGGCATGTAGCTTGGGGCTGACTAGAGGCATCCAAGCGGAGGCTGGCCGATCATGCTTATGGGGATGAAATCGCCCACACATTCCTTGAAAAGGACGCCCAGCCACTGGTGCCAGGGGAGAAGGTCGTGTTGGACATCAAAATTCAGCCAAGCGCAACTTTATTTCGCAAGGGCGAATCACTTCAGGTTGCTGTTCAAGGCAGGGATTTTAACGATTATGGTCCAGATTGCCAAGTGCCACGTGCAGGGACTGGTTGTAATCAAGGTCAGCACACCATTTATCTGGAAGGTAGCTTTGTTGAAGTGCCCATCGTCCCTGCCAAGTACCGTTAGAAGTGTACTGTATCAGGCGAAGAAGCTAGGAAACATGAAGGAATACGAAACTTGAACTTAGTAAGGGTATTTTTAAGAAAGTAGTCAGGCTTGTTACAATATTATAACTACCTTAGAGCACAAGACATGTAAACTACGCGTAGTTGAGGCTTATCACTTGCAAAAAGTGCACGGCTGTGAGGTTATAGTTTTACGGAAACGGCCGCAAAGGCGTACTGTGGTTGACTACCGATGTCACATAATTAATTTCGTCATTCTGTGTATTTCCAGGAGCTCCGTCCCTGGCATCTTCGTCATTTTATTTATCAACTTCAAATGTTTGAAGCAGGCTGAGATCAAATTGAAACGGCATCCTGACTGACTAGCTCCGATGAGTAGGGTAAATGTAGTGATGATAATCAAGGTGAGACTAAAGCACCGCCTTTAAAGTAGCTGGTGGAAAGACAGGCACTTCTAAAGACCGGACACCCGGTAGCTCTCTAGTATTTGTATCCTCTGATTTTTGGCTCAACCATTTGGATCTTCAGGAGAAGCAAACTACCATTCATTATTAATGAGCGTGAATAGCAACATAACTTCGTCAAACTCCGCAAAAGTATAACTATAGTACAACAGGATATGTCAAATCCTCAAGCAATGAAGGTTCCTTATACTCCAGTCCAGTAACTCCGCCCTTGACCCGGAATGTTATATGGTAATCGATACCAGCGAAGTTGAACAATCCGATATTCCGGTCTCCAACTTGATATAGTAATAGTATGGTTACTCCTTGACATCCCCATTGGCCGTTACAACTTGGTCCTCTTCGATAACCGGAAGGAAATTGGTGGATGTCGTCGAAATAGTCTCAAGAGCATTGGAAGAAGCCTTTGCGGCAAATCCTCTGTTTCACAATTAGTATTTGTCAGTTCCTAGAGACTGTAATAGGTATACTTGAACAAGTCTAGAGACAAATGTTAGCAACTGTTTTAGGTGATAATGCAGGCGGGAAACTTACTGTATTCATGAGTGATCCAGCCACCCTGGGGAACTTGTTAGCAAAAATTTCTAGCATCTCAGAGTCTATATACTCACGGCGTCAATAATGGTTTTCTTGGCCTCGAGCATCACGGAGTCAGGAGTATCATCGGGGAAAGAGATGATGACGGATTTCTGTGGTTTAACTGCAAGCGCTCCTTGAAAAAGTCCGAGGATGAGAACGAGAAAGTACGAAGACAGCTTCATTGCGATGGATGCGCAGCGGGGGGTGCCTGGAGATGGCAACTTTTTATTGTCGATAACAGTCCGGCGAGAGTGATGATATCCGACGAAAAGAACGATGGAAGACGAAGAAGGAAGTACGAAGAGCGTAAGACATGGATCGATATCGCAGGCCTTACGTCACATCCCACCGGGCCACTTCTGCCTGAGGCCACAAGGCATCAGCCGGGATGACTCAGCAGCGCCGGAGAACAACCCAGTTTCCCTCGTTTCGCTCTTCACTTCATTCATTATTTATTCATTCAGTCTGCCACCGCTCTCTGCGCCATTCCCCAGAGCTCTTTTCGCGATCTTCTTCATCCGGTGCTGATTCTCTTCTTCTTTGTCTGTTGTAATTCAGCGTGCATCAACCACCCCTTGCATCAACACACTCCGCCTCGAAGTTCTTCGCGTGCCCACTCCATCTCCTGACACAAACCGATCGAGTACGCTGCGTTGTTTTATCAGGCTATATTTTGGGTGGGGTTTAGGTATAGAACGATTGAGGCTTCTGGTTTCTTTTCTTTTTTTTTTTCCTTTGCCGTCTTTTCCTATCACAATCGGTGGGGATTGCGTGACCTGTTCTTCAGTCTAGCGAAGATAGCTAGCAAACATTCTACAAAACCTGTTGATTCCAAATACTGCGCTTTTTTCCCAAAGGATTACTGAGCCTCAAGGAACGTCCAAAGCAATCAGAATTTGTATCTTTTGGAGGTCCAACGTGGCCAGATATTTCCAAGTTCAGGCTTGATCAAGGTCTAGAGAGAAAACAAACAAAGTGGAAGGATCGATCAAAGGAAAAATAAGTAGTTGATCCTTGAAAAAAAAAGTCCACCAAAGAGAAAAAGGAAAAGAAGAAGAAGAAAAAAAAGAGAAGAGAAGAAAAAACAAATTAACCATTTCTTGGGAGACAGTTGTCTCTCGGTTGAGGCGCTCTTCCTGACTTTGCTTCACTCCCTGCTCCAGATCGTTACACACCCGACACCATGTCTTCAGCGCTCCCTTCAGATGAGGTTGCAGAGGACTACAAAAACTCTCTGGAAGATTTGACGACCAATGACAGATTCCAGATCAGCAATTTGACCGTCATCGCTAAGGAAAATACAGAACATGCCATGGCAATTTCGCGGGTTTTGGAGAACCATATTCGATCTGTAGGTGTTTCTGTCGTCCTTTGGGTTACTGTTTTAGATGTGCTTCATGTAGTTTTATCTTGCGAAGAAGCTCTAATTGTTCCGTTTGGTAGACCCCCCCTGCGCAGAAACTGCCAGCTCTTTATGTAGTCGACAGTGTGGTGAAGAATGTCGGAACACCCTACACCCTATTCTTGGGCCGAAACCTCTATCAGACGTTCATGAATGCATATACGTTGGTGGATCAGCAGACGAGGAGAAAGCTTGATGAAATGCTGAGGACGTGGAAGGAACCTGTGCCTGGATCTTTGGATCCTCGGCCTGTATTTCCAGCCGATATTACGAGGAGTATTGAAAATGCTTTGATCAAAGCAAGAACTGCTGCGCTCCAGCAACAACGTCAACCTCCGGACGTTCTTCGTGGCCGTGGCTCTGCGACACCACCTGGTTGGAAGAATACTCCAACACCGCCACAGAACGCCGGTGCTCGTCCGCCGTATGGAGCGAATGGCAATTATCAAGCACAAGCGGTGAGTTTCCTAACCCTATCAGCTAGGTAGACTTCTAACACGCTGTATAGGGAGAACAATACACAGGCCGGCAGTCCCATACACCTCAGCCATCACAAGAGGTAGACTTGGGTGCATTACACCGGGATATTGACAGCCTGATTATGAACGCGCGGTCTGATTTTGCTAACAACCCCCTCGACTCTGCAATTCAGCAACGACTCAAGGCATTGTTGGATCTCCAAGGAATTCTGCAGCGCCAGCAACTTCCCCAAGAGCAGCTAAAGCTTGTTCGAGATCAAGTATCAGCTCTAAGACCGGCGCCAAAACCAGCATCTCAGCCAGTGGCAAACTTTCCTCAAGCGCTCCCTTCTTATTCTAATCCTTCTATCCCACCGGCAACCTCAACGCCGCCTTCACAGGCCATCCAACAGGCTATGTCTCAACCGAACCTCGCGGCATTGCTCAACCCTGCAACTCTCGCAAATTTGATCAAGACAACTGCAAATCGTCAGCAGGCTACTCCACCGCCAGCGGCTGCCAGTCTTCTTGCCCAGGTTCAGCAGGCCAGCGCGCCACAGCCATCCACAACACCCGTTGCATCGGAAAACCCTCTCATTGCGTCTTTGAGAGCGCGAGGGCTTCTTCCTGTCTCGACTGGCACACCACCTGCCGCCACACCATCTGGTCTCCCCTTTATGATTCCTGGGCAAATTGGATTTACTCCCCCGGCAGCCACACCGCAGAGTTCGGCAGACGTCAGTATACATGTGCATTTGAGCACAGCGTCAATAAAAATGTGAGTAGACAGTGTATTTGTTTCTTGCTTATGCTAACTATTCCTAGACCACGACCAGTGTTAGTCAACAGTCTATATGATGCAAAGAGTAACAAATGCGGTACTTGTGGCCGCCGATTCTCTACCACAGAAGAAGCCAAGCAAAAAAAAGCTCGTCATCTAGACTGGCACTTTAAGACTAACCAGCGTATGGCTGAGGCAGCAAAGCGCGGACAGAACAGGAGTTGGTATGTCGACGAAAGGGTAAGCCAAGATCGGTCTCTCAATGAAGTTTGCTTTACTGACAACCCGAAAAAGGACTGGATCAAATCCAGAGAGTACGACGACGCCAGCGACCTTGCTGGCAATGGACCAGGTGGCAGCGGAGCTACAGCCGAGGAAGAAGCAGCAAAAAAACAACCACATAAACAATGGATTCGCGCACCCAACGACGTGACACTGCGAAACGCGCCGTGTCCTATTTGCCAGGAAAAGTTTGAGTCGACGTGGTCGGAAGACGTGCAGGATTGGATCTGGCAAGATGCTCTGAAAGTGGGCAATCGAGTATATCATGCCAGCTGTTACACCGAAGTCACCAAAGAAGCGCCGGCTGCAGCTCGCACTGGGACGCCTCAGGGGCGAACGGGCACTCCTGATTCTATACTGGGGAAGCGCAAGGCTGAAGTAAGTTTTTTTCTCTCAATTCGTCAGACTAAAATACTAATAAACTCAGGATAACGATTCACCGGAGTCAAAAGTGCGGATCAAGACCGAGCCGTCATGACATTATTCGTCTACTAGCAACTAAATGTGCACTATTGTATTAATGATCAAAATAGCTAGCTTTGAATGTCATTTATGGACGAATACCAAAATATATGGCACTTTTGAAAAGATGAGCAATGCATAACCGTAATATCTGACAATTCTTTCCACGCTACCGTAGCTGTGTCCTGGGAAGGACTTGAGCGGGCACACATACATAAAGATGGCTTCGGACCGAGGCAGCAGACGTAATTACAAGTGAAAAACCGACGGTTATATTTCAGGTGCCTCGGTACTAAGCACTTTTCTCACACAATGCCCACATCCATATGAAGCTCTCGAGGCCCGGATGTCACCAAATTTCTGGGAGTTTCCTGTAGAGATTCAACAAAATGCCTTTCAAAGTCGGAGAAGACCGGATAACACATATCCTTGCCAAGAAGCGATATACATGTATCCTATGAAAAATTAAAGCAATCCACTTCCATAACACAGAAATCTATTTTTTTCAACAATGGAATCCCCTTTTACCCCGATCATCATCGGGGTCGCCGATGTGAAAGAAGCTATAGGAAGCATCGAAAATTTCAAAGAACCAGCCGATTTGATGTTAGAGGCTATTCAAACTTTGGCTATGAAAGATTCGTTACAATCGACGGAAAAAATCGATCAACTAAAGGGAGCAGTAGACAGCATTGGAGTTGTCAGAACCTGGACCTGGCCTTATGAAGATCTTCTGAGTCTGTTAAGCCGGAAACTCAACATACATCCAAAGGACTTGTCCTACACCACTAATGGCGGCCATCACCCGGTTCGTCTTCTTAATGAAGCCGCAACCAAGATCTCGGACGGCAAGTTTCGAGTTGCTACTATCACAGGTGGGGAAGCTTCGGCGTCATGTAAGCATCCTAAGTATTATTCATCTGTTCGTAGTATTCATCGAAACTAATTGTATCGATTAGCCTATCGTATAGGCTGGAGGCCCATGTTTACCAAGACTACCACAATTCCAGACTAGTGGCCCCATACTGGTTAGTACGTACTACCCTGAACCAACCACCCCTGCAACTGGCACAACCACGATTCAAGAGACATCAACAGGATATACCTACATATTACAAAAAGAAACGGTGACTAATTCAAGCAGCGTTCAATAATTTTTGATCGGTCAATTACAGCAATGTCGAAGTATAAAGACGTCATTGTGGAAATCAAGGGCAAAATTGGGGTGATTAAGGTGTGTTACTCAGATATTTTTTTTTTCATTAATAGGATTTTAGACAAAGGAGCTTATTTCCGTGCTGCTTCGTCCCTATAGCTGAATAGACCATCGTCTCTCAATTCATTTGGAGGCAGTGTTCTTGTTGATACCAACACTGCGCTGCGAGAACTCAATCAGCATCCGGACACCGTATTCACCGTCCTCACTGGAGAAGGCCGCTTTTTTTCTGCTGGCGCAGACATCAAATGTGAATTCCAAAACACTAGGAAAATGGCTATTTTTTGATGCCATTGACTGCGCTTAACTGACGCATACTAGCTAATCGAGGCGATGTCGACCCGAACCTAAACTATACGGAGCGAAAAATATTTCACCTCGCTAGATTTGCTCCAAGTATGTGGTCCGGAACCCCAGTTCACGGCCTGACTTAACTTTAACATTTTTCATGTGTCAGTGCTCGAATTGATGCGTCAAATTATCGACCATAGAAAGGTTTTTGTCCTCGCCTTGAACGGACCTGGAGTAGGGGGCGGCGCTGCATGGTTTCAGAGTGTTGCGGACATTATTTTAGCTGCAGACACGGCATACTTACAAGTGCCATTCAATGCGCTTGGTCTGGTTCCAGAAGTTGGTTCAATAATCAATTTCTCACGACATATCGGAGTTCTTCGCGCGAACGACTTCTTCATGTTTGGACGCAAATTATCGGTTGATCAGCTGCATGACTGGGGATTGATCAATCGCATCTTTCCGGCAGAAGGGTTCCATGAAGCTGTCATTAAATTTCTAGAAGACCAGCTCTCCGTCAATGATGCCTCGAGCTTAATGGAAACCAAGCGACTACAGAATAGTTCATTGAGATCGGAACGAATTCTTGCGCTCTATAACGCTACAGATGCCCTAGCTGAAAGATTCGCAGAAGGGGCCCCAACGGAAAGATTCAATGCGAAAAAGAGAGAGCTGCAAGGTCCGTCGTATTTTTTTAATCACTGAGGTGAAGACTAACCCATCAATGATAACAGAGAAGTCTAAATCAAAACTATAACTCTGCTAGCGTGGTGATTTTTTCAGCAGGGAGATTTCGTTTTGCATAAACTTGGAGTGTAATAATGAAGATATGCTGCGGTGGACTTACCTTTTTCGAAGTTCTCTCAATCAATTGAAGGTTTCAAAGATTTATGTTCAAAATTAGCTCACTAGGTCTCTAAGAATGGGTATAGATTCTGTTTCACACGGAAAGACATAGGCAAGAATAGCACTGTGGAAAGAAGTCCCTACTTTGCTACCATTGGCATTATACATCGGTTTAGAATGAAATAAACTTTTACAGGCAAAATTGAACTTGATTAAGCCTGAGAATTGATGAAAATTCAACGACTGGACTTAAAACATAGTTATCAGTGCATATGATTTGAATGAAGGTTTTGTCTGGAAGTTCGAAGTGGTGTTCAGGTATAGGGAGAGAAGGGTCGGAACCCTTTCATACTTGGCTGGCAAGGATTGATTTTCAAATCGAATATACTACCAGAATCTCAAATAGAGGCGCCTGTGTGGTGTTGACATTTTATTGTGCTCATAGCCTACTAGATACTTACATTGCGGTAATACAAGGATCCGCCGTGGTCACGTATCCGAATAACAATGTGTTCAGCAGCAATCAGTCAAAGCGCAGACTGCAGATCCAGAAACTGACCTAGTTCTTAGTCAGAAGGGGCTTATTGCTCTCTCAAAAATTGAGGAAGAGTTTCTTCTGAATGAGAAGACAGAAGGTGGACTGCTATCTCACAGCGAAGATCTTCTATTACAAGGACGAATTTTACGTGACTTGAAAAAGTTTGCATTCCAAAAGGCATCCTGGCTTCTGATCTCTTCAAAAAAGACGTAGACTTGATGTCTATTTTAACTTAGAGGCGTTTTATAGATAAACCTTTATGACCCCCCATGGGGACGCCAAGGGGCTGGGTGTTGCCAGTGCGTATTTGTATTACTCCGCACGCGCCATAACGAACCACGGGGTGGTCAAAGGGCCATTCACTATGTGACCACTCACCTCGTCTTTTATTATTGGTAGAGTCTTGCCAACTCGTGGGAAACACTGTGCGGAGTCCGGTCGCCCAGAATGTTACGAGACCAGATGTGTAAATTGAGACGGAACTAGTACATATAACGAACAACATTTAGTTGAAGTAATTATCATTATTAGAAGCCGTTTTCATATATCTGTATAAAGACAGTACCTACGTAGATAAGGATATCAGTTTATAACTACATATACTAGTAATTGCTATTCAGCACATATCTTGGAAGTACTTCATTATCTTCATTGCCTGCGATGCAATCTTCATTGCAGTTGTCTTTTTCATCTATCCAGAGACAAGTGGGAAGACTTTGGAGGAGATTACAGCGTTGTTCGGAGATGAGGTTGCTCTGGATATTAACAACGCACATCATTCTGCTGACGTAAAGGATGAGGATGCTGAAGACGATGAGACAAAAACTCCAGGCGAGGCCTGGGCTATTGAGAACGTCGAAACTGCTTCTCGTGAAATGAAATAAAGGCGAAGTAGTCTGTGGTAGAAGTCATAGCTAGACCATGCAAACGAGTATCAAGTCCGCTGGCCATAGAATGTATGCAGTCCCAAACGCGCTCAGAAGCACCGAGATAAGGAACCTCATAACGCCCTGCAATCCTATCAGCCGTAGGCCAACCACCGCTGGGATCTTGTTTCTCTGGATGACTGTACGGCGATGCTGTCCACGAAGTATGTGAAGGAGAATACCGATTAGTCCCAGCGGAGACGTTGAAAACATCAATCCACTGCCATGCAGCCCCAAATTAGATATATTGATATCAAACCGTGTAAGAAATAGATATGCACACTGGGGTCAGTGGTCTCACTAGTCACATTGATGGTGCTCGTGTGTTTGGTACATATACCCTCAAATAGTATTTGAAAAAAAATAAAGAAATGAAATCAGACAAATTGTTTATACATGTTGTGGTTTATACCAGACAATTTAAATTTTTTTAAGAAATCAAATTATTACAAAATTTGACTATATTCATGCATATTTATCATAACAATTAATGATAATTTAATATCTACTTATGCAATCTATGTACTATATTTTGACCATCTGTAAAACACATACTGTAAATTACAGTACATAGTGGTCCCTCGGCAGCCGCAACTGCCCCGGCGCGTCAAGCGGTGGATCTGCGGGCGCTCGACAATCTAAACACGATTCCGTTTTCACGTCCCTCTTTCGCAACACGCCGGTCGACATGCGCATCTGACTACTGTTTGCCTAGTCTACGAAGCATACCGCGTAGACTGTGGTGGCATCGCCCAACATGACTTCTGAACACACAGTCGCCAAGGTCCTGATCGAATGGGTCAACAGTTTCTCGCTGGGCAAGACCATTCGGAGCACCGACGAATTGACCGACGGAATCATTCTCTGGGAGATCCTACAAGATGTCGACCCCCAGCATTTCTTGGACGAGCTGCCAGAGCGCAACCCTTCGGATCACTGGGTCACGCGATGGCAGAACCTCAAGCACCTCCACAAACTGCTGACCAGCTACATCCGCAGCCAAAACGACGACGAGATACCTCCCGGACTGGACCCGTCGCCGGATCTGAAAGCGATCGCCGAAGCAAACTCGCTCAAGGAAACGAACAAACTGCTGAAATTGATCTTGATCGCTGCGATTAGTTCTCCGAACGCGGGCACTTACGTTACGACGCTGCAGGAACTCAACACCTCGACTCAGGAGGTGCTGAAAGATATTATTCAGGAAGCTCATAACACTCAGCATGAAGATTCTGCCGCAGAAGATGAGGATCAAGATGGGACGGCCAAGCGAGACCTCGCCGTTGACCCGGAGCTGCGATTCGAAGAACGAGTTGGAAAGGTTTTGGCAGAGAATGATAAGCTGGCGACTGAGAAAAAGGAAATGGAAAAGGCTCTAGAGGATTTGCACAACCGTCTGGCTCGCCTTCAAGAAAACAATGATACTCTACAGACTCGTCTGGCCTCAACGGAGGACCGACTGGTAACGCTCAAGTCTGGAAAAGGAGATGGCGCGTTCAGTGCAAAGGCCTTGGAGAGCAAGTCACGGCAACAGGAGGAACTTATTGCAAACCAGGAAGCCAAGATCTCCAACGCCCAGGACGAGATTGATAGCCTCAAAATGTCACTGGAGTCCATGCGAATCAAGACCCAACGTTTCCAGAAATTGCAAGATGACTACGACGAAATGAAGACTGAAAGGGACCAGCTGACCCGCAAAGCAAACGCTGCCGAGAAGTATCGACAAAAGCTTCAAGCAAGCCAGGACTTTGAGAAAGAGAACCAAGGACTCAAAACTCAAGTCGAAGACCTCCAGCGGCAGCTAAAGGAAGCCGATTCAAACCAGCGCCGATCCTCTGAGCGCGATGTCGAACTGGAAGAGTACCGACGAGTCTTGCCGCGCATCGAACAAGACCGTCACGAGATCCAGAGCCTGAAGAAACAGTTGGAATTCAACAACCATGCTCTTACCGAGCGCCTTCAAAGTGCAGAAGAGCAACGTGATCGAGACGAGTCTCTGATTAGTGAGCTTCGCGAGCGTATCCGGGAGTTGGAGGGCTCTGGTAGTCCCTCGATGACGCCAGGGAACACAACTCCTACACTGCGTGGCACACTGCAAAAGGATCTTGAAGATATTGGAACGAGAGAAACACAACTGTTAGTGTTATCATCAACCAATTATAACCACCCAAAACTAATGTTTGTAGAAAATCCGAAAACGAAGAGCTAAAAAAAGAGGTTGAAAAGCTCAAGACCACCACAAGCTCGGTAGGCATTTAACGTTCTCGTGAGAGATATGAGACTAATCATAGCAGGTTGGGTCGAATCTGGAAGCATACTCTGAAAACTTGATTTTGACGGCACAGCTGGCCCAAGCGAAATCAACACAAAGGTTGAAACCCCCCTTCATTGTTAATTATTAGCTAATTAGATCTAGTGAGGAGTACTGGAAGCTGTACGATCAATACGCAGAAGTGCGTCAGAAACTTGCAGACGCCGAAGATGTTATCGATACTACCAAGAGGCAAATAGACGACGTAAAAGCAGAGTGTAGGTTACCTAGTACATTGAATCCAAGCATGATACTGATACATGTGATAGTGGGACTTGTCGGCAAAGAAAAGCTCGATATCATTACCGAAGTCCGGGATTCCAACTCTACGGAGATATCCAAAGTTCGCGCGGACTGGGACGAGCTTACGCAAAAAATTCACCATTTGGAAGCTGAAGTCGACGCCTCGCAGACTCTTGTTAGAGATGTGTGCGCGGAGCGTGACGAACTGCGCACGCTGCTCGATAACAAGCAGGATAAAATCCACACTGAAGATGAGGACTCCATCAAGGAAATGCAGACTCTTCTCGCAGAGTTTGCCGCCAGGGAAAAGACCGAGAATCCGGAGGCTCCTGAGAAGTCGGGCATCGAGCTGCTTAAACACTTTGCGGAGGTCACCGAAAAGAGTGCAGACAGGCTCGCAAAGAGAGCAGTGGTGAGTGGACTATTGATGAATTGTTACTCTTTACTAACTATGTGTGTCTGCAGTATATCCACCAACAAAATGAACTTATCAAGTCACTTCAAGAACGAATCAACAACATGGAAGAAGCCAACTTCGGTCAAGAAGAAAGTGGAATACCCAAAGAGCGCGAGGTATAATCAGCCCCTTCTTTTTGTAGACTGTTTTATTGACGCAATCATAGATTGAACTCCAGGAAACCATCCAGCGCCAGGCTCGAGAAATTTCTCTCATTTGCTCTGCATGGTACGATCTGCAAGGCCGTCTGCAACACAGCAACGTGAGCGTTTCACGCTATCGCCATCCTGCATCTGTAGGTGGCAGTGGACCGGATACGCAAAAGGGATGGCTCGCAAAGCAGAGAAGCCTTGTTTCCATGGCAAGTACCCCTAGATAGATTGTGGTCAAGTTTTGTACAGAGTAGTCTTTCTTTTTCTTGTTTTATAAAATGCGTGTCATGCATTTGATTTTGAAATGTTGCATCTTCAGGCATATACCAGTTTTATACCTTGATGTTTTTGTTTTGTCTTTCTTGATTTTTTCGAGAACTTTGCTTAAGTGATAAATCGTGGACTAGATGCATATACTTGTGTTTAAATTGGATTGATTTCTGCTACTTGTTCATAGGACAACTTCAATATTGTCAGTTGACAAACACTTTTAGAGTACATGTGAAATTCACATACCCAACAATTATATTTTATAGTTCTTGCTGTCCATGTTCGTACATTCTGTCTCTTAGCGAAGGCCGCAGCTTTAATAATATACATATAGATGGAAAAGATCTAACACGAACATATTCCAAAAACTAAACACTCATCACGCCCATTGCCGAGGATTCTTGAGCACATCGAGAATTTCTCGCTCGCGAGCAGTCTCCTCGGCATCCAGCTGGCCATCTTCAACAGCTTTCCCTTCAGTCCTCGTTCCCGAAACGGGGTCCATGTATGCCCAGCTTGCCGTACGAGGGAGACTCATCAGAATACTCTCCACACGCGCGTTCGGCGTGCGGAGACCGAAGCTGGTGCCGCGGTCATAGACGAGATTGAATTCCACGTATCGACCGCGTCGGAGCTGTTGCCACGCCTTTTGTTTCTCGGTATAGGGCATGTCCTTGCGTCGCTCGAGGATGGGGACGTAAGAAGGCAGGAAAGAGCATAGGGCGTCGCTGACAAAGGAGAAGAGTGTTTCCTGAGGGTTTTGCGATGACGATGACGAGGATTGTAAGAAGTGGGCGTCTAGGTCGTCGAAGAAGATGCCGCCGACGCCTCGGGCTTCGCCGCGGTGGGGGATGAAGAAGTATTTATCGCACCATGCCTTGAATTTCGGGTAGTAGGTGGGGTCGTGGCGATCGCAGGTGTCCTTTATTGTCTGGTGGAAATGTTTGCAGTCCTCTGGGAATAGGTAGGATGGCGTCAAATCCGTGCCTCCGCCAAACCACCAGTTCCTGTCTCCGTTCATGGGGTCCTTTGGATCTGACGTTTCGAAATAGCGGTAGTTCAAATGCACCGTGGGCGCATTGGGGTTGTGAGGGTGCAAGACGAGCGACAGGCCCGCGGCGAAAAAGCTGAGAGACTCGACGTTCGAGCCCACAAATGACTTGTGGTCTGCGCGCATCTTCTCAATTGCTGGCCTTGGTAGCTCTCCATACACGACTGAAACGTTCACACCGGCCTTTTCAAAGACATTGCCGTCTTGGAGTACGCATGATATGCCTCCGCCGCCATTGGGGCGAGTCCATGTGTCCGCCTGGAAAGCCTTACCGTCAATTTTGCTCAGCTCTTCGGTGATTTTCTTTTGCTGGTCCTTTATTAATTTCTCCATTCGCAACCGCATCGGCGACGTTTCGTCGACCTTGGACTGGCGTTTCAACGCCTCGTCGATTTCAGCGATTGTTGGAGGTTCGGTTTCCGTTACATTTTCCGTTACCTGTAGTAGAAAGGACAATACAATCAGCTACTGTCCATCTTTTGCAGATAGTAAACGCACCATTGAGTATATTAAAGCGCTGATGAAGGGAATTCCAATTGCGAGGCGAAGATAGGGCCGCCAAATCATGTATTTCTCCTCTGGTTGCTTCTTCGAGCTGTAGAATCGCACATTGTGGCGCTGCAGGACAGGCGAGTAGGCACCCCTTTTTATGCCTGCGCGAGCGGCAGATCTCGCCATGGGCATCCAGAGGCGAGAGGATGCCATGGTGCGAGTGTATGTAAATATGTGCGAGGAGACAATTAAATATTATTATAACGCAGAAGAGATGGGAGAACGATAATAATCGTCACCCCATATCGGAAATCGATCGGCCGCCAAGAAGGCAAACAGAGCAAACTAGCTTCCGCGCGCTTGGGCCAATCGTGAGTCACCCGCGTGAGGGGCCGCCCGAGCTTTAGTCTTACCTTCAAAGGTGCCTTCTTTTTTCTGCCGCAAAAAATCCGTCGCCGACCCCCGCAGTGCAAGAGAATTTCAGATCTTCTGCGTCCGCCGCCCAGGCTGCTTTTTGATCGCCGCTCTGTTTGATTTTGTGCTGTGGGAAGTTCACAATTTGTGTCGGTTACATCGAAGGGGAAAAAGAAAAGAAACAGCTTGCCATTTTGCCCCGCCTAGAGAAAGAACTCGGAGACAACTATCATGCTTATCGTTGACAACAACCAGCTGCCGTGATGCAGAGTATGATGGAAGTGGATCTGGGCAAGGCCCAGGTCATTGATAATGTGCCAAAAGTTATAAAGGAGCTGAAGTTTGGTGCATTGTGAGCATACCCTCTACGTCATCTAAGTCATGTACGCTTTTTACTAACACAGCTTCTCATAGGTCAAACGACGATATCCTCAGTCAAGCCGTCGTTGAAATCTCGGACCGACGCTTTTACGACCTTGAACGGAACCGCGTTGTCCAGGAAAACGGACCCTTGGATCGGAGACTTGGAGTCAGTTCCAAGACAGATAAATGTCTCACGTGTGAGCTTGGACACAAGGATTGCAATGGTCATTTCGGACATGTGCGGCTGGTGCTGCCAGCTTTCCACGTGGGATACTTCAGGCGGGTCATCTCGATTTTGCAAATAATCTGCAAGGAGTGCTCAGCTATATTGGTCCCCGAACCGGAGCGGCGCGCTTTCTTGAAGGAAATGCGCCGGCCTCGGTTGGACAACCTGAGACGCCTGCAGATCGCAAAGAAAGTGATCGAGCGGGGCAAGAAGTCGCGATCCTGTTATGTTTGCGGTGCTATCAATGGCACCGTCAAGAAGGTCGGCTCCAACGCCCTGAAACTCATCCACGACAAGTATCGTTACTTCAACCAGTCGACAGCAGTCAGCAAGAAATCGCCACTTAGCAAGGACATGTTCGACAGATCCTTGATAGAAGCTAGGGCCACAAACCCGGACGTTGAACGTTATTACAAGAAAGCCCAGGATGATTTGAACCCGCTGCGAGTCTTGAATCTGTTTAAGAAAATCACAAATTCGGACTGCGAACTCTTAGGTCTAGATCCGTCTGAGGTTCGACCAGAAACCTTCCTCTGGCAATTCGTCCCGGCACCGCCAAATTGCATTCGTCCGTCGGTAAGTCAGGATGGTGCATCGAACGAAGATGACCTCACTGCCAAGCTAGGCGACATTGTCCAGAGCAACATTACTCTCAGAAATAACCTGAGAAAAGGCGCGCCAATCCATATCATCGTTGATTGCTGGGAATACATGCAATTGCAGATTGCCATTTACATCAATGGTGATAACCCTGGACTCAAGGCCGAAGGAAAGCCAACACGCTCGCTAGTTTCTCGCTTGAAAGGGAAACAGGGAAGATTCCGAGGTAACTTGTCTGGAAAACGTGTTGATTTCTCTGGTCGAACGGTCATCTCTCCAGATCCCAACTTGCGGATTGACGAAGTGGCAGTTCCAGAACTGGTGGCGAAGAACATGACATACCCAGAAGTGGTGACTCGCTACAATAAGGAAAGACTTCAAGAGCACGTTCGCAATGGCCAAACAAAATGGCCAGGTGCAAATATGGTCATAAAGACCGCAACCGGCAGCAAATCCTGGCTTAGATACGGCGATCACAGCCACATTGCCCAAAATCTACAGATAGGAGACGTTGTGCTACGCCATCTCATCGACGGTGATATCGCGCTTTATAATCGACAGCCCTCACTTCACAAACTCAGTATTCTTTCCCACTTTGTGAAAGTGCGTCCTTTTCGGACATTTCGCATGAATGAGTGTGTGTGTAATCCATACAACGCTGATTTCGACGGAGACGAGATGAACTTGCACATTCCTCAAACAGAGGAAGCTCGCACAGAGGCTATGGAATTGATGGGAGTTAAAAACAACCTGGTTACGCCAAAGAATGGAGAGCCTATCATCGGTGCTATTCAAGACTTTATCAGTGCGGCATACATCTTGAGTAGCAAGGACAACTTTTTCGATCGACGATCTTTTACCCAGATTTGCCTCTACATGCTTGGGCCTGAAACTCGATTTGATCTTCCACCTCCCTCGGTTGTCAAGCCACAAATATTGTGGACTGGAAAACAGGTCTTTAATGTTCTTATGCGGCCTAACAAGTCCGATCCCGTGAAGGTTAACATTGACGCTGCTTGCCGAGAATTCAGACAACCCGAGGGCAAAACCCCGAAAGACTTGGATCCCAATGATGGATGGCTTGTTATTCGTAACTCAGAGATCATGTGCGGAGTGATGGACAAGAGCACGATTGGTTCGGGAAAGAAGGACAACGTCTTTTACATTATGCTGAGAGATTTCGGTCCTCTCGCTGCTGCAGAAGGCATGAATCGACTCTCCAGACTTTGTGCCAGGTGGTTTACGAACATTGGCTTTTCGATTGGTATTACGGATGTGTACCCGAGTGAAAGATTGGTCCAGTCGAAAAATGATCTCGTTGAGAAAGCTTATGCTGAGTGTGATGAAATCATTACCCTGTACAAAGCGGGCAAGTTGGAAAAGATGGCAGGTTGCGACGAAGTGGAAACCATGGAGAATAAACTGTCTGGTATATTGTCCAAAGTTCGGCAACAAGCTGGTGAAGAGTGTATCCAGCAGCTGAGCAAGTATAACGCACCTCTCATCATGGCCACTTCTGGATCCAAGGGTTCCAGTATCAACGTTTCCCAGATGGTTGCAGTTGTGGGTCAGCAAATTATCAGCAGTGAGCGTGTTCAGGATGGATTTCAGGACCGCACATTGCCTCATTTCCCAAAGAATGCTCGTTCGCCGCCATCGAAAGGTTTTGTGCGCAATAGTTTCTTCTCTAGTTTGTCACCTACCGAGTTCTTTTTCCACGCAATGTCTGGGCGTGAAGGTTTGATCGATACTGCCGTCAAAACTGCAGAGACCGGATACATGTCTCGCCGGTTGATGAAGTCACTTGAGGATTTGTCTGCCAAGTACGATGGAACCATTCGAACGTCGTCCGCGAGCATCGTCCAATTCAGCTACGGAGGAGACGACTTGGATCCCGTGAACATGGAGGGCAAGGCCAAGCCAGTTCATTTCGACCGAACTTATAACCATGCCTTGGCAATTACGCATGATAATAATGACCGCGGCTTGTTTTCATCAGAAATCATGGAGGTAACCGACGAATTGCTGAACAAGGAAAAAGCGAGATATGTTCGGAAAGATCTTTTCAACAACGAGCTTGGATATCTGGAGCGAACTGATCGTGGAATCGACCAATACGAGAGCGCCCGTGACTTCATTCAATCTATCCGCGATTTCGTTCAATCAAAAGCAGATAAAATTGTTTCCACGGGGGGTGACAGCAAACGTACACCGAGTGAAAAGCTTAACATGGTCCGGGACCACGTGAGTAAACTGTCAGAAAAGTCTCTCCGGTGTTTCATTATGCTATGTCTATCCAAATATGAAAAGGCCAAGGTTGAGCCTGGTCACGCCGTGGGTGCGGTGGGTGCACAGTCGATTGGGGAGCCCGGAACACAGATGACACTGAAAACGTGCGTATATACCCTTTTCTTTTGGAAGGTTTTTTTTCCTTTTTTTTTTTTAACTGATGACTGTAGTTTCCACTTTGCTGGTGTCGGTAACTTGGCACTCACGCAGGGTGTTCCCCGTATCAAAGAAATTATCAATGCTTCGAAAGAAATCAGTACTCCGCTTATTACTTGTCAACTCGCCATTAAGAAATCAGTCGAGGTGGCTCGGATCGTCAAGGGTAGGATTGAGAAAACGTTCCTACGCGACATCATTCACTATGTAAAGGAGACATGGACCGCCAAAGACGCCTACATCACGGTCAAAGTCAACCACGAGACTTTGTCCAAACTTCAGCTGGAAATCAAGATGGACGGTATTGTCGAGGCTATCAAGAACCATAAACGATTCAAAGCCCCCGACCTTAGCTTCAATCATTCCAGACACCACATTCAGATCCACATGGATATGGAAGGGGGCAAGAAAAAGGATTTATCAAAGACAGACATTGCTTTGACAAGTTCGGATCCTTTCCTCCGACTGAAGCATCTTAAGCGGATGCTGCCAGATATTCAGGTTCTCGGGCACCCGCAGGCGCGACGAGCCGTCATTCATACGGATGATGATACCACCAACAAACTTCTCGTCGAGGGTTATGGACTGAAGGAGTGTATGACAACGGAAGGAGTAGAAGGCTTGAAAACAACGACCAACAATGTCATCGAAGCCAAGGCGGTTTTGGGTATTGAGGCAGCGCGTGCAACCATCATCAACGAGATGAGTGCGGTCATGAGTTCCATGGACATTGATCCTAGACATGTAAGTGGCATTGGTTATATACAGAGAGAGAGAACGATTTATGCTGACAATGCCGCAGATGCATCTCTTGGCAGATATCATGACCACGACGGGCGAAGTGCTCGGAATCACGCGTTTCGGAATGTCCAAGATGCGCGACTCTGTCCTTCAGCTTGCTTCGTTCGAGAAGACGGCAGACCATCTATTTGATGCTGGAGGCACTGGTCGCACCGACCCGGTTGAAGGAGTGTCTGAATGCATCATCATGGGCAAGACAGTGTCTCTTGGCACCGGCGCCATGGAGGTTATCCGGAAGCTCAACTTCTACGAGGGACATACGGGGCCAAAGAAGACGATTTTCGAAGACGCCTGGTCTGAAGTGCACCCTCCTCCTCCACCGGAAACATCGCGGCGACGAGTGAAAAAATCTCGAATATGATTGACTTGATTTTTTTTTTTAAAAAAAAAAAACGATTTAACTACGACGGGTTGTACTCTAAAAAAAACAGCATACTTTTGGGAGTTGGAAGTCATCGTCTTGCGCATTCAGCCGGTGGTTACTTTTTTTGGTTTCTTGTTTATATCTTGATTATGTGTTTTTTGTATGACACTATGAGTGTGACTATAGTTTACTATCAGCATTAGTTTGTTGAGAATTGGATCTCTTGATGATGCTGCTCATGTGATCCGCTTAGGGCACGGAAACGTTAAACGTGACTCGGCGAATCACGGGACTCGCATAGTAAACCCCTGTTGATTTTCAAATGTTGTCATCAGCCACGCTTTTCTCAGACGGTGCTGTCATGGGCCTTGGAGATTAGTTGATCCAGGCATCGTCCGTGGCTCGTTTTCGTGGTGGACGTATGTACGTGGTAGTATGTATGCGGTATCACCCCGCAAACGGACTCAGTAATGTGAACACGACATGAATATCAACAAAATCAACAGATTATCGTCATGAAGAATAAAATAAAATAAAACCGCGCAAAACAACGATTAAATAGTAAAATGTAGGTGTGAGAGAAAAGAAAAGCAGTTGTTCACCGCCACCGCGGGCGGTCAGGTGCAAGTGACGGCGGCGTGAGTGTGACAAGGCGCTGCGGGGCTGGGACTGGCTGCCTGGCCCGGTCCTTATCCGCCGCCCTCCCCCGACCGCCCATCCTCCTCCTACACCACACATCTTCTATCGTCTTCTCTTCTTCACTCTTCCATCTTCCCAAAATCATCGCAGTCCATCGCCAGCCTGCGCCTGCTCCCACTGCAGCTATAAAACGTCCTATTTCTCCGCTACAGACAGACGATCGTCAGCGATCGACCGACCTCGTTATCGGCGTCCCAGCTTTATCAACCCAAATTACCAACCAACAAGCCATCATCATGCGATCCAAGTTTAAGGACGAGCACCCCTTTGAGAAGCGCAAGGCCGAGGCTGAGCGAATTCGCCAGAAATACTCCGATCGCATTCCAGTACGTTTAAATCTAGTCGGATTTCCTTGTGTTCAGCTAGAGCTGTACCACAGCTATGACTTGGTCGATGACTCGGTTCGCTAACAGCTTGCTTTCTTCTACAACAGGTTATCTGCGAAAAGGTCGAAAAGTCCGACATCGCCACCATCGACAAGAAGAAGTATCTGGTTCCTGCAGATCTTACAGTCGGCCAGTTCGTATATGTTATTCGCAAGCGCATCAAGCTGTCGCCAGAGAAGGCCATTTTCATCTTTGTCGATGAGGTGCTTCCCCCCACGGCGGCTCTGATGAGCAGCATCTACGACGAGCACAAGGACGAAGACGGATTTCTGTACATCACGTAAGTTTTGATTTTCTGTCTGCAAAAGAAGTTGTTGGTTTGCTAATAATGTACAGGTATTCTGGAGAGAACACATTCGGTGACTGCTGAGGGCCCTTGGCTTGCTTGGATTTATTAGTCACAGACATCGAGTTGCTAGAGTACTTTTGTTGTTATTTGTCTTTTTCCACCCGCGATCCCTGAAATCGCTCAACGATGATAATGAAATCAATCTTAACGGGATGGCGTCCTTCTCATACATGCCGGCGTTATACGGGTTGTCCCTTTTGAGTCCTGCCACATTATATGAACCCACCGATATTTAGCAGCTTTTATACAAGATCTGATCTTCTGCGCAAAAGCTGCTTGTCTCCACTGGGTCTTGCGCCTTCTCCAGCCAACCTACAGGGCGCGAGACAGATAGAACAGTGCTACGGTGTGTGTGTGTGGCTTTATCTGCGTGTAGTTGCAATCAGACACGTCCATCTAGCTATACCAATGAATTTCGCCAATATAAGGTACTGCGCAGTGTTTGTTTGTACGTAGTCTAGTGCATGGACGATATCTCGCTGTATTGGCGACGTAATCTATGCAATTATTGTATCTCGGGCTTCGGCGGCCTTGTCGGCGCAGCTTCGGAGCCGCCTTGTCCCGTTCGGGCTTAGCGGCAGGAGTCCGCGCGAGAATTCTCGACCCGAGAGAAATTGGGAAATCTGCAGCTTCAGTTCAGACAAATCTCCATTTTCAGTTTCTTTCTCTTTTCGCTTTTCTTTTCGCCGTGGTGGTGATTGTTTTCGAACCGGTTTTCTTCGTGTCAGCTTGTTTGTTACTTGATTGATCTCTTCTACTTCTTTTTTCTTCGCTTTTTCTTTGGCTCAGGAACAAGCAGCAACAATGTCATCTGCTGTAGCACAAATAGGCGCCGGTTCGGCCGCGAAAGATGTCAAGAGGGAATCGGGTACTGCTCGATTGTTGGGATCCGGTATGTTCCTTGTTGTTTTTTGTTCAAGCAAGAACTCGATTCTAATGGAGCTGTTATGTTAGGGTCTGCCGGTATCGCCGAGTTGATGGTTTTCCATCCCGTATGACAATGAATTTTTTCTGGTGGTACAGGGCTTGTCTGATTGATAATCGATATATAGGTCGACACTATTGCCAAGCGATTGATGAGCAATCAAGGAAAGGTATTTTTTTGTGTCTTGGTCTTGTTGACAAGCAGAAGCTTACAGCACGACAGGCCAACACCGCCGCTGCCATCAACCAGGTCGTCTTCAAAGAATATGCCAATGCCTCTGTTGGTACCAAGTTCACGTCGCTTTTCCCTGGTCTCGGATATGCCGCTGGATACAAAGTGCTGCAACGGATTTACAAGTACGGTGGACAGCCATTCGTCCGCGACTACCTCGCTGAGCACCACGGTTCTGCTTTTGACAACGCCTTTGGCAAGGGAACTGGAAAGGCTATTATGCACGCTACTGCAGGAAGGTATGTTCTTATGCTGCCGTTGTCCATATTCATAAACTAAGTGGGTCTAGTATTGTCGGTATTGGTGAGATCGTTCTTCTGCCTCTCGACGTCTTGAAGATCAAGCGTCAGACCAACCCCGAGGCATTCCGTGGCCGTGGTTTGTTCAAGATTATTTCCGACGAGGGTATGGGCCTGTACCGAGGTGCTAGCTGGACTGCGGCCCGTAACGCTCCCGGTTCTTTTGCAGTACGTCTCTCCTTCAGGCTATTCTTACTCTTACCGTCATTGCATTCTTACTGATATACGGTTTTAGCTCTTCGGTGGCTCGGCATTTGCCAAGGAATACATCTTCGCCCTCAAAGACTACAACTCCGCCTCATGGAGTCAAAACTTTGTCGCCTCGATCTTCGGTGCTAGCGCTTCCCTGATTGTTTCCGCCCCTCTCGACGTTATCAAGACCCGTATCCAAAACCGCAACTTTGAGAACCCCGAATCCGGTGTCCGAATCATCGCCAGCATGATCAAGAACGAAGGCGCCAGCTCTTTCTTCAAGGGCCTGATTCCGAAGCTGCTCATGACTGGTCCCAAGCTGGTATTTAGCTTCTGGCTAGCCCAGAACTTGATTCCTGCCTTTGGAAAAGTTGTTTAAGTTTTCTTTGTCTCTCTCTTCTAGACCTGATATTTCGGGTTTGGTTCTCTTTTTCGATTGTTGCAGCTCTACGGGACAAAGAAAGCCCGGTCTATGCCTTTTTTAATTTTTGTTTTCGAGCCTCTGATTTCGGATGATCGATCGGCGTGTCTGGGTTCTTGTTTTTTTATAGAGTCGGTACATACTATGTGTTTGGGTACCGTGTGTAATTTATGGGTTAACGCTTCTCTATTATTTACAATTTTTTTAAAAAATTTAACATTAAACCGGTAGATTTCAGCATGTAAACTATAAACATGCAGGCAGTGTGACCAGGTCAGTGATGCAATTTTCCCATGATATCGAGATTGCATCAATCATTTGATGTAAGTATACTATACTTCCTAATTAGGAGATTTCACCTTATAGGGCTACACCCAGGGAATATAAGCGGGTCCAGTGCTTATTTGATTTCTATTAGAGAATCCTAGATAGATAGTAAGCCTTCAAGAGCCCTAAGATTTGTTTCTACATAGAAAAAAAAAACTCATTAAATGCACGAGTGGATGTCACGAATTGGCTACAGAGTGCTCAGAAATCCTCATAAATCAAAACTAACAACAAGAAGAACAAAACCAACAGGATAGTACCATCAAAATAGAAACACTGACAAGTTCCAGCTTCAGTCTGGTTCCATACTTCCATATCAACTTAATTCCTTCTCCCTTGAAATGACCAGTAGACAACTATACCATAAAAAAAATCCAACCCCACGTCCTTCATCTGGTAGTAATACTAGATCGCTCTCACAGTCGAATTCATTTATCCCTTAGCATCATACTCATTCAGAAGCCGAATAGAATCTTCCTCCGTCCATTGAAACGTCTGCTTATCAAAGGACACCTCTGGCAGACGCAAGTCAATGATGAACTCGCGTTTGACGCGTGCTTGGGTTCCGGGAAAATATTGAATGTTTTCGGACAGGCTGTCGATTTGTTGGTCTGCCTTTAGGTGGATTTGGATTGCTGATACTGGTAGGTGGTTGGTGGCTTCTGTTGGGATGGGGGAAGCCATTTTTTCAAAGTTGTTTCTGAAAGGGTTGAATGAAGGTGTTTGGGAGACTGATGGCTTGATAGATAATTTGGGCTCGTTTAGTTGTCTGCATCTCCTACTTGCATATATGGTCGGTCAAATGCCTACCTGGATAGTACTAGGTACTACAGAATATAGGTGTGACTTTCAGACAGGTATATTTGCAATACCAGCCAAAACCTTGACGGCAGAAAATGGCAGTAACTGACGATGTTGACTTGACTTATTGCAAGAACCCGACATTTCGCAAAAGGATTCAATGCTGGATATCGGCATTATTTATGTCGCTTTGTGCAAGGCCGTATGTCTGCACAAATTCCGGGGAAGCATACTTCCCTACCGAGCCTCATTGCATTTATCAAACAGAATTAAGGATGGCTTACGTGGCAGTATTTCAGATGTCGACAACGCTTCATTTTTTTATTGGGGACTTTTGACTTGTCCATGTAAGCCACACATACAGGGAGTTAGTCTGGGATGATTGTTTTTGGGATTTACCCCTCACTTTTGGCAGCCATTTATAGATGCCCAAGGCGTCATCAAATTCTAATTCCGCCTACTCACAGCCCGCCCTCCTTCGTTTTGTTTAGGCCATTTTCCTATACGAGAAAGAGCCTCTTCTACTGCAGAAAGCGGGGTTTGGGATTGTTCTTTTCAAGACAGTACATGCGTGTTACGGTATTGTTTCGTATTGTTACACATTCCAGTTGAGCCGCATTGACTCCACGTCGGTGTTGTTTCCTTCGCCCTGTTCTGTCCCTCTTGTGTATGCCCCACTAAAGTCTTTCTTTTCTCCTTTTCTTTCAACTTTGCATATAATTTCCATGAGTGAAAGGGAGCGCTCCGAAGCTCCTCAGCCGCAAAGATGAATCTGGTCAACAAAATGATCGAGAATGACTCTTTGAAACGAAAATTCGGGGCCATCATTGAGAAGCTTCGTCCGGATTTCGCCCCTTTCGAGACGATGTACAAGGACCTTCATAGACACCCTGAATTGTCCACTCTAGAGTCACGTACCGCGGAAGTCGTAGCAACTTACCTTGAACAAAACCTGCAGTTCAACACACACCGGAACATCGGCGGAACTGGGGTGGTGGGAGTGTTTGAGAATGGCACGGGGAGTACGATTCTTCTACGGGCTGAGCTGGATGCGCTGCCAGTCAAGGAAGAGACGGGCCTTTCTTATGCAAGCCAAGAGCGAATGTTGGATTCAGAAGGAGAGAAGAGACCTGTCATGCATGCCTGTGGACACGATATGAATATGGTCTCGCTGCTGGCAGCTGCTACTCTTCTTCGTTCAGCTCGGGATGAATGGCAGGGTACTTTGATCTGCTTATTCCAACCAAATGAAGAATGTGCTGGAGGCGCCAGAGCAATGGTGAACGACGGGCTATACGACAAAATCCCCAAACCAGATATCCTTCTGGCACAACATGTGTCAGCGCACAAGACGGGAAACCTTGTTATTCTCGAAGGTCCCATTCTCACTGCTGCCGCATCTTTGAATGTGCGAATCTTCGGTAGAGGGGGTCATGGTAGCGAGCCTCAGAACTGCGTTGACCCTGTTGTGATGGCCAGTTATGTCGTTATTCGCTTGCAGTCCCTTGTTAGCCGGGAATCAGATCCCCAGCAGACAGCAATCATCACAACTGGGAGCATCTGCGGGGGCAATGTGGCTAATGTGATCCCTGACTATGTGGACATCAAGATAAACGTCAGGGCCTTTGACGAAGGTCTGCATGAGAAGTTGGTACAACGCATACAAAAAGTAATAAGAAGCGAATGCGAATTAGCGCAGTCACCCCAAGAACCCAATATCGAGATCATAAATCGATTCCCGCCAACAATCAATGACGACAGCTTAGTAAAAGTCGTCCGCAGTTCATTCCAATCTTACTTCAAGGACGACTTGATAACCGCCCCGAGACCGACTGGAAGCGAGGATTTCTCGATTCTAGCAGATGCAGTCGACGCCCCTTTTGTATACTGGCAATTCGGTGGCACAGATGCGAAGAAGTATGAAGAAGCGCTGGAGAAGGGGAAAATTTCCGAGTTGCCTTCAAATCACTCGTCGAAATATGCACCAGTTATCCAGCCTACTTTGCGCACTGGAACGGATGGAATGGCTCTGGCAGCCTTGACTGCTTTCGGCTTAGATGGTAGTCAAACGTAGACCGCAACTTATTTGAGTGACGAAAAGTTTTATTGAAAATGAACTATCCTTAATAAAGACTTTGGAACGTTAAAAGGGAAGCTCATCACCCGTATAGTCAAAGAAATGGCCCGACTGCTCCAATGTAGCTCCTTCAATAATATTGGTCATATTATCAACCGACTCCGTAATGTCAACTACACCTTTGAATCCCGTTAGCTTCGTTGGGATGTATCCCGGGTTTAGCGCAATGACTGTAATGTCATCACCGTCGTGCTTGAAGTCTTGTGCCAGCGTTTTGGTTTGCTGGTTGAGGGCAGATTTCGCCATTCTGTAGCCGATGAACAGGCCCCTCTCGTTGGCTGGAAGAGAATGAGTTTCGTTATTCTGAAGAGCTCAGACAGTACTCACTCGAGATTGTGCCAAATCCGGCAGATATGTTGGCTATTTTTCCGCTTGCTTTTTTAAGATTTGGATAAAAGTGTTTAGTAGTCAGGAACGGGCCCTAAAATAATGAGTTAACTGCGAACTTCTCAGCTAAGCAAAAAGAGACATTACCAAAACCATGACAAGAAGCTGCTCCTGAACAAACTCGGCGGTGTGCTCATACCAGGCCTGGGGAGTCGGTTTAATTCCTTGTCCGGGCCATTGTTAGCACTTCACTTCCTATACGTATATGCTTTTTCACAGTAGTATAAAGAAATGGTCGTCTATTCTTCACCTCCACAATTCACTAGGCAATCAAGAGGCCCATCGCCGAATTCAGTGGCTGCTTTGATGATGCTCTTCTCGTCTTTAAAATCCAAATCAAGGACCCTAGCTCCTGTTGCACTTAGCTATTGATATAATTAGCTTCTGGAGGGAAATCCGGCCCTTTCATTTCAAGTCATCATCATCATACATCATTGAAAGATTCATCCGTCCTGGTCTGCGGACGGACGGTGCCAATGACATTCCATCCTCGTTTCTGGAAAGTTTTCACAAACTGAAGGCCAATACCTCGATTTGCACCTGAACAAAACTCAGCCGCTTGTTCCGAGCTAAATATAGAGGAGGGGTTCGTGTTTCTAACTAACCAACTACCAGGACAGTCTTTGCCGACATGATGGAGTATAGCGAGAAGAACAGAAGCCAAATATTGTATTCTATTCTCTGAAATGCGTGATAGAAAATAAAAAGCGCCGGATATTAATATTTCCCAGGAGTTCGTGAGTCATGAATCACGAGGTGACACGCGGCGAGGCTAAATATTACATAGATTACACGATACGTGACGGATACCGGGGCGATACAAGGCACCCCTGTCGTTTTACAAAATTGCCTAAGTAGGTAATTAGGCCGATGTCACACAATATGGCCCCCTTTGGCAGCCTCACCTTGAGCACTTGAGGTGTTATAAGTAGGATTTACTTGGTATCATGTGCGTTATTTTCGTAGACTATAGATCCCTGCAACATGTGCAACCGTTTGCCTTCATTAAGCCATATTCGTTTCAAGAGCTTGCAAATATGACGGAAAGTCCTGCAGCTAGACCGTTGCTTTCTGGTCAAAGTGAGTGGTCTCAAAGACAAGAGAAAATTTGGTTAACTAGGGTATTATATAGGGAGGCTAGAGGCGTCAAAAGAGTATGCAGTCGCTGTACAACGGTACTCTCAGCTAACTCAAGAAGATTCCTTGTACTATGGACCACATTACAGACAGTTGGGTCGATTTTTGACATCCCCATCCTCCCGACCAGCATCCGACACAGTCTCCGCAAGCCGCTATACAGAGAGTAATGCGAGCAGCCCTTTTACCTTTGTCACCATTCACACATTCAAAGCGGACAACGGCTCTAAAAGTCTCACTTCCTTTGACGCCTCCGATGCCCTTAAATTCGCGCAACAGACTCCTCTCCCCGTAGAGGCACACACTGGACAGCTCATTTTCCTCCGAGGATACCCTTCTGCTGAGTGGCTTAACCTGCTGGGTAAGAATTATGAAATAGACCCCGAGTTCTTTCGCCGACATATGTGCTTTACGCCATATAGCTTTCTGGATCTACCGGCCTTGCCAACATCCTCACGAAACATCTTCCAACTCAAGTTTACGGCAATGTTCAAGCTTGATGAGCCGTTGGGTATAGAAGAGATTCAGCAATATCGAAAAGACGAAATGAAGTGGGTAAGAAAGCAGCACCAAGACTACCTGAGATTCGGCAAAACGGTGGGAAGATCGATTATCCGACGTGAATTCCCTTTGAACCAAACGTTAATCTCCGTGGAGCAAACCGTTTCCTGCTACATAGAGGAGAAAGATGGCGGCTGGACCGGTATTTTGCCCTTTCCCCATACTTGCTCCGACTTCACTAAACTCTATAGCAATTATTTGGCTTGACCACGGTCGACCACTCGCAGAGAACCCTTCCTTTCTGTGGAATGATCAACATAATACTAAAAACCTCTTCTCTAAACCCCGAGGCTGCACTTATATGCCGATGATCTTTGAGCACTTCCCGAAGATCGCATTGACTCTGGGAAAACCTCATAACGACACTGCTACCCCGGAGGCAGCAAGGCCAAGTAACAGCCTTGTCCAACCCATCGATCTCCTGCACTCACAATATGGACAAACTCTAGATTCAAACTTGATCGGAAAAGATTCCTTCTATGCATTGAGCGAGGTGTTCAACTTTGCCAGCAGCTCGGAGAATCAATTTCTCAACGCGGTTCAGCAGCAGATTAGCGAGGAATCGCTTCAATTTGGCGATCAGATGGAGTTCTCTCTATACAATCTTCAGTACTACAAGGAGCAGCTGGATAGCCACGCCGAATATATCGCTGAGATTCTCACTTTTCTTAAAGACAAAGGAACTTCCACAACCACTGCGACTTGTGCAAACACAGAAGATACCGTTGACCACCATTGGGTATCCATCGACGCCGTTCTTTCGAGCCTCATTTGTGATTTTCAAAATCTGCACTCCCGCGCTCAGGCTCTTTCAGCCCGCTGCACGCAAGCTAGCAATACCATTGTGAGCGCAGCCAGCTTGGAGGAGTCCCGAAAAGCCATCCTCAAGGCAGAAATCATAGAGCGGCTTACGATCCTTGCTTTCTTTTTTCTGCCTTTTTCATGCACGACTTCCTTTTTTGGTATGAACTTTAAACAATTCGGTACAGGCACGTTGAGTATTTGGGTAGGGTTTGTGGCGATTTTTACGACTATGTTCTTTGCTGCTATTCTTTGCTTTCCGGGCTGGTTTAGAGACAAGTTACGATGGATAGATGCTATGCTACCTGTCAGAGACAACAATTTTCGAAGGGAAATGGTGTTTCCCAACCTTGGCCCCTAGCATATTGTTCATGTTAACACTTTGCCCAACTTTGTTTCACGAGTTTTCGATGCACACTATTGCCCTTCGAGTTCGTGACACATACATCTGTAACATTGAAGTCGTTGTATGGTTAGAATTTGAATCTTATCCAAACAACCTAATCGCTACTGGTTTAATAGCTTTTAGTACAACTCTACATGAGTGAACACTGTGATTTCGCCCAAGCTCGGAAGAGGAGTAAATGTTCGAAGGCATTGATGAAAGAAACGGATTTCGGGAAACATAAGCACTATATAGACAATTATATACGATTTCACTCCCAACCTTTGGTATCAATCCTTGGCGACCTTTGGCGTAACAACAATAATTCGTACCTCAACGCTTTCTCTCGGTAAGGCATCTTCGATCACGGGTGCTCTTAATGACGCTCCATGTGGAGAATAATCTATTTCACGATCATCAGCAAAATTGTCAGCGATTATCTTTTTCTCCTTCTTAATTCTCATCACAGGCAAAGTGAAAGACCAGGTCGTCCTTACTAACTACTGTATCGCTTGCCTCAGAATCCCAGGTATGAAATAGGGCAAGATCATCTGGAGTTTGCAGCGAATACCAAAACCAACGGTGGTTTTTGTTATGCTTCAGAAGAAGACCCTCCTCGGTAATGCTGTTTTGCACGATTTGATCCACAGGTAGAAGATCTTGAGGAGATATGCTGCGTCTATCACACAGGACCAAAGGAGCATCTTGAACGACCTTCAATGGCCTCCAAATGCTAAAATCACATGGAACGTTAGCTTTTCAATCTTCTTCTTTTCATTTTGGTTGTGGAAAAATTACTTGACAATTCGGATGCGATCTTGTCGCGCTTTAATAGCGCTTAGCTCGTGCGGTAGTAGATGCTTCTGCACTCGTTCCCATCCTCCGGGGTTTGAATAGTCTTAATCACCGATCAGGAGAGATCCCATGTTAGGTTAATTGCATAACTAAAGATTATTATAGAGAGAAATTATTTAGAGAAGATGTATGAAAACTTACCACAATGCATGTTGGCCACCGGGGCGAGAGCTTTTCTGCGGATGTTCTCAAGGTCGTCATCTTCTTTGATAATATTCACAGCAGTAGTAGAATTTTTTCGTAGCTATAATATTTAATCAGCAAGACAACTTCTTTTCCTTCCTTATAGGGGATAAAAAGCCAAGGCTAAAGACATAGAAATCTAACATTCATCAAATATCTATTTTACTTACTCGCCAATCCACGCAAAACACTCTGGATGCTCCAAAGTAGCCTTTAGCCCAGTCAACTGTCTGTTGCAAAAACTCCATTACTTCCGGATCCTTGAAATCAGCCTCTTGAAGCTTCTCCGACGATGGCAAATGATTAGACTTGTGCTTGACAAACTCAAATCCACATTTGTCGATATCGAACTCGGCTTCCCGGCCTCGAGCATCTTCTATCACAACTGCCTCATTGGTGTATTGACAGTTTGTGATAGTTCCGGTAGGAGTGTATAATTTGTATGGCTTCTCAGTATCGTAGAGAGGTATATTCGATATATGGATGAGAGTGGCAAGCATTGTTCAAGTTTTTTTTTTTTTTGGTTGGTTCTCTCAACTTTAGAAATTGTTATTATCTACTAGTGAAATGAAAATACGGAATACTTTGAAATTATAGAAGGAAAACTCCAAATACAGACGCGAATGCAAATACCAATAAGACAAACACAATTATGCCAGTGTGCCAAAGGAGTAAGCCAAAGTTCTCCCGGACGAGGCTGAAATTCCTGCAATTATCGTTACACAAGGACGTCACGAGGCTGGCTCACCAATCAAACAGATACACGTAAATATTAATGCACAGCGAGTCCGAGTCACAGCCTTGTTTCCCCTCCTCCCGCTCGGCTCATGGATCATGATGCTTGTCACATCGGGCCTAAACTAGCACCCTGTCAAAAGATTCCGCATAAAATTCTTATCTGCTGTTGGCTTTCCGAATCTTTGCTATGAACAATAATGACAACAGTATCGGTGAACAAGCCGCAGGCATGCTTGCCTTTCACCGCAAACATATCCTAGTACTAGCAATCAGCATTTGTTTCGCTGTCATCTGGTTTAGGGTCATGACAGCCGACAAAGAGCCCGCGGCGAGTCAGAGAGGCCACCTCCGGCGATGGTATCCCGAAAATACCAACGTTGAGCAGGGAGACCCTAAACTCACGTAAGGGAAGACCATAAAGTCTCAAGTCATAACCCTGATCTAAAATTAACCCAGCATTATCGTCATTCCTGAGCTTGGTCGTTCCACATCGGAAACCTACAAGGAAACGTGGGACTGGCTGGAAGATGATCTCCGGCGCATCGCACCGCTGGCAGAGATATTAATGTTCGAGTATGACCTAGAATATGAAGATGGGAGAGTATGGCGTCTGCTACTTCAAAAAGGACAAAGTCTGTTGCACAGTTTGGTCAAAGAGGGGCAACAATACGGGGTGAGTCGCGACATTCACCTCAATGTTCAATAAATCTAACTGCAGCAATTAATACTTAGCTGGGAGACCGTCCCATTTTATTTATCTGTCATGGTCTTGGAGGCTTAATCCTAAAGAGGGTAATTCCATTCACTTTTCCCTTCTTTGGTATGATCGCATCAAAAGGCATGTGTGTGATAACACAGCGTACTCCAGGCCTTGGTTACAATGAACCAGCAGTTCCATGACCCCGGATTCCAACGCTTTTTGAACCTCAGCTCCGGGCTTGTATTTTTTGGAACTCCTCACCCCAATTTCAACCATAAAGAACAGTGGTTTCGCCTCGGACTGATGCTGAGGTCCGACCAACGTATTTCCAGGATCATGCGAGCCCAAGCTGAAATGGAAGCCAACATACTCGCATACGTTTCCCGGGAATTCGACCAGATTGACGTCGACACGCCAGTATTGTCCGTTTTCGAGACTAAAGCGACCAAAATCAGCGAGGGATTCCTAAAACGCTCGCGGCGGGAAATAGTGAGTCTATATCTACCGGAGATGCGTGCCATCTGTCTAATGGAAACCTGATGTATTGATGTCCTGTTTTTTCATAGCTGGTTGATAAAAGCTTTGCCGAGATCCAAGCCAGATATGAGAAAATGATCGAAGCTCCGGCTGATCATCATGAAGTTCATCGCGTACGTTCCGGATCAGCTGTTTTCAATGAGATTGAGGATTTGGTGCGAAAAGCGCTGAGAGAAGTGCCACCATCGGAAAGACTTCAAGGTAATGTCACGCTGCCGTAGCCAGATTCGTATGTGCATACACCTCAAATTCTCAATATCTAACTCGTCTAATTCCTCAGCATCTGTCCAGTTTCCCATGTCTGCCGAGCAATGGGAAAATACTGCAAGTGAAATTATGAATGAAGATGGTAGGCTCTTTTAATGATTTATTGACAGCAGCGACGCTGTACCCTTTTTTTTTTATTTCTTTAGTCTTAGACTAACATAGAACACATCACAGTCGATAAACTATTCGTTCCCAGTAGTTCTGCATTGCATACCACGGAGGATTCGTCCGAGAGAATCGATGCAAAAATGGCGAGCATAGCGACAACTGACATCTTAAAGAGCAATCCAACGCCATCTTTGCCTTGTTACATTCTCGATGCAGCAGCCAGAGCCCCAGAGTTTTACGGAAAAGAAGACATCTTTCCGCAATTGGAAAAGGCTTTGCTCCCTGGTCAAAACGAAGATTCGACAGGTTTATCTTCTGGACTCAAAGTCTTTGCCCTCTCTGGCGTTGGAGGGGTTGGCAAGACACAGATCGCAACGAAATTCGCCTATACCCACAAAACCGACTTTGATGCCGTATTTTGGATCCAGGCTGATACTGTGGCCAAACTGGCCGAGAGTTTTCGCAAGATTGCGTCTACCATGAAACTTATTGATCCCTCCGAGGAGGGAAACTATGTGGTAGCTCGCAATTTAGTGATGCAGTGGCTAATCAATCCCACCAAAGCAGATACAGCAGGCAGCAAGGATATCTCTTGGTTGGTGGTCTATGACAACGCAGACGATCTCGAGCTTCTCCGAGACTATTGGCCAGTTGAAGGCAGCCATGGATCAATTCTCATTACAAGTAGAGATCCGCTTGCAAAATCATATCAATACGGGACAAGCAATGGAATAGACATCGAGCCATTGAACACCGAAGATGGAGCCATTTTACTTCGTCGTCTAACAGGTCAAGCATATAATCCCAGTGACCAGCTCATCCTCGAATCCCAAAGGCTTTCAAGCCGTTTGGGAGGACTGCCGCTTGCCATATCGACGCTGGCAGCGATTATCCGACGCCGCGAGTTACGCTATGAAGAAATGTTGCGGCTGTACGAGGAAGATTACAGCATCGCGTACTCCAAGCCGACACAGGTTTCTAGCCAGGAAGATCCCTATGAGCGATCTATGTCAACAGTCTGGACACTGGAAAAGTTCACCGACGAAGCCGCTATTCTTCTAGATGCAATATCCATTCTAGACCCCGACGGCATTCAAGAGCAAATTCTTCTATCGCAAGTCTCGACCTCATCAATCCCAGCTTGGCCGTCGTCATACAACGATTACACCAAGGCTAGGGCAGAACTTTTGAAATCCTCGCTGATAATTCGAAACCAAGAGCTGGACCAATTGATTGTACATCGTATGGTGCAGGATTCTGCAAAACACGGCATGTCTCCGGCACGATTGAAGGATGTTTTCTCTCTTGTCGTGGAGTTGCTGATTTCCACGTCTCCCTCGGATCCCGTGAAGTTTTCTCATACGACTTCGGCATGGAAAACAGGCCAGCAGTTGCTTCCACATATCTTAAGATTGGATGGCTTGTGTGAAAAACATCCAAATTTGCTTGAAAACAGTCATACCAGGGGTGTGTTTGCAGAACTTCTCAAGCAAGGCGGCTGGTAAGAACTCTTCTTTCTAGCGTCAATTGTAAAGTGCCGACTTTATTGACACCAGAAATTGCAGGTACTTGAAGGAAAGAGGCTCTTTTGATTTGGCCAAGCCGCTCCTAAAACGCGCGCTGGAACTTGCAGAGGCCCAGGAGCTACGCGCGGATCTTCTATTCAGCTTTGCCAGCTTAGCTGGCGAGTCAAACGACGCAAAGAATCATCTTTACTACGCACAGAAGCATCTCCAGGCGCGCGAGGAAACTCAACTCCGTGACAAAGATCTTGGGATGGCTTACGCCGAGTTGTCTATCAGTCTATCAAACAACGGTCGATATGAGGAGGGTCTGGCTGCTGGGCAAGAGTCGCTTAAAATCTACCAGCAAACAGAAGAATACCTCCAAGGTATCTACTGGCCGCATTTTGCAATTATACATCAAGCTCTTGCGCTGTTGGCGATGGGGCGAGGTGTCGAGGCGATCGATATGCTAAAAGACACATTGGCTTGGAGAGAGGATCAATACGGTGTGAATGATATCGAATCTTTCAAGTATAATTTTCTTAACTTCATAGTTAGTATGATTACGGCTAACCAAATATTACTTGTTGTTACAGACTTGGCTATGTTCTGCAAGTGCTAGGTAACGTATACATGCAAGATGGGCGCTGGGACGAAGCAACCGAGGCATACCAAAAGGCCCTTGCAAATTACAAGGCTACAGTAGGCATGAATTATCATCGAAGTGGACACCTGTGTGTGAAGCTAGCCGAATGCCATGCTCGGAACAAGGAATTTGAAACCGCCGAGTATGTAGTAGCCCCGTCTTCCCATCTTTATGAATACACTAACGGAGACTACGATTCTAGAATCTTCTTGGACCAAGCCATTGCATCATTTTCTTCGCAAAAATTCTATCAGCGCGAGGTTATGCGCGCCACTTTTATCAAAGCGCAATATCTGAAAGAGCAACAGGATGAAGCTGGCTACGAGGAACTGATGGATCAGGTTCAGAAGATGTACAAGGAGATTGTGCCATTTCATCAACGCATAAAGGGGGGGCCAATTACCCGAGACCTTTTGGATGAGATGGTATTTATTTGGGCTCGGTGAGTATTTAAGCTCTGCATCAGCTTTCATGGGATTCTGCTGCTTTCGTATGTTGTTTCGGTCAATTATTTTTACAACCGCTTGTTTCCTCCACCTTCTTTTAGCAGCCAGTCCGGAATTGACTGGGTTTTTAGTTCTTAGTGTAGGTAGTCCTATACCTAGATTTATTAATAACAATAAATAGTACTATATAATGTATTGTATTATAAAAAAAAATATCTAAAACCGTTTAAAATTTGTACTTTTACTCAACACTATCATTAAACAATGTTTGCGTTCACTATGCTCGTGTGCCCAACATGCGACGTTCTAGAAAAGTTCCAGCTTGGTCACCTTGAAAACATAGACCGATAACATTAACATTGAAATAGTCCATACTAATAGTTTATCTCTGATTTTCTTGGTCTTGTCCATTAATATAACATCTTTTCTTTTAAGCATTTATTAAAATACATGTACCATAGCAATCCATGACTGACAAATCTTTTCCACAATCACAAGCTATCCAATTTCAAACTGACAGACCTCAGATCAAGTAAGCCCCGGCACCAAGAACCAAGCCAAGAGGGATGCTTCCCATGGTAACGTGAGCAGCAGCTCCGGTCGATGTGGAAGACGATCCTGACGCTGTTGTCGAAGCAGCCGACGTCATAGTGCCTCCTGTAGTTGTTGCCGAGCCTCCAGATGACACAGTTGTCGCAAATGCCATAGTTGTCGCAGCTGATACAGTTGTTCCAGCCGCGGTGGCAGTGCCCGTGCTGAGAGAGAGCTTTCCCGTGGCCGAGGAGACCATTGACAAGTAATTGGGCGAGTCGAGTGGGATCGAGATTGCATCGGACGGGCATTTGGATGCAGAGCCCATGATGTTGCCCCAGCTGTGGCCATCGGCTGCGTCTTGGCTCACGCAGCAGTCGTCACCGTAGATGTTACCGTAAGGGCAGCATTTGTCATTGAGAGTGGCACCGTAAGGGCAGCCTGAGCCTAGATCTGCCTGGACCTGCAAGCAATGTTAGTGCCGATATCTTTGCATGAAGGTCAGTAGAATAAGAAGACTTACAGTAGCCACCATAGCGGTAGCGATAGCAAGAGTCTTGATGGAAACCATTTTGAAAACAAGAAAGTCAAGGCGGTATATTGTGATTCGGAGATTTCGGGTTGATTGTAGAGGTCAAGAGTCCAAGAATGGTTTTCTCAGCTGGCGGATGGTTGCTATTTAAGCCCTCCAGCCGATATCCAGGGCTTTGTGTCGTCATACACAATATCTACTTACTGCATATGCTCTGCTCTCGTATAAGATGCACAGTACAGACTACAGAGGCACCTATATATTCCAAATATAGGTGCTCTTCTGTATCGGGTAATTCCGCGGGTATCCATTTTCCATTTCGGGAAACCCGCCAAGCGGCTGAAAACTTGTAGTGGGTCCTCCCCGGACCAGTTCATGTAATAGAAGCCACTTTCTCCGTATTTTAGTATTCGTTGGGATCGTCCTTGAAATGCGTGGCGTTCGCCTCCGCGGGATACCATTTTGTGGCTTAAGGACTAACATGGAGTAAGTCCCAGCTTTGGGGATGCCAAGTTTGTGGAACTTGTCGGTTATTTGTTTTGTTGGGCTTCTATTGGGCGGTGATAGCTTTGTATGTCCATTATTCGAGCTAAAGTTAACCGATAGGATTAGCTTTGATAGCTCATTTTGAGAAATAGTATTTGTTTTGACGGATTGCTATTTTCGGAGATTTTGACTATAGCCATGCCAAGAGCAAGAACACCCTCAGAATTATTCCAGTTTGATCGATATGACAGTTGCATCTCTATAATGAGGATCTTGAAATAAGTAAAATTAAAGTATCCATTATTCTACAAAGCATTTGTTGACACAAAAAAGATTCATCTATAAAAAAACCATATAGAATCTACGAATGTATAGAAATATCTCCGAAAATGTAGGCCTAAGCTCTAGCTCTCCACATGGCCCGTGCGCCGGAGTTCAGCAACGTCACCTCCGCGAGCTCTTCCAACCTCAACCAAATGCCAACCCCAAACCAGAAATAATGTCCCACCCATTTCTCATCTCCAGGCAAGCCAAACATTTTTGAAGTTGTATCAACATAAAACTAATCAAAAGAAAAAAACAGAATCGCTGACCCTCTCTTCGCGCTCACCATCGGCGCATCCTCCGCGATTATCCGCATCCAGCGCGACCAGCGCGACGCCGCGATTCAGAATGGCGAGGACGTGAAACCATTTGGGCTGAAACAATTTCTTGAGACTGGGAGTAGGAGGGCGCAGATGTGGTGGAATGGAGACTTTCGGGGGTTGTAATAATGCCAAGATGAATGGAGGGATGGGTTACTTTTGGGGAGGATGTTTTTATTTGTCGATTGATTTCAGTTGAGGTGGGAATTAAAAAATGATACCCTCTTTTTGCATGCAGGTTCTCTGCAAATGCTTTATTATGGAGTTTAAGTTAATTGTAATCGTGTTGTGATCACATCAATCGAAGTCAATTCTTGACCGCCTAAAGGTTCGTTTAGCAGTCGTCAAATCTCTGGTGTTTATACAATGCAAAATTCATTAGGTGAGAAAATCAAATGGAGAGTTATGGAAAACTTGCGTTTCATTTCCTAAAAAAGAACTAAACGACAAAAAAGCTAGTTGTAGCGATTCAGTCAAAATACAAAGACCATTGCTCGTGAAAAATCCCCAGTGGAAAAGAGAATAACCTCATCGTCACTTGTGAGAAAGAAAAAACTTCAGAACATAGCAAAAGAAAAACGAGAAAATGCCAACAATCTCCAGCCGTGACCCGAGCAGGGAAAGTTTTCGAACGACGAGCGCGATGGAGATGATGAAACGCACCAAAGGGCCCAGGCGTAGAGATTCTCCAACTGCTAGTTCCTCTAGTTGTATGTGTAGGGCTATCTTGCGAATTCATTTTGTCCTGGGATTTTCATATGGCCCACAGATTTGGAACGGTCGAGGGCCCTTTCGATGAGGACAACGTCTTTTTGTTTTATAAGGTATTCGTCGGCGGCTAGGACACTTTTTGTCATTGCTGTCCGCAAAAGCTCATTGAGCTTTTGCGAGGTCCAGAACAATACGTTCTTATCCCGCTCCCACTTGCGCCATAGGGTATTCTTCTGCTGGTCGTATATCATTTTGATGAATGGAAGGCTTGTCACTCTGTGTGAGTAAACGTTCAAGTAAACTTCCTCTCCGCTGAGCGTGTCATCGTTGAGATAACATTCTAGCCTGGATGTCTGAGCTCCGTTTGCTCTGAGGACTTGTACCGTGGCTTCTGCTCGTTCGATGGTCTCACGAAGCTCATCGCCCTTGCTTTCGATAGCGTTGAAAATATCCAGTTATATTTGATCGATGAATTGCTGGATTGATTGGTTGCCCATTTGGGAGGGTGTTGGAGACCACGTGCATGCGTTGCGCTGGAGCTCGGGCATGTGCTGTGATGAGCTAGTTGGCTTACTTTGAGCATGATCACTCGGCTGGTTTTCAGAGCTCATCTTGAAGCTGAAAGCCAAGAGCTTGAGGATATGGTAGGAGAAGCAAGGGTGAAGGCAAAAAAAAATGAAGGTCCGGCGACGACCTTATTGGAAAGGAAATTCCAAATAAGATAGTGAAAGCTTCTCGATGACCCTCGAGACAGAAGTAAGTGAAGCCGTAGATAGCGAAGAGAGAAGATGAAGAGATGAAGAGATGGCGAGATGGGAGAAGAGAACAGGCAAGAGGCAGGTGACCCCATTCGGTGAGAAAAGAGGTTGCCGGCGCCACTGTAAAAGGAAATTCACATCCTTTCCACTTCCTGAACACCTCTTGCGCGTCCTCTAGAATACTCTCTGGTCATTTTCAACCTCGAGCTTCCAACCTTGGTATCAACATTGAAGAAAGAGATAGAAGGACCCTGAGCTGCGTGAAAGTAAAAGAGACAGAAGCCATGGGTGACTGCTGATCTTGCATGTGGCAAGATAGGCATTGATGTGAAAGTGCCGTAGAAGAGCCACGCGATGGAATCAGGTTGAATACTGAAAATGGCGCCAGCTCTGAAATCACCGGATCGAGTAGTCAATGCGTCAACGGTGAACGTTTTCTACTTTTCAAATAATCTTAGGGTTTACATATTATATATACTACAGGAGAAGAAAGTTATAAGTATTTGAACTGTATTATTAGACTCGTAAGGTGTTGTAATATCATGAGCACAATCACCGATCTATGCAATCATAAACTAGCAAAAAACATGCCCTCGTAAAAACATTAGCGCCAGCATACTTGCTCTTCAAACAAGCCTGCATTTTTGGGATAACAAAGGAAAAGAAAAGGTCGAATGAGCAGAAACAGTAGTCTCAATCTAGGAATAGTGTCAATGCATTTAGTCGAGCTCCTCAGGGCGCTCCTCAACCTCGTCAGCAGTGCGAGTAGAGGAGGCGCCGGTGGCACCAGGAGCGGCACCGGCACCACCGTAGGCAGCGGAGATGATGGGGTTGGCGACAGTCTCGAGCTCCTTTTGCTGGGACTCGTACTCGTCCTTGGTGGCGGTTTGGTTGTTGTCGAGCCAGCTGATAGTCTTCTCGATCTCAGCCTCAAGCTTCTCCTTGTCGGCAGCCTCAATGTTGAGCTTGCCCTCACCAAGGGTATTCTTGAGGGAGTAGGCGTAAGACTCAAGACCGTTCTTGGCCTGGATACGGGAAGCCTCGGCCTCATCCTCCTCCTTGTACTTCTCGGCTTCAGCCAACATGCGCTCGATCTCCTCCTTGGAGAGACGGCCCTTGTCGTTGGTGATGACAATCTTGTTACTCTTACCGGTACCCTTCTCAATGGCAGAGACGTTCATGATACCATTGGCATCCATATCGAAGGTAACCTCGATCTGAGGAACACCACGAGGAGCAGGGGGGATACCGGTGAGCTCAAACTTTCCGAGCAAGTTGTTGTCCTTGGTGCGAGCACGCTCACCCTCGTAGACCTGGATCAGCACACCGGGCTGGTTGTCGCTGTAGGTGGAGAAGGTCTCAGACTTCTTGGTGGGGATGGTGGTGTTGCGCTTGATGAGAGCAGTCATGACACCACCGGCAGTCTCGATACCGACGGAGAGAGGAGCAACGTCGAGGAGCAGGATTTCGTTGGTGGACTTGGAGGAAGTGTCACCGGAGAGAATGGCGGCCTGAACGGCGGCACCGTAGGCAACGGCCTCATCGGGGTTGATGGACTTATTGGCCTCCTTGTTGAAGAAGTCGCCGACAAGCTTCTGGATCTTGGGGATACGGGTGGAACCACCGACGAGGACGATCTCGTGGACGGAGGATTTGTCAACCTTGGCGTCACGGAGAACACGCTCAACAGGCTCCATGGTGCCACGGAAGAGGTCCTGGCAGAGCTCTTCGAAACGAGCACGAGTGATCGAAGTGTAGAAGTCGATACCCTCGAAGAGAGAATCGATTTCAATAGAGGTCTGGGCGGAGGAAGAAAGGGTGCGCTTGGCACGCTCGCAAGCAGTGCGGAGACGGCGGAGAGCACGAGCGTTGGTGGTCAGATCCCTGTTGAAAAGTTAGCATGTTGTTCGTTGAAAAAATTGGGTGTGAAAATGTGTTGGGGGACAGTCTCAGATACAGAAAGCGTTGTTCGTCGTGTTGTTGTTTGTGATCACGTGATGGGTTGCCATAATAGGAAATAAATGTTCCGGCGCACCACCCAGTTATCAAACAACACACAACAACAGCAAAAACATGGGGTAAAGGGGGCATGAGAAAGGAAAATAGAGATCCACTGACTTTTTATGTTTTCTTTTGAATTCGTTAACAAAGTGGTTAACAAGGCGAGAATCGAAGTCTTCACCACCCAGGTGAGTGTCACCGGCAGTGGCCTTGACCTCGAAGATACCCTCCTCGATGGTGAGGAGAGAGACATCGAAAGTACCACCACCAAGATCGAAGATGAGAACGTTGCGCTCGCCCTCAACCTTCTTGTCGAGACCGTAGGCAATGGCAGCAGCGGTGGGCTCATTGATGATACGGAGGACGTTCAAACCGGCAATGAGACCGGCGTCCTTGGTAGCCTGACGCTGGGAGTCGTTGAAGTAGGCGGGGACAGTGATGACAGCGTTGTTAACGGTGCCACCGAGGTAGGCCTCGGCAGTCTCACGCATCTTGATGAGGACCATGGAGGAAATTTCCTCGGGGGTGAACTGCTTGGTCTCGCCCTTGAATTCGACCTCGATGACGGGCTTGCTGGCCTTGTCGATGATCTTGAATGGAAAATGCTTCATGTCTGCTTGAACTTCCTCTTTTCGCTTGTTAGTATACGCCATTGTGATGGGAATGTGTTGTGGAAAACTTACGATCGGCAAACTTGCGACCGATCAGACGCTTAGCATCGAAGACGGTGTTCTGGGGGTTCATGGCGACCTGGTTCTTGGCGGCATCACCAATGAGACGCTCGCTGTCGGTGAAGGCAACGAACGAGGGAGTTGTGCGGTTTCCCTGGTCATTGGCAATGATTTCGATGCGGTCATCACGGAAGATACCAACACACGAGTAGGTGGTACCCAAGTCAATACCAATAGCGGGGGCCATTGTGCAGGGGTATCAAAAGACAGGCTAGAAACGAAGAAAGTAGAATAGTGTACAGTGCACTCGAGAGGATGATCGAGTTTATTTTTTGAGGTGGGAAAGAAGCCTCGAGGGTGATGGTGAAAGTGAAAAGATTAATTGTGAGAGAGAAGAAAAATCCGACCTGGCTGAGGAGGGACTCATATAGGTGTGGGCGGTGAAAGGCAGCTTCTGGGCCGGGCGGTTCTAGCGACTTCCCTGGGATTCCACGGCAGGCTGGCCGCTTCCAGAGCTTGCCTGCGCCCACCTATCAGTTCTTTGAAGGATTTTTTATGAGTAATTTAATTCGCCCGATCAGGCTCCGCTACAAAATTTATTAATTAGGCTCCTCCCCCAACTGCGACGCATCAGGCAGAGCGCAGAGTGTCGCGACACCTGATGCTGGGCGATCTATGGCGGGGTGGCCAGAATCCATGACGTATTCCGCCGCTGCTGAATTTTGATTTCCCTCGTTGTGTGCGAGTCATGTGACCGCGATTTGTTATGATGATGGTGGGGCAACAGCCCGTCACCATGACGCCCGCCATCGCTAGCCCAGCTAGTCTTGATTAGGAATTGCTTATGTAACTAGAGTGTATACAACGTCTACAAATGTTAATTAGAACAACCTTGAAAGAACTAAATGATATGGTATCTGCTAACTACAGGCTAGTAATATCAGTACCCATTTTCTCTTCTGTTTCATCTGTTTCACACAACACACCAAGTGCACGGCTTCTCAGCGTGCTCTTTGCACGATGAGGCCGCATCCCTGCGACCAGACCAAAACCCCTTACAGAGCGCTCTACTAGTATTATTCCTACAAACATGTAACTAGGTACTTAGCTACTTACTACGTACTAGCTACTTAGCAAGTTAGTACTGCCAAACAACTAGCTAACAAGCTGGTTATTGTTCTCCCTAAACAAAACGCCCAGCCAACCACAGGCCCTACCCAGAAGGCGGTCACGACTCACGAACCGAGCCGCCGGGGCTAGCCAATCAGACGACCCCATCGACTGTCCCTTGCAAACACCTGCATCGCGCCGTGTGTTTGGCTGCTCTTTCCTCCTTCCCCCCAAACACTCGATCTCTCTCGCATTCCACCGCGCTCTCGATTGTTTTTCTTCTACATCAATCTCGAGCTTCTACCAATTAGTTTCCGACTTTCTTCTGACTCGTCACGTCGAGATCGCACTTCAAAAACAAAACAAATACAACACAACACGCCACAATGGGTGATAACCAAGCTACCTCTTTCAACGATCCAGCGGCCAATGCCCCCGATGCCGCGGCCTATGAGAAGGGCAAGGGCAAGGCTGTTGACGCGCATGACATGAGCATGGATGAAGACGAAGCCAGCTCTGACGAAGAAGAAGAATCTGTATGTTTGTTATGATCGTGACCCCGCTTGCACTTCAACATGACTGACATTTGAGATAGGCTGAAGGTATTATTTTCATGTTCTTGTAGTCACGCCTGCTTGCCAGGCTGACGACCAGGAAATCCTGTCAAGTGAGAAACCCCGCTAAATAACCATCTCTAGAAGAGGAAGACGACGACCAGGGCAACCTCGAGCCCATCTCCGCCAACAACATCATCGACGGCGGCCGCCGTACTCGCGGCAAGCGCATCGACTTCGCCGAAGCCGCTGAAAAGGCCAAGGCTGAAGGCGAGGACCCAATGGACGACGAGGACGAGGATGACGAGGACTTCCAGGCCGGCGAAGAGCACGGTGATGATCGTATGCAGGAATAGGGTATTTATTCTTTTGAAAAACAAATCACGTTGTTTACTCGGGCGGTATCCTGTGGGCGATGTTGAAAGGATGAGCGATCACTGATAGTTATTGCACAACTAGCGGATATCCTAATAAAAGCCATTTTATGATTTCCATTTCAGCAAGTTTTCTTAGTTGTTTGAAACTTGCATTTATAATGACTTATCGTTAATCTCCTTGTAAATAAATACTTGTAACCCCGTCGTCAATCTAGATGCCAGCCGCTACTGTACCGAATTAGAACACGCCAAGCGGCCGCACCGAGGCTCCCATCATCTTGTAACTACCACGACCAGCACAACATTATTCATCTCATCCACAAAACCCATGCTGTCCGGTGCTCAGACCGAAACTTTTCTACCATAATGGCGTCGCGGTAAGCAATTCAACCTATCTCTCATTCCCGTTCCTCCCCCCTGATCTTGACCAGATCTTGAACTGACCTGCGCAGGTTCCCGCACTCCAACCTGCATCAGCGCGACCCTCGCTCCTCCTCATCGCTCTTCGATTCGTACAGCGGCGGCGCCGATCGCTCGCGTCCGTCGAGTAGTAGACAACAGCCGGTTTCGAGCTACGGTGGATATCCTGGAGCTGCTGGCGGGGATGGCGGGTTGACCCCTGGGAGTGCTGGGTATCGAGCGGCCACGCCGAATTCGAGGTTTGTCTAAGGACCGAAGAGAAAAATGAGGAATTAAATACTAAGCAGAGGGTAAACTTAGGGGCCATTATTCCGATGCCGTTCTTTCTGAACTGTAAGTTTGTTCTGTCTCGTTTCGGGATACGGATGGTTTGCTAAACTGATGTTCTACAGCGAGTCGCAAAACGACAATGAAGTCGAAGGAATCACAGCAAAAGTCAGAGCTCTGAAAGAGGTACACTATTTCTTCACTTGGTTTTTCACCTTTTTACGAGTCGATTCTAACAAATTCATAGCTCACAGTAGCCATCGGCGACGAAATCCGCTCCTCCTCCAGTCTCGTGAGCACCACCACCATCACCACCAGCATCTATATACACTAACAAATAACAGGCCGAGTCCATGAACGAAGCATTCGACAGCACACGCGTCCGCCTGCGCGGAACAATGAACCGGATGCTACTCATGGCCGAGCGGACGGGCGTGAGCTGGCGCGTATGGCTGCTGTTTTTCCTAGCTGTGTTTATACTATTTTTCTACGTGTGGCTATTCTAGCCTTTTTTATTCTTCTTGCTTTTCCCGTGATATACATTGTATACATGCATGGCCGGAGTTGGGTTTTTTTGCTGCTACTACTTTTGTAAATTTACTTGGCTTGTCTAGATGTCATGGATGGATGAGCTTATCAAAAATACGTACGTATTATTTAATTGAAACTTCTACCAGAGAAGATGCACCAATGCTTTGTTTACATAGAGCCAACCAACCAACGCCACGCTTATGCAACCAACACAAATACAAAATACAAAAAACAAAAGTCTAATCGAGACTGTCCCTCGGCCCTCCCCTTCGCGCAAATCGTCCAAACCTGCTCTGTCGCCGCACGCTATCCTGACTGGTGATCGATGCCCGCAGGTCGTCATCATCAGTAAGCATGCTTGTATCGAAGGCGTCGGCCCCACCACTCCAGCGCTGCAAGAACCGGCGTTGCGCTTCTGTCTCGCGCGCGCGAGTTGGCGGGTGTTGGGGAGGCAAAGGAATGCCGCGTCGACGCGCACTGTTGGTGGTCTGCGGGGTTACGGCGGTTGATGGGTTGTTGTTTCCTGTTGTGCGGAAGTGTTCGGCGAATGGGTCGTGGGTGGTGTCATCGTCGTCGTCGTCCTCATCTTCAGAGTCGGTGTGCTGCCATTCGCCTTCATCCATATCTTCGTCTTCGGAGCCGTCGTCGTCAGCGGCTTCAGGAACATCGTCGTCCAAATCGCGCACCATGACGCCGCCATAGCCCGCCTCTCCATCGGCGGCTGGGATATCGTTGTCTAGATCCGGCTGGTTGTCGAAATCGTCATCGTCTTCATCGTCATCGTCACTGGCATTATCTTCTGAGAAGCCATCCGGTATGTCATCGTCGAGATTCCGCTCCATGAGTCCTTCGTCCGGATCTTCGTCATCTTCGTATCCTTCTTCACCTTCTTCCACCAACCCCTCGTCTGCCTCGGGAATATCATCGTCCAAATCCCGCTCCAGCTCTTCCCCTTCTCCTCCCTCGCCTTCTTCACCCATCTGGCCCATGCCCTGCTGCGTAGCATCCCCAAACGCGTCGACATCGGCAAGCCCTGTCGCCCCAGTTGCTGATCCAGTCGCCGCCGCTGCCGCAGCTGCAGCATTCATCTCCTGTGCGGTGGCAGCCAGCCCTTCCTCTCGCTCGGCTTCTTCCTCTCTCATACCCAACATCGTCTTGGGACATCCCGCTGGCTTGATCCAGGCGCATCCAAACGAGGCAATGTTCTCTTTCCGTATACGCAGCGCACGCTCTTCTGACAGTAACGCGGCAAGACTGTCGGACGGGGTGGTTGAGGAAGCCAGTGCACGGGGACCGGCATGGTGATGGTGGTTCTGGTGATGGGACTGGCGCCGCGCGGATTCACCGGCTGATGGACCGCCTGGATGGTGGGATAATGCTGATGATGAAGGTGAGGGACGGTGTGGACGAGAAGAGCCGAACCAGAGCTCGTGCGACTGCAAATTGTCAGTATCTGGTTGGGCAAGTCGTGTGTGTTTGGGAAGTGTTTGGGAAGGTAAGGCTTACGTCGCGAGGCGCTACGAGAGGGAGGGGGAGCATTGTGTGCTGTAACTCTTGTCCCTCATGGAGTTTTGTTTGTGAGTTTGTGGAGAAGCATGGATATATGTGACAGTGTCAATGTCAGTGTTGTTGGCTATAGAAATTGTGAAGTTGAAGATGGGTAAACAATCAACTCCTACTAATCCGATTTGGTCTTAATTAGCCCTTAGGGAACCACGGGTGACAGCTGTCGAGCTGTGTGTATTCTGCCCTGCGTTGCCGCCCGCGTGCTATACCCCGCCTTATTTTAGACATCTTCCTTTTTCACACAATCAACCCTACAGTATTATTGTAGCTAGAAACCCAGGCTCTCCCGTCTAACACACTTGTTTCAAATCGCCCTTGTTTGATGGAGTTTCGAGCTGGCTGAAATTGGATTGCTTATCTCTGAATGTAAAATGTGGCTTCATGAGGAACATTTTATATAAGTTTTGAGTGAACTTCTATATATGTACAGCATTTTGAAAGATATCAACTACTTCAATGTTTTCGGAAGCCATGTTGCAGGGTATCCACATTGGAAAAATACATGTAATAAATTAACAAAATATTTAATGATAAACGACATCAAGTGTTAGTTATGCAAAAAAGTTAAATGCGCCAATTCGTCCATCTCAAGATCTATCTCAGACGCCGGTCTACAACTATGCAATTAAAGAAACAGAAATCTCCTCAATTGAAAAGACAGTTTGAGGTCTTGAGTAGCAATTTGTGGCGCTATCCGACTAGGACTAGTTTTTATCGAGTCTCGTTGCCAGCCAGTTTGTCAATTTGTTCCTACAACGATGGTTCGCCCATCGTATACATGCTTTTAGGCTCCACGACCACCAAACTCGACTGCCTTGAAACGAGCAGTTTGTTTCCAACAGCTGAGCATATCCACGAGCAGAAGGGACCCAAGCCAGCTTCCTAGGCCTATCATTCGTCTTTTCTTGGAACATTCAATATCTTGCCGCTCATTCTCTTTTCGTACTCATATTGCGCGCCGCCCCTTGTCGTCCGCGACGCTTTGACAAAAACCCTCCACGCGCAAAAACCACGACAGGGATTGCGCGGTGGAGTAGGCCCAAAGCGTTATTTGAGGGACCTCGCAAGGGTTATCTCCGCTTTCTTTGATCCAGCGATGGCCTACGAGTATATGGCATTGAAAGATGGATCTACAAAATGTCTACTCACCTTTAACAATTAGGTAACACATCCCGCACGAGATGGGGCGATCATAAGAGCTAGTCCTTGCCAATGCCAACATGTTGGTTCAGCCTCGACGATCTTCATGGGGCTCATCCGGTGAACCAGCCCCAATCATGTAAAAAGACAAGCGGAACAACAAAACAACTGTAAATATTTACGCGTCTTAACCTTTTCTGTTAAGCCCCATATTTGCCATTCTTAGAAAATTCCCCACACTTTTGTGCTCGTCAACGGGTCTCGGTGCTTTCTAGCGCGACATGTGGTGGCAGCCGTAACCCTAAATGACGTCGGAAGAACAAATTGTCCCCCAGCCAGCTTACCTATATATTTAGTCATAGCCAAACCTATATTCATCCTCCTGGTCAAGTGCAAGTCTATTTCTAGTATATTTTACTATTCTAGGAGCCGCAGACCCGCATTGATTTCATTTGGCCAATACTATCATTGTCCTGGTCCCGGCATGCCATACCGGGTGGAGCGTTGAGATAAATTGAACCGGCAAATTTGAGTAAGGGCTTGAATAGCAGAAGAAAAGAAGTCAATAATCAAGTGTTAGAATTAGAATATAAAAGTCATATCGAGAAAATCCTTGAATGAGATTCAATGTTCCAATTGACAGTGGGCAACTTCATCGTATGCAGAAGGAAACATTTGTCATTTCGACCATCTACGTAGATGGCTGAAGATAGGAAAAAGCAATAATTTCCCCAACCTGATATCCCGCAGTTGGCTCTTGCTTTCACAGATAGATAGACTTCATAGTTGCGCCCACAGCTTGTAGCCATCAGCTTATGGGCCAATGGACTGTTCAGCTTGCAGGCCAAAGTGTATCTTAGACTTCTGAGCGCTGGCTAAGTATATTCTGGGCGAAAAGAATTCTATTTACGTCACAAATATTAGAGACCCTGTTGGCTTGCTTTGAATGGTTTCATTTGAGTTTTGCGGAGTTTCAAGCGAAAAGCCTCCTGTTGATCATATCTATAATCGTGATTCTTGAGGTAGATTGCTGACTGACCGTTGGCAGCTGAGAAGCCTCATGCTTGAGATCTTCTGAGGAAATATCAACCAATAAACAGGATATCAAGTGTTATCTCGTCCTCGAAGAAAAGTATAAATAAGGGCGCCCACCTCTGCCATTTGCATCAATCATCAACCATCAATCCTCATCATTCAAACAATCAAACAATCTTTCAACCAAAACAAAATTCTTTAACTTTTAGCCGCTCAACCGCCAAAATGAAGTTCATCAGCGCCATCACTGCTTTCGGCCTCATGGCCCTGGCTGCCGCTGCCCCCAATGTCGAGGCTCAATGCGGCGAGCTCGGTGTTTTGAACGTCGCTGAAATCGACGTGCCTCTGGGTGTCGACGCCTCCAAGATCCGCGCATGCAAAAACCACCCCGAGGGCCTTGTCAAAGAGAATGCTGACAAGCGCGCCTGCTGGCACGGTGACGCCGTGGGCTGCAGCAAGAACGGATACTGCTACAAGGCTTGCGGTGCCTCTGGATCTGGCGAGTGGTGCTGGACTGCCCTGAACGGTGGTCTTGGAGACTGGAAGGTGTGCAACGGCGCTGAGGACTGCTCCAGCTCCGATGACTGTGGTGCCGGAAACTGCAAGGAGTGCGGATGCAGCTGCTAAACAGGGAGACTTTGACAAGTGGCAGGTCTAGCCGGTGGATCTATGTACCAATTGTTGTCGAGAAAATGTGTACTTTCAGAGAATATGTACCAAGGTCACAGGCAGAGACATCTAAACCTGGCTACATAGGACTGGTTGTAGATAGTGATATGTTTTCCCTTTGTCTTTGTGGAAAAGTGAAGTCATCAATATTGATCTTGATTGGGTTCATACTTTGGATCTCCAATTGTTCCAACCGTAGCAGATAAATGTTCTTTGTCTTAAGAAGTATTCCAGTATCTAAAAAAAAACCTGAATTGTCAGCTGATTTACATACCTTTATTATTTCCTTTTTAGGGACCGACAGGCCCACAGTATGAAGATTTTTTCTCAACCGCGAACCCCCCATAGTCCTTTGTCTTAACTCATCATATCGTCCTTTAGGCACTCAACCTGCAGTTCCTACCTCATATTGTGACTTACTTATCATCTCAACTGGCATTTTTGAGCTGTTTTCATCGCAACAGTCAGTTATACGGATGCCATCGTCTGTATGCCTTCACGATATTCAGACCACAGCCAGGCTCCAGGGAGACTTCCATCTTTTGCTGACAGTGGAGCAACTGTGGTAAAGATTCTAAGCACCCTCGCTAAACGCTGATGACAACTGTATCGACGACAGCGGTATTGACGATGACTTGGCTGACATACTGCCAACTGCTACAACTTTAGGACGATTTCTCTCGCTTACTTTAACCGCAACAACAGACGAAAGAGAATTCTCCCGAAAGTCTATGGGAAAGTCCAAGCCTCTCGACAGCAAGATTGTTTCTAATCATGGGACTGTCATGGGTGGGTCTTAGATAGTCAAGCTCTACCATATCGACAGAATGAAACATGTCCTTCGTGTCACAGTGGTAGCATGTCCCTTTGACTTGGGAATCGCTCAGTCAAGATCCAGAGCTTCAAATCTCTGCCTCCAGACCAGTCCGTTACTGGCTACGCCATCGCTTTACCACGACAAACTTTCGCCAGGGACTATCGAAGACGAGATAGGCAACAAATCATTAGTTACGCACAATTCTTGTACTTCTCGCGGGAAATCTAGGCTTCTTGATGGAAGATATCAAGAATTCTGTCGCATATATATCGAACATATCGTTCTTTATTCTCAGAATTTAAGAGGAATCGAGAACCGAGCGATGAATTTACACCAGAGGAACTCGAGGAGATGGTCGCTGCCATCTCTGTGGTAGGATTCAAATGTGACCTGCTTCAGCCCCTCAAATCAGAAGACCTTGGACGGTTTACAGCTCAAGCAATCCAGCATCCCAAAGGATAACATACTCAAAGTCGGCCAAAGATTCTCCTTCTTAGCCAAAGAGATTCGTTTCTTCATAGCTCCAGATTTTACATTCGAACTTGGATCTCAGCTATATATAAACGACTATAACCTTGATCACTTCAGCCATCTTATACATATGCATCCAAGCCGGTCGGACTCTATAGCAAACTGGCTGCACCGGTCAATTACAAAAGAGTGCTGGTCAGAGTAGGTGCAAAGCTAGCCAAAATACAATTGCACAGAGGAACAGCCATTGATGGGAGCTACTCAATCGGCTTTAAGACCAAAAGTAATTAGAAGTTTGACCCTCGCAAGGTGGTATCATGGGAAATTTTTAAAATCTCTAAGGTTGATGTTGTCGGGTTTAAGCCTGGGAGGCGAAGAGTTATGCCTGGAGTTTTAGGGTTAATTCTACTACAGCAATAATCACGGAACGCAGTGTAGCGATTATTAATACGAAACACTTTTCAGAATAAAAAATTGAATGTATTAGTAGCTCACTTAAGAGATTTCCTTTCTAAGAATATTACATATAAGTTATCAACAATAGTGTTGGATCTTAGAAGAAAAGATACTTTTAACTCTTTACCATCTGCTTTATTCCGCTGTAGAGAATAGGCAAGCGTTTTGCGCTCCCATGGTGTCAATGAGCCTTTTTCCCTGTAAACGGTTTCAATAATAACGTCTCAAGGATGATATTCGAAACTGTAAATCTAAGAATATCTCCAATTTGTAAAAAAAAAAAAAAAAACGCCGTACAAATGTAAGACCTGGGAACTATTCTATATAATGTGGGGGGTGTCAAACTGGATCAACCCCTGCTAATTAGGGTTGACCATCCTCGACGAGAAGGCTTGTTTGACCAATGACATGGCTGCAGAAGACAGCCCAACCAATTTAAAGTATTTAATAAGCAACATATTATTGAACATCAATATTCATTGTAAAATCAATACAGTAATAAGAAACAAAACATCGTCTTGGCCCTTGGGTAGCATCCTAGATTCTCCGATTTTCGCAGCTTACTGGTCATACAACGGTGACTTTTTTCTTTTTGCAAGCATAATGTGAATAGCAAACAAATACTACAGCGTATACGACTAAGTAGTAATAGTAACAATAATAATAATTGCTGTTAGGGTGGGAAAATAGTTTGCTGCTCAGTAGTAGCTGCTGGCTTGGCGGTGCTACCGTTGGACTCGTGTGCGTTCCGGGTTTTCCCGATGGCGACGCGAGAGATCGGTGAGCTTAATGGGTTACAACTGGATGGTTCGTTAAGGAATTTGTATGTATTTTACTATTCTATTATTTAATAATATTATTGTTCGATTTTTGAATGCTATAATACATAGAAATTAAGTTTCTGGCACGTGAGCAGTGCCTGCTGGTAAAAAATATCAACGATATCCGTTTTAAGCACAAGTTGCCATGCTTATTATCACTACGTATTTCCCTTGCTTACTTGTTACATTTGTACACTTAATGATCTTCAATTGCCAAGTTCTCAATTATCAGAATCCGTCCTTACGTCGTACTATATGTAATGAGAAGAGAAAAAAGAAAAAAAGACTACAAAAACAAAATATTTGTAGCTTCACTTTCTGCAACAATAAAGCGGGGTCAACATGCATATGGCCATATGCAGCCCGCACGAGGTTCCGTGTCAGCTGATTTCCAAGGGCAGTACGTAGTATACTAGTATGGGGGATGTCTATATAGACCCGGAGTTAGGGAGCTCCGGATGCGCCCGACAGGCATTTTGGCAACGTGGCGTGGAAATAAATAATAATAATACGTATTCACATGCAACATAGTACGTAGTAAACAAAGTACCTCTAGCTGCATAGTCCCCAAGCAAGTAGCGCAAGTACCCCTCATCTGTCCAGATCTGCTGCGAGATAAGCTAAGGTCGATGACCTGAAAGGTTTACACCCCAAAAAGCCCGCCGCCCAATGGCATGCCGTGCCGCGCATGCATGATGCGGCTCCGCCAGCCGATGTCGGCTATGCTTGGCTATACATTCAGCCGGTATTTATCCAGAATATAGCAATAATAGTGATTTATAGAATTATATATAAATAAACAATTGGAGAAGAATAATCTAAAATGAATTTGTTATATATTATATATACAATTAACAAAAGAATTAAGAGTATATATGCCTACCTGTATGCATATAGATGCAGCGTGGGGTACATGGGGCGTGGCCAATGCGCGGCTCCATCGGGCTCGGTCAATGATCGCGCGTCCATTTGCAAGCCGTAACTTACCGTACCATACATTACCGTAAGCAAGCAGCGGAAGCCTCTCCTCCGCTTGCAGACGACAGTCTTCCGCAATCGGCAGCTTGCAATACCATACTACGTACGTATTATGTTCAATTCCATACGTATTACACGGTTAATTTATGTATTATTCACCCACAATCTTACCTAAATTGTAGTAAATACCCCCCAGGAAATATTTCGGCCGACTCCGTTTTCCTCCTCGATTCCGCCGGTCGGAGCGGAAATAGATTACCATACACAGCCATACAGCCCGGTAACATGTATGCGAGCTGCTGGTCGACGTCAAGCTCCACCAGACAGACAGGCGAATCACAGCGCTGTCTTCACGCTTATCTGCTGCAGTGCGCGCGCATCATGGAGATGCAGGACGAGGGCAGATACGAAGTAGAGCTCCTTAACAAGTCGAATTAGTAGTAGTAGTCTGTTCTAGTCTAAGTAGAAGAGAAAATGTAAAGATAATTGTAAAGAAAACGCTAGCCCGCAGCAAAAATGCTGGGCCTGCGAAAAACGGGGCGTTTCCGCCTCCGAAGACGCAGCGGGGATGAGCACAGTTGGAGACTCAGTGACTGATGCGGTTGGCCAAGCATTTTTTTTCCGCCTTAACAGAGGAGGAGAAAAAAAAAAAAGTCCCCCAGCCAGACAGCTCCAAGCTATTAGTGATGCGATTCATTTGCCAATTAATTAATTAGTTATTTGCCACTGCCCTTTGGCTGAAAGGTCTTTTGCTTTTTGCTAACCCCACAGTCAGTAGTCTGCGCTTTGCTGTTGCTGCTTACTCTCTTCGATCCTCGGAGCAGCCCATCCATCTCCGGCCTTCCCCCCCTCTCTCTCTCCGGCTCCCCTTCTTCTCTTCTCTCTTTTTTTTCTTCCCTCCCACTTCCTTCTCTTCTTCTTCTCTCCCCCTCTCTACTACCCCTACTATCTATCACCACCATCAGACGCTGGGTCGACTCATCTCGTTCCTGTCTGCTCTCAACTGCCTGTCTTGCTCAAGACAGCTGCTGTGACCCACACCCCCAGTCGTCGTGACGACACTATCGCCGTCCATCCCCGCGCTCCCGTTATCACTCGTGATAAAAACGCAAGAGAAAAAACAAACTCTCCAAAATTTGACATCAATATCCTCCCAATTGCTCCTCGTTCTCTGTCCGTCACCGGCGGAAGAATGGGTCTCTTGGAGGAGGTCTACGGAAATGAAATAATCGAAGAGCAGGCTCCTCAGCAGTACTCCGAGTACAAGGCTGCCAGCGGCTATGGCTGGGCCGACGCTCTTCCCTCCAAGCAGGGTCTCTATAACCCCGAACTTGAAAAAGATGCCTGTGGTGTAGGCTTTGCTGCGTGAGTTTCTGGTTCCCTTTCAATTGGTGATTTTTTCGAAACTAACCCTGTGTAGCCATATCAAGGGCAAGGCGAGCCACAAAATTGTTAGCGATGGTATGTACACCCTGATCGTTTGAGTCCCAATGTCTCTAATTTTCGCAGCGCGCAATTTGCTTTGCAACATGACCCATCGTGGTGCCGTAGGTTCCGATGTGCGCGACGGTGACGGTGCTGGTGTGATGACCAGTATCCCGCACAAGTTCTTCGTGAAGAACTTTGCCCGCGATGCCGGGCTGGAACTCCCTCCTCTGGGCCAGTACGCCGCCGGTAACCTCTTCTTCAAACCCGACAATGACACCCTCAAGTCTTCAATCTCTACCTTTGAGGAAATGGCAGAGTCGCTCGGCCTGCGAGTCCTGGGCTGGCGTGAAGTGCCTCGCGACTCGACTCTGCTTGGGCCGGCTGCCTTGTCTCGCGAGCCTGTCATTATGCAGCCATTTGTTGTGCTCCGCGCTGCCTACGGAAGTGGAAGCAAGCCCGAAGTCACCGACCCTGAAAAATTCGACGAGCGCCACTTCGAACGACAGCTGTACGTCCTGCGCAAGCGTGCCACAAATGTTCTTGGTTTGGCCAACTGGTTTTACCTCTGCTCTCTCAGCAACAGGAACATTGTCTACAAGGGCCAGCTCGCCCCTGTCCAAGTGTACGAGTACTACCATGACTTGGTCAACGTTGACTACGAAGGTCACTTTGCCCTGGTGCACTCTCGTTTCTCTACCAACACATTCCCGTCTTGGGATCGCGCTCAGCCGCTGCGCTGGGCCGCTCACAATGGTGAAATCAACACACTGCGAGGAAACAAGAACTGGATGAGGGCCCGAGAGGGTCTGCTCAAGTCGGACGTCTTTGGCGACGAGCTCGACCTGCTATACCCCATTGTCGAGGACGGCGGTTCCGACTCGGCCGCATTTGACAACGTGCTTGAATTGCTTATGATCAATGGAGTTCTCTCCTTGCCCGAGGCTGTTATGCTCATGGTTCCTGAGGCCTGGCAAAATAACGCTGCCATGGACCCTAAAAAGGCTGCCTTTTACGAATGGGCTGCTTGCCAGATGGAGCCCTGGGATGGTCCTGCCTTGTTCACTTTCTCAGACGGCCGATACTGCGGTGCTAACCTCGACCGAAACGGTCTTCGTCCATGCCGTTTCTACGTGACTGACGATGATCGCATCATCTGTGCGTCTGAAGTTGGTACCATCAGCTTGGATCCCGAGTCTATCGTGCAAAAGGGCCGTTTGCAACCCGGTAAGATGCTGCTCGTCGACACCGTCGCTGGCCGCATTATTGATGACGCCGAGTTGAAGCAAACCGTTGCCAACCGCCAGGATTTCCGTAGCTGGTTGGACAAGGAGCTGCTCACTTTGCCTGCTATTGAAAAATCACTGGTCGCACAAAATCACGACTTGAGCACCCCGTTGGATGCTTCTACTGTCCAAACTGATGTCCGCCTCAAGGCCTTTGGATACTCCTACGAACAGGTCAGCTTGCTCTTGGCTCCCATGGCTGCTGACTCCAAGGAAGCCTTGGGTTCCATGGGTAACGACGGTCCTCTGGCTTGTTTGGCCCAACAACCTCGTCTCCTCTACGAATACTTCCGAGAGCTCTTTGCTCAAGTCACCAACCCTCCCATTGATCCCATCCGAGAGGCCATTGTCATGTCGCTCGAGTGCTACGTCGGCCCGCAAGGTAACTTGCTCGAGCTTGACTCTTCCCAGTGCAACCGTCTGATGCTGCCTTCACCCATTCTTACTCTTCAGGAATTCCAGTCGTTGAAGAACACCACCAAGGTCCACTCTGACTGGCCTGTCAAGATTATCGATATCACTTTCGAAAAAGCCAAGGGCATCCAGGGTTACCTCGAAGCTCTCGACACTATCTGCGAGGCTGCTACTGAGGGTATTCAAAATGGTGACAAGATTCTCATTCTTTCTGACCGCGCTACCTCTGCGGAACGCGTGCCCGTCTCTGCTTTGCTGGCCACTGGTTTGGTTCACCACCACCTGGTTCGCAACAAGTGGAGGTCGTTAAGTGCCATCGTTGTTGATACCGCCGAGGCTCGCGAAGTTCACCACATGTGTGTTCTTCTTGGATATGGTGCCGACGCTATCTGCCCCTACCTCGCTATGGAGTGTATTCTCAAGATGAACCGCGAGAAGCTTATCCGTAAGCCCATCTCCGACGAGCAGGTCCTCCTTAACTACAAGGCATCGGTCGACGGAGGTATTCTCAAGGTCATGTCTAAGATGGGTATTTCGACTCTGCAGTCCTACAAGGGTGCTCAGATCTTTGAAGCCCTTGGTATCGATGATGCCGTCATTGATCGCTGTTTCGCCGGCACTGCCAGCCGCATTCGCGGTATTACCTTCGAGCTCATTGCCCAGGATGCATTTGCTTTCCACGAGCGTGGCTACCCATCGCGCGAAATTGTCGACATTCCAGGTTTGCCTGAAACCGGTGAATACCACTGGCGTGACGGTGGTGATCCTCACGTCAACGACCCTACAAGTGTTGCCAACATCCAGGATGCTGTCCGCTCGAAGAACGACAAGTCCTACGAGGCATATGCCCGATCCGAGCACGAGGCCATCAAGAACTGTACCCTGCGAGGAATGCTCGACTTCGACTACGAGCAACGCACCCCCATCCCAATTGACCAGGTCGAGCCATGGACTGATATTGTGCGCCGTTTCGTTACTGGTGCCATGTCTTACGGATCTATTTCCATGGAATCTCACTCTACTTTGGCCATCGCTATGAACCGATTGGGCGGCAAGTCTAACACTGGTGAAGGTGGTGAGGACCCTGAGCGAAGCAAGAGAATGGAGAATGGCGACACCATGCGCTCTGCCATCAAGCAGATTGCATCTGGACGATTCGGTGTCACCTCCAACTACCTTGCTGACGCTGATGAGCTTCAGATCAAGATGGCCCAGGGCGCCAAGCCTGGTGAGGGTGGTGAACTTCCTGGCCACAAGGTGTCTGGTCCTATCGCTCGCACCCGTCACTCTACCCCTGGTGTCGGTCTGATTTCGCCTCCTCCTCACCACGATATCTACTCTATTGAAGATTTGAAGCAACTTATCTATGATCTCAAGTGCTCTAACCCACGTGCTCGCGTCTCTGTGAAGCTTGTGTCTGAGGTTGGTGTTGGTATCGTTGCTTCCGGTGTCGCCAAAGCCAAGGCCGACCATATCCTGATTTCTGGCCACGATGGTGGTACTGGTGCCTCGCGATGGACTGGTATCAAGGCAGCTGGTCTGCCCTGGGAATTGGGCCTGGCTGAGACTCACCAGACTCTTGTGTTAAACGACCTTCGTGGTCGTGTCATTGTGCAGACGGACGGTCAGCTTAGAACCGGTCGTGATGTCGCCATTGCTTGCTTGCTCGGTGCTGAGGAATGGGGTTTTGCTACCACTCCTTTGATTGCCATGGGTTGTATCATGATGAGAAAATGCCACTTGAACACCTGCCCTGTCGGTATTGCCACTCAAGACCCCGAGCTGCGAAAGAAGTTCAAGGGTACTCCCGAACATGTCATCAACTTCTTCTACTACGTCGCAAACGAGCTCCGTGCTATCATGGCCAAGCTTGGTATCCGCACCATCAACGAAATGGTTGGTCGCGCCGAACTGCTCAAGACCAGGGAGGATATTCGCTCTCCCAAGCAGGAGAACATTGACTTGTCTTTGATTTTGACCCCTGCTCACTCACTGCGCCCGGGCGTTGCCACTTACAATGTGCGCAAGCAAGATCACCGTCTTCACGTTCGTCTCGACAACAAGTTGATCGCAGAGTCTGAATTGGCTCTTGAAAAGGGACTGCCCTGCCGCGTTGAGTGTGACGTTGTCAACACCGACCGTGCCCTGGGTGCCACTCTTTCTTACCAAGTCAGCCGTCGCCATGGCGAATCTGGTTTGCCTCAGGATACCATCCACGTGAACATCAAGGGTTCTGCTGGTCAATCTTTCGGTGCCTATCTCGCTCCTGGTGTGACTTTGGAGCTTGAAGGTGACTCTAACGATTACGTCGGCAAGGGCTTGTCTGGTGGTCGTCTTATCGTCTACCCGCCTCGTGGTGCAGTTTTCAAAGCCGAGGAGAATGTCCTTATTGGAAACGTTTGTCTTTATGGTGCTACTGCTGGTACTTGCTACTTCCGTGGTGTGGCTGCTGAGCGTTTCGCTGTCCGAAACTCGGGTGTTACTGCCGTCGTTGAAGGTGTTGGTGACCATGGCTGTGAATACATGACTGGTAGGTTATTTTTATGTTGGTATTATTTACAGCTTGCTGATTGGATTTTTAGGTGGCCGTGTTCTCGTCCTTGGATCTACTGGCCGTAACTTTGCCGCTGGTATGTCTGGTGGTATTGCATACGTTCTTGACGTCAACCAGGACTTCCACTCCAAGATCAACATGGAAATGGTGGAGGTTTCTGGTTTGGAAGACCCTGCCGAAATTGCCTTTGTCCGCGGTCTCATCGAGGACCACCACCACTACACTGGCTCTGAGCTTGCAGCCCGTATCCTTCTGGACTTCACCCGGGCTCTTCCCCGATTCGTCAAGGTCCTTCCCACGGACTACAAGCGCGTTCTTCTCGAAGAAGCCGCCAAGGCGGAGGCTGCTAAGAAGGCCGAGTTCACTCTGCCCAAACTCCCAAGCACTCCTACCTTTTTGGAGAAGAAGCACAAGCAAGAGGAAGAAAAGAAGGCCGACCTTCTCGATATTGAGGACAGTGTGAGCGACTCGAAGACGGAGAAGAAGCGCACTGCTCTTATTCTCGACAAGACCCGTGGTTTCATGAAGTACAATAGGCGCAGTGAAAAGTACCGCAACCCGGCCACCCGTACTCGTGACTGGGCCGAGCTGTCTAGCCGCCTTACCGAGGATGAGCTAAAGTACCAGTCTGCACGCTGCATGGACTGCGGTGTTCCTTTCTGTCAATCCGATACTGGCTGCCCAATCTCCAACATTATCCCCAAATGGAACGAATTAGTGTTTCAAAACCAGTGGCAAGATGCTCTTAACCGCTTGCTCATGACCAACAACTTCCCCGAGTTCACGGGCCGTGTTTGCCCTGCCCCCTGTGAAGGAGCCTGCGTTCTTGGTATCAACGAGGACCCAGTTGGTATCAAATCCATTGAGTGTGCCATTATTGACCGTGGCTTTGAGATGGGCTGGATGATCCCTCGTCCTCCTCAAACAAGGACTGGAAAGAATATCGCCATTATTGGATCTGGTCCTGCCGGTCTCGCCGCTGCTGATCAGCTGAACCGCGCCGGTCACTCTGTCACCGTCTATGAGCGTGCCGATCGTGTTGGAGGTCTGTTGATGTACGGTATCCCCAACATGAAGCTTGACAAGAAGGTTGTTCAACGCCGTGTTGACCTCATGGCCGCTGAGGGTGTCAAGTTTGTCACCAGCACTGCCGTAGGTCCTGACTCTGAAGTCACTATGCAATCCCTGCGTGAGTCTAACGATGCCGTTATCATTGCCACCGGTGCCACTGTTGCTCGTGACCTCAAGATCCCTGGCCGTGAACTCGAGGGTATTCACTTTGCCATGCAGTTCCTCCACAAGAACACCAAGTCTCTGCTCGACTCTGCCCACGCCGACAATGCATACATCTCTGCCAAGGACAAGCACGTTGTTGTCATTGGTGGTGGTGATACTGGTAACGACTGCATTGGTACCTCGGTCCGTCACGGAGCCAAGAGCGTTGTCAACTTTGAGTTGCTGCCACAGCCTCCTCCAGAGCGTGCTCTTGACAACCCATGGCCTCAATGGCCTCGTATCTACCGCGTTGACTACGGTCACTCTGAAGTCAAGACCCACATGGGCAAGGACCCTCGCGAGTACTGCATCATGTCCAAGGAGTTTGTCGATGACGGCAACGGAAATGTCAAGGGCATCAACACCGTCCGTGTCGAATGGACCAAGAGCGCCTCTGGCGGTTGGGACATGAAGACCGTTGAGGGTAGCGAGCAATTCTTCCCTGCCGATTTGGTTATGTTGTCCATGGGTTTCCTGGGCCCTGAGGACCGTCTTCTCGGCGACGAAATTGAGCGTGATGCTCGCAAGAATGTGAAGACCGCTCCTGGCCAGTACTCTACCAACATTCCTGGTGTCTTTGCTGCTGGAGATTGCCGTCGTGGACAGTCTCTTATTGTCTGGTAAGTTCATCTCACTCTTCTCTCATTAATTCATATACTAATAATAATACAGGGGTATCAACGAAGGTCGTCAAGCTGCTCGTGAAGTCGACACTTTCCTCATGGGAACCGGCTCTCTTCTTCCTGTCACCGGTGGTATTGTTCGCCGCCCAGCTGCCGACGCTGTTCCTCCGACTATTCAAGTCACTTCTGCGTAGATTTTTTACGCAGTCAAAAAATATAAAAAAGAGCATTCTAACGAAGAATTCGCTCTTGGCGCGCTCCTGCGATGATGATATTTTTCACAATACCCAAATAAATCTGTTACGGGGCTTTTTTTTACGTATCTCTTTCGTCTACGATGCATGACAGCGTTTTTATGGACACGGAAGGGAGGCAATATGCAGTTTGTTTTTGTGTGTGCTTTAGACTGACCATGTTTTCGATTTTTTTCTTTTTGTATGTCTAAAATACTTGTCTGTTCATTTTCGATACTTTTTTTGATTTGTGAATATTGGTTTCTTAGATGCTTCAATACAGCAGGTTAGATTTATATCCGCTCATGTAGGCTAATAGTATGTTGAATAATATATTGGTATGAATGGCACCTTAGCATATCGAAATGTGCATACAAATTTTGTCTATTTATACAGGAGAAAGAGGAGTATATCTCATCAACGTGGCACCAGTCATAAACCCCCAACATTGAAATTCTAATCATACACAAAAATACTAAAATGATAATACATCACGCCCGCGCCAACGGCTCCTTTTCTATTTCACCCTTGGCTAATATCTTTATAATCCTTTATATCCCTCCCAAACGGATTCTTCACCGGCTCCGTCCTAACCTCCCATACATCCTCACTACTCGGACCCGTCTTATACTTGACCGCTTTTTTGCGGTAATGGTCACGGATTGTCTGTCGGCGTGATTCGTCAGAGTATCCGCGCGCTTTCATGCATAGCCAGAAATTCTCCCAGTGTTCGCTGCATGATCGTAGTTCGCCGTAGCGGTAGACGTTCACCCATTGGCCGCCGAAGGATTGGCAGAAGAAGGCGTAGTCGAAGGCGGAGCGGCAGGACATGTGGTCTGGGTAGAGGGATTCAAAGGATATTGAGGAGGGTGGTTGTGCTGAGGTTGAGGTTTCTGGGGTGTTGTTTGAGGTTGAGGTTGCATCTGACGGCGAGGGTGAGGGTGAGGGTGTGGTTTTTTGGTGGGAGAGGGTGCTGCTGTGTTTGGTTTTGGAGGCGCTGTTGGTTTCCCCAGTCCAGTCGATTGCGGCGAGGAATTCGCGGAGTTCGGCGTCTTCGGTGGTTGTTGGTTTTGAGGGAGAGGGAGAGTCTTGCGAAAGCGACGATGGTGTCGATTGTGCGAGTGAGGGCGAAGACGCTGTGTTTGACTGTTCGTCGCGCGTCGGCGAGGAACTCCACCACCAGCCCATTGCGGCGGTGGTCGTATAGGATGTTGCTTGAGTTGTCGATGTAAGTACGTTGTCGGGATAATTATTCCAGATCGATCAACGGAGTACAGGCACTGGTGTATTTTTGTGACAATACGGGACGGAACTTGGCATCATTTTGGCAGGGTCTGTTGTAACTGCTGGTATGCGGTGGTATTGTACTTTCCCGTGTACTTTCCCGTCGACGTCATTGCTCAACCAGGGACTTTCAACCCCGAGTGATTGACAGTCCGTGATCATGATCATGTTTCCTTAAACACAGCCAAGCAGAATGATATTGCGGGTGCCGCTGAGAACCCGGGCAGCCCGGTATTGCCCATGGCCGGGCTTCTTTCAGTCTGGAGTGCGAAGTACTCTGTCTGTGCGATTCAATGCTACTACTGCAGCTGCAACTGGAACTGATAGCACGACGACGATTGACATTCTCGACTCGGGCCATATTCCTGTCTCTCCCAATGAAGGAATACTGTACATCAACAGTACGCGGTCCCAGCGCCGTTTTCCTTCTCGCAATTACCACTGACCAAAGGAAATAGATATTGCCCCGCTGCGGCTTCAATGGCTATACAGACTTCTCTGGTCTGGAGAGCCTCAGACAGTAAACAAAATCATGCAGCGCGTCGACAAACCATCCTACGCTGCTGCCGACCACTGGGCCGTCGTCCGCCGCGCGTTTCCTCCAGAATTACACGTTTCTATACAACAAGTCCTGCCGCGGCTCAACGAGGGCGGGTTGTTTGTCAAATACTCGCTGCCCGCGGGCAAGACGAATGAAGATATTTTGTCAGCGATTGACGCCCATCTCCAACAAAATCCGATTCGGCCATGGTTTAATCCTTTTGATCGCGTCGAGATTGGACGCGTGTTGGGGAAGCCGTGGATTGAGGATATGTATCGGTTCCCGACTGCGAGACTCAGGGTTGAATTCCTGTCGCCGTCGTCGGATTCGGCGCCCGTGGAGCTAACCCAAGAAACGCTGTATTCGATTTTTCGGAAATATGGGAAAATCAAGGACATTGAGGGCCAGCCGTCTGACTCAAAGACACTGCCCAGGTATGCAATTCTAGATTTTTCGAGGGCGAAACACGCGATTCTGGCGAGGAGCTGTATTCATGGAATCACCGTGCCGGAAACAAATGTGCAAGGCAAAAACCAGACGCTGCTAAAACTCACCTATGAACGCAAGGTGCGCGGGCACTGGATTAGGGACTGGATTGTGAACCATCCGCGCATCGTGATTCCGGCCATAGCGGCCCTGCTTGCTGGGATTACGGTTCTTATTTTTGATCCGATTCGCACGTTTTTCATCAAGCTGAAAGTTAAATACTCGCTCAACGCGGAGGATCAGCCTTTGTGGACGTGGATTCGGAAGGAGGTGCGCAAGGCTAATATCCTGTCTTTTGGCACTCGCAAGAAAGAACGCAATGTCCTCAGAGCTATTTGGGATGATCGCCAGGAGGAAATTACACAGCTGAAATCCTGGCTAGGTGAAAACGGGACCACTTTTATTGTTGTTCAGGGTCCTCACGGGTCCGGCAAGAGGGAAATAGTGGTAGACCAGGCATTAAAAGACCGCAAGCACAAGCTGCTCATCGACTGCAAGCAAATCCAAGATGCGAGGGGCGACGCCCAGACTATCTCTGTCGCCGCACAACAGGTCGGCTATCGACCGATCTTTTCGTGGATGAATAGTATCAGCAGTCTGATCGATCTGGCCTCGCAAAGTATCATCGGGACCAAAGCTGGGTTCTCGGAGACTCTGGACTCGCAGCTGAGTAAGATTTGGTTTAATACATCTGTTGCGCTCAGGCAGATTGCGCTTGAGAATAAGAAGAAAGACGACAAGGAAAACACGTTGTCTGAGGAAGAATATCTAGAGGCGCACCCTGAGCGACGGCCGGTCGTTATCATTGATAACTTCCTGCATGGAGCTCATGAAGGTAGCATTGTCTACGACAAGATCGCGGAATGGGCGGCTGGTTTGGTTACGGGCAACACAGCACATGTCATTTTCCTGACGCCTGATGTCTCGTATTCCAAATCTCTCAGCAAGGCCATGCCGAGTCAAGTCTTCCGTGCAATTTCTTTGGGCGATTGCTCTTTGGAGGTCGGCAGGAACTTTGTCATTCGTTATATTCAAGAAAAAGAGGGCGAGGAAGACGAGGCCGGTGAGGCAAACACCAAGCCTGGCACTCCTCCAGGTCTCGACGATCTCGACGAGTGTATCAAGGTCGTTGGTGGCCGCTTGACGGATTTGGAATTCATGGCGCATAGAATCAAGGCTGGAGAAAGCCCCAAAGGTGAGTTCACCCCTAAGAAATATAACTTTTGTAATACTAACTGAGTAGACGCCGTCGAACATATCATCGAGCAAGCCGCAGCCGAAATCCTCAAAATGTATGTGCTCGACACCAGCGACCGAGACCGCCAATGGACGCGCGAGCAAGCCTGGTATATGATCAAGCAAATAGCCGAAAACAAAGACGGAACCGCCTCATACGGCCGCATTCTGCTTTCTGACCTGTATGCTGAGAACGGCGAGGCCACGATATCAGCGCTAGAACAGGCCGATCTCATCACCATCACGTCTGTCAACGGCCGCCCTTCGGTGATCAAGCCGGGTCGTCCGGTGTACCACGCGGCCTTTAAACATCTGACAAAGGACGAGCAACTACGAAGTCGTATGGATCTTGGTGTTCTCAAATTGCTGATTGAGAAGGCGAACAAGAGCGTCGCCAAGTATGAGGATGAGCTTCATTTGCTGGGGAATCTCAAGAAGTATCCGGTAGAGCTCAACGCGAGGATCCAGTGGGTGTCGCATAAACTACAGGCATCCCAGGCTCAGTTGGAGAAGCATGAGAAGGAGAGTGCGTTTTTGGTTAAGATTTTGAAGACGGCATCGTCAGAGTAGTACCAACAGTGCTATCATGTAATAATCAGCATGTATCTATCTATGATTTGATTGAACAACTCCAGTCTTTGCATTATTTTCCTAATAAAAATAGATTAGAACTGAGAAATGATATTTTTGATAGATCATAGCATGGGAAAATGTTCTTCCGGCCCGTGCTATTATTGGCAATTTGTTACTTACCGTAACTTACCGTCTTACGGCCACTTTCACGTCAGTCTCGCGCTGATATGATCATCCTTGTTCACTATTCATTTCGTCTCCTAGTGTTTCACGAATTTAGACCAAAATTGAAGTGTCTCTTTTTTCTTTCATATTCTGGCATTTCCTCATAATATACCTCGCACAGGTGGCTGGGTCTTGACATGATTGTTTTGCTGCTGCATTGTTGACTTGTATCCTCAGGCCACATTCACAGTAGGCCACAATACATACAACTCCAACATCGCAGTCAAAAGCCACTGTTTGTTTAATTTTAAACCCACATTCCGAAAATGGAAAACCCTTCCTCACCCCACGGCCTAATGGAACTGGCCAAGGATACTGCGGAGCAGTATTCGCTATACATCCTGCTTGCCGTGCTATTCTTCTCGTGCCTCGCAAACAGAGGCATCACCGGCCTACAGAGCCAGCTCCAGAGATCGGCAGATGGCGAGGTGAATCGCATCCGGAAACTGCCCTATTGGATTCCAGGTTTGGGACATGCGTTCTCGTTTGTATGGGGCCATCGCGACTTTTTGCTAAAAGCAGAGTATGTTCTATTTTTGCTTTTCTAGGAAGTGCTTAGTATATTGATCTGTATAGGCAAACCATGGATGAGCCCGCTGTGGCACTGCAGATGGGGTTTCAGACACAGAATATGATATTCTCCCCTTCTATGGCACAGAAGCTATTCAGCTATAAAGGGGCCAAGTCTGGTGTTTATTCCACAAGAATTATGGAGAATTTTGTCGGCGACGTTGGTCCGTTCCGCAGGACCAAGCCGGAAATCCTCGACAAAATCAATGATACATTAACGCCAATTAAGCAAGGTCCCTATTTGGAACAAATCTCTTCAGATATGGTCACTTTTCTCCAGAGAGAGACAGCCAATCTGGTATCGTTTAGCCGCAGTATTGTTGATCAGTCGATATGGGAACGGAATGCGGCGATTACAATGGAGGAGGACAGCAATTCCCCCATCTGCGAAGCAAGTTTCTTTGCATTGATAAGAAGCTTCACGACCTACAGCATCTCTCAAACTTTTTTCGGTCAAGCTTTCTTGGATTTCCATACAGGTCTTGTCGAGGATTTATGGACATGGGACCGCGAATTTGTGCGTTTATCTGCCGGTGCGCCGAGATGGCTTCCTGTTCCGGGAATATCGGCCGCGTATCCAGCTCGAGAACGTATCCGCAAGCTGGTTTCAGTCCTACAGGCGGCTTTTCTAGCCTTGGAAGATGGTCGGGATGCGCCCATGGAGTTCCGTGATCTGGACGATGTCTCGGAGCTGATGCAAAAACGGATGCGACTGTGGAAAACGATGGGAATCAACACTGCTCTCAGCGCCCGGTTGGATACTTGGCTACTTTGGAAGCTGACCAGCGATACTTCCAAATTGACGTTTTGGATGATTTTCCACGCATATTCCGACCCGGACCTGTTAGCAAAAATCCGAATAGAAATTGCCCCGTTTGTGAAGACGTCCCGCCTTGGTCCAAAGGAGACGGGTCTTCCATTCATGGAACCGCCTAGAATCTCAATAGATCTTGAAAAGCTTCTCAAGTCATGCCCTCTTTTGATTGCAACCTACGCCGAAACCACACGCTTAAACACGAACCCAATCTCGTACCGACAACTCACGACTGATCTAGTCTTGACCGAATCTGACAAGGAAGCGACTCTCTACGGCGCAAAAGAACCGCGATCCTACCAGTTCCGGCGCGGCGATATCCTTGGTGTCCCCTCCGGCGCTCACCATATTGACCCTGTTTACTATCCAAACACGCAAACCTTTGACCCAGCACGATTCATTTCCACTGAATCAGGAAAGGAGTCTGTGGATTGGCGAACGATTCTGCCATTCGGCGGCGACGACACGTTTGCTGCTTTCACGGAACGCCAGGTTATATCGTTCTTTGTTGCGATTGTTTCTCTCTGGGATATTGAGCCTGTCAGTCCCGCAGGCTGGAAGCATCCGGGCCATAGGCTGTCAGCCAACGCGTACAATGTTTCTCGTGATTTCCGGGTGCGTTTGAAACATCGTATATAGAGTATGTTTAGGGTTTTGTACGGGTTTCTAGGTTCTTGTACGATAACACTTTGATTTTGCATAGCTGGGATTGATAGAAATAATAGTGTTGAAATGTTTGTTTCTCAAGCGGGACTCAACGCACAACCATAAATTTGTAGCCAACTTGGACTCTATATAGCGTGATCTACATGTACATCAATGATGTGTGTAGTAATCCAGCCAGACGGAGAGGTGCCGTGTCCCCTCAGACTAAACATTCCAAAAACGGCAACAATCACGGACAAAAATCCGAAAACGCGGAGGTGATCCGTTTCTCCGCAATTAAAACTACGTACTATATACATGGCGACATCGTCCACTCGTCTTGCTCAAATTATTGATATCAAAACCACAAAGAATGAAACTCTTTGCACAGCTAAAAGAATGTCTTCCCAAAATAATAACGATAACCAACTCCCGCCCGCTGAGGACGATTATGACCTGAACAAGGCCATCGCGTCCCGCTCAGGACTGCGTCAGGGCCTGACCTCCTACGGAGACGCACATTTCTCTCTCTTCCTGCGCAAAGTCTTTATCAAGGCCCTCGGGTACACAGACGATGCGTTATCTCGGCCAATTATTGGTATTATCAATACCTATTCGAGCTATAACCCTTGCCATGCCAACGTGCCGCAGCTCATCGAGGCTGCTAAGCGGGGTGTGCAGTTGCATGGCGGGCTTGCTATTGATTTTCCGACTATTACGCTGCACGAGTCCTTTGCTCATCCGACGAGTATGTTTTTGAGGAATCTGATGAGTATGGATACCGAGGAGATGATCCGTGCGCAGCCAATGGATGCTTGTATAATGATAGGAGGTGAGCATACACAGAATATACTGAATAGTTTATTGTTGCTGATCTGGGTAGGCTGTGACAAGACTGTTCCGGCACAGCTGATGGGTGGCATATCGGCAAATAAGCCGGTTCTTCCCCTCATCACTGGTCCGATGATGCCTGGCAGTCATCGAGGCAAAAGACTGGGGGCTTGCACTGATTGCAGGAACAACTGGGCGGCTTATAGGGCTGGGCAAATTGATATGGAAGAGATCAGCGCCATTAATGAAGAATTAGCGCCAACGGTAAGGTTTCCAAACCAATACTGAAAGCGAGAAAAACTGACTGGTAAAAGTCTGGAACCTGTGGTGTTATGGGAACAGCAAGCACCATGGCATGCGTCACTGCTGCTCTGGGGATGATGCCTCTCAAGGGCGCCTCTGCCCCTGCTGTCTCATCCGGACGACTGCGTATTGCCGAAGAGACGGGAGCAAATGCTGTCTCTGTAGCTCAGGCCAAACGCACTCCGCAAGAAGTTCTCTCAAAAGAATCCTTCTTGAATGCAATCACTGTCCTTCAAGCCATAGGCGGGTCCACCAATGCTGTAGTCCATATATTGGCTATTGCAAACCGGCATCCTGGAATTCAAGGCGAAATCTCGCTTCAGACGTTTGATGATATCGGTCGAAAGACGCCTTTGCTCATCGACCTGAAACCTAGCGGCGACAATTACATGACTGATTTCCACAATGCCGGTGGCATGCTGGCCCTTCTGCACACCCTTCGACCACTACTTCACTTGAACGCCATGACAATATCTGGAAAAACTCTTGGACAGCTTCTCGATGAGTTTCCCTTTCGCACATTTCCGTTCAGCCAAGAAATCATTAGACCGATTTCCAAACCACTCTATCCATTCTCCTCGCTCGTGGTTCTCAGGGGGAATATCGCTCCCAATGGAGCCGTCATGAAAGCTTCAGCATCAAACGATCGCTCGCTTTTGAAACATTCTGGACCTGCTGTTGTCTTTGAAAACAGCGCCGATCTAGCAAAACGGATTGACGACCCAGATCTTCCCGTAACAAAGGACTCGGTGTTGGTTCTGAAGAGCATCGGTCCAGTGGGCAATCCCGGGATGCCTGAAGCAGGTCTGATTCCACTACCCCGAAAACTCGGGTCACTTGGAGTCACAGACATGTTACGCCTCTCTGACGGCAGAATGTCTGGCACAGCCGGAGGCACTATTGTGCTTCACATCTCTCCAGAATCGGCTCTCCAAGAGTCGCCGTACGGCATTGTCCGCACAGGCGATATAATTACCTGCGATGTGGAAGCTAGAAAACTTCAATTGGAGGTTTCAGATGAAGAGATTCAGCAAAGGATAGCAGAACGAAAGGCGACTGCGAGTAGCGAAACGCCCGACAAGAGTACTCGACGAGGATATCGAGCTCTGTATACTCGATCTGTCAACCAGGCAGAAGAGGGTGCTGATTTTGACTTCTTGACTGCGAACGGCGCCAATTGGTAGTGGGAAATTAACTTCTTTGTCTGAAATATCGCATATAGAAATAATACAAGTAGAAAATCACTAGTTCTTTCAAGTAAACACCCCAGCCCTATGCCCTAAGCCCTATTTGGCCGCCGCAGCGGGCTAGTCCGCGCGACGCGTCTCCCGTAGCAATTAACGCGTCCCGAGGGTCATCGATTGATGCGCTCCCAGAAACCAGATCGTTGCGACCCCTCCGACCAATTCAATTGTCTCGAGCTGTCTGGTCCCAAACAATTTGCCTGAGAATACCTGACCCCAGGTAAACGAAAATATGACCTCTGAGGCTATCCGGCCCAGGGGGAGGCCAGCTCGTACGTATTCGACACCTCGTTCCTCCTATGCAGTACAGTGCTAACCATCCTCTCTTTTCAGATACCCCCGGGACCACAATCCTCACATACACACCAGATGGCAAACGCGTGATAACTGCAGGCTCGAATTCCGCTATTCGGGTGTATAACGTCGGCCAAGATGGCGAGCCGAAAACAATCGATGAAGGCGTGGAGGCCCATTTTGGAATTGCCGCGACAGTGAATTATTCTGCCCGCTACAGGTGGATTACAAGAGTGCTAATTTATCTGGCTAGAACAATGCATTTATTATGGGCGCAGAAGACGGCACGGTTTGGCGCTACGATATCGAATCTGGGAAAATGGACAAACTCCTCGTGCGCTGTGCCCTCCCGGTTCGCGATCTTGCTATATCGCGTGACGGAGAGTGGATTGCCGTTGCGAGCGAGTGAGTATACTAGTGTGACTTTCAAAGAAGAATAACTAACAAACTGCGAAGCGAACTTACCGTGAAGATTGTCAACGCCGACGACATGACCAATGTGAAATACCTCCGAGAGCAGACAAAAGGGTCGAAGCACGTAACATTTGACCAAACCGGCCGGTTCGTTGCAGTTTCATGCACAGATGGGATTCTTTACATATACTCAGTGGCTTCCGAGGAGCCACAACTGGTACGGAAGCTGGACGGCGCTATAAGACGACTCGAGGCAGAAGACGAAGCCACATCGCGAGCGGTATGGCATCCAGAGGGCACGGCTATAGCTTTGGCCCAAGCTACACGTGATATTGCGATTTTCTCAACGTCCGACTGGAGCCCGCAAAAGTCATTTACTAGTGGACACAACGGCGACATCACGGCCCTCGAATGGTCCCCCAACGGAGCGCTCCTGGCAACGGCTGGTTCGGATGGACAGATTTTGCTCTGGGAGACAAGCACTCAGAACATTTTGAAGCGATATGATTTCTCGAATGTGATCAATCTTTCATGGCACCCTAGCAAAAACTTGCTCTCTTTCACCACATCAGATGGCGAGCTGTTTATTCACGAAGACTTTGTGCCAGGAGAGTACTTGTCTATTCTCCAGAAACAGACGGAATCTGCTTTACGAGGTGGCCCCCTTGGAGAAACATCAGGAAATGTCAGGAAATCCATGACCAGCAGACCCAAGCCTGGAGGAGAAAATCGGCCCAGAAGAGGTGGCTCCCCCGATTCTTTAGACGATCTTCTAGCGTTGGATGATGCTGAAGATTTCGTGGACGATGATGACGGTGCCGGCTATGTGGAAGATGTCGTTATGAATGGCTTCGGCAAACGGACCAATGGACATTTGGATGGGCCTGAAGGTCGGGAGCAGAAGCGCTTGGCTTCTTACTGGGAGCCTACCGTGCATGATGCTTTTCAACCAGGAAGTACTCCCTGGAAAGGAAATCGATGCTACCTTTGTATGTTGCTGGCGTGTTTTTGACATTGGATTATTGTTGCTAACTTTTTAGGCTTGAATTTGACTGGAGCGGTGTGGACAGTGGACCAGGAAACTCACAACACTGTTACTGTGGATTTCTATGACAATGAAATGCACAGAAACTTTCACTTTACCGATCCTTATCGTTATGACAAAGCCTGTCTCAGTGAGTCTGGGATGTTGATCAGAATGCTTGGACTGGTGCTGATACACGAATATTAGATGACAATGGCACGCTTTTTGCTTCACCCCCAGGAGATGGTCCCGCAACCATTTATTATCGTCCCCATGAAACCTGGACGACTCGAGGAGATTGGCGGACTCAATTACCTCCGGGAGAGACGGTTACAGGTGAGAAACCAGAAAGGAGTCTATGTTAGTGTTGGCTAATCCTGGTATCAGCAATTGCATTGAGCGAGTCATACATTGTTGCTTTGACGTCTGCAAATTACATACGCATCTACACACTCTATGGAACGCCATTCCGTGTCTACAGACAAAAGAGCTCGGCGGTGACGTGTGCAGCATGGCGAGATTATGTTTTGACTATTGGAAACGGACCTGTCGGCCCCAATGGGTCTTCGTCGCTGACTTATTCGATTGAAAATGTCAAACGGGACGAAATTTGCCAGAATGAAGATATCGTGGCCATAAAAGAAGGCGAAGAGCTGAAAAATGTGTTTTTCTCTGACGCTGGCGTAAGTTGTTATACATATATTCAAGTTTTCAATGCTAAGTCGCCTTAGGATCCTTGCATTTATGACTCGGAAGGAGTTCTTCTGGTGCTGCAACACTGGAGGACTCCCGGCCAAGCTCGATGGGTCCCGCTTCTCGACACTAAGCTCCTTGACCGATTGTCCAAGGGCCGCAAAGAGGAGGCGTATTGGCCCGTGGCTGTGGCACAAGACAAGTTCCATTGCATCATCCTCAAGGGCGGAGAATCCCATCCGTACTTCCCCAGACCGCTTCTGAGCGAATTTGATTTCAAGATTCCGGTCTCGACTGCGCCACCTCCCAAGACCGGTGAAACAGAGGCAGATTCCGATGCTCGAAATGATATCCTGAGATTCGAGGAATCATTTGTACGCGAGAATCTCTTCCTTAGTCTGTTCCAGGACCTCATATCTACGACAAACGCCACCCGCAACCAGCGTGCAGAATTCGCACGTAAAGAAGTCGAGCTCGACAAAATCCTGTTGCAAATGCTTGCGGTTGAGTGCCGAGAAGGCGAAGACCGTGGCATGAAAGCACTAGAGCTGGCGGAAATGATGCACGACCGCAGCGGCAAGATGCTTGAAGCCGCGGCCAAGGTTGCTCAGAGGTATAATCGATCTATCCTTGAAGACAAGATCCGAGAGCTGGGGGAACGGCGGCTCATGGGAATGGATGAAGATGATGAACTTGCTTGAAAGAGACGACAGGCTGCATGACATTAATGAGGGTTTACTTTGCTTTTGGGGGTCAACGTTTGTTATTGATGACGATTTTTTAGTGTAGATACTCTTAGTTTATTCAGAAAATTAATTCTTATATGTGGTTCAACTGTTATATTCGAATGATTTATACTTGTACTAGCTTAAAGCTGATTGGCCCATCCTAGCTCCAGCCTCTGCCCCACTGTAAACACTGAGCAATGCGGCTTATCAGACAAGACAGCAACAACAACATCTCTACTTCTCGCAGACAACTCTTTTCAAAAGAATCGGCCAGAAAAACACACAAAATGGTCGTGACACAGAAACTATATCCCCGCGCGACAGTTAAGCGCATCGTCAAAGCGCACGCGGGTCGCAACATTAGCAAGCACACAGATGTTCTGGTACGCCTACCCTTCTTTCTCTACACGTTGGGGAATGTGTATACTAACCGTCTTGTTTCCTTGAAGGTGTTTTTAGATTACATGTTATTCATGCAAGAGTGAGCTTGTTCCAGGCAACAAAAGAATCGCACGAAACAGACGACTAATCTCATGACCTTTTTGTTCTTTGCGACAAACAGACTCATGCGCGAAGCGTCGATTCGATCGAGGAAATCCGGCGAAAAAAATGTTTCAGCGAGGAGTATTCGCAAAGTCACCGAGGTGTGTCTCCCACTTTTCTTTGTCGCGTGTTGCCTGTCCTGCAATCGACCTGACAGTGTTCAATAACAGACAACGTTGCGGAAAATGAGGGGGTGATCCATTCATTGTACAAAGTGTTTTATTATACGGCGTTTGGGAATGAGGAATACGTATATATACGTGTTGAGGGGTAACTAGGGGTGGCATATATTGAAGGGCACGGTTTTGAGCCTTGCGCACGGCGTTTTCTCCTTGATGAAGTGATTGATTTTGCGGATTGCGATACCCTTGTTACTGTTAGTTTGTCGCCGGAGTCGGCGCGAAAGCCAAATGAGAGTTTCCCTGGGCATTTCTGGGCCTCCTGACAATTTTTTTCATATTTCAACACAAAAATATTTCTAAATAAAAAAGAAAAGCAGTAATTAAGTAAAAAGCTGTGTGGAGGTGGCAAGCTTGCAGGCGGCACGCGACAAGACGTGCAGGCGGGAAGCTGTGCGGCGGCAGAAACGGCCTCTCGATTCCATTGTTTCGACCAACTTCTAACTCCAACTTTCCCTCTTTTCGCTTCACCTCTCCACCCTTTGTTTCTTCCACTCCCAGCACTCAGTTGTTATCTCAACAACCTTCGCAGTTGGTACTGTCAGCTTGCTTTTTCCATTACATCTCTCTAATCTTCTTTCCATCCTCTTCAGCTCCCATACCAATCGAACCAAACGCCACCGACGACAGCCTTGAGCTACCCACCACCTTCGACAATGTCTTCTCTTCCCGTCAACAACAAGCCACCTACACAGTCCAAGTCGTCCAAGAAGAAGCGTGCAAAGGCTGAACTCTCTACCAATGCTTCCGAATCGACTCCATCCATCCCAGACGTCGACTCCAAGCCGGAGCCTTCTGTCAATGGCGTGAGCGATGAGGCTGAGGGCGCTCTCTTTAAAGAGCTTCAGAAGTAAGAAGACATGCCAGCTTTTTCCAGTTTATGAAGTCTTTGTCTAATTAATTGAGTACAGGAACCTGCGCAATGCTTCGAAGAAACTCGTAAGTCGTGACATACTGCTTACCATTCTGACGACGACTAATATTTCGCTGTTGTAGGGCGCAACCGCTAAACTCGATGCTATCATCGCACAATACCCCGGCAAATCGCTCGACGAATTGGTGGCTGAGAAGAAAATCAATGCCGACCAGAAAGCCCAGGCTTTAAAGAAACCGGCATTGCAGGCGCAGGTGAACCAAATCGAAGAGCAAATTGCTCAGTACAAGCAATTCGCATCGCACTACGAGGAGCGCCTTGTCAGCCAAAAGGTTGCTTTGGAAACTGCTCACAAGGAAGAAATTGAGGCAATTCAGCAAAAGGCTGCCGCCGAGGCCAAGGAGTCTCAGAATTGCAAGCTTCGATCACAGCTACTCACTTTGAGTCAGTTCTTGCGGACTGCGGCTACTTTCAGACACGCATCTGACGAAGCTTCTGCTGCCGAAGCCCCCGCTTTCGAGGGCGTGTTGTTCCAAATCTACGGCGGCACTAAAGAAGCCGTCGATTCGATGATCAAGCTTATTGATGGTTCTGACGAGAAGATTGTGGGAGTTGATGAGCAGCTCCTGGATATTTCTTGTAAGTTGATGTACTCGTTTTATCTTTAATGATTGTACTGACTAAATACCGCAACAGATGCCCGGGTAAAACAGGTCGCCGAAGAGCAATCACCTCCAGTTCCAGAAACAATTCCAGAAACAACATGGACCGAAGAAGCTCAACCTGAGGCAGTATTAGACCCCACCATCGCCAACGCTGGCCTCACGGAACTCCAAGATACCACAGTTTCTGCTACCGTGGATGGCAGCAGTTTTGCATCGAGCGCTCCAGCCCAATCCGACGAGCCCGTCGCTGCTGCTCCCACTCAGGGTTTGGTCAGCGACGGCGCCAATGAAGTAGCCGAGTCTAGCTGGGAACCACAAACTTCTAGCTGGGCAGAGGACGTGCCCACTGGACCCGAGTCAACTCCAGGTAATGACGGCTTCGAACAGGTCGTCCATCACCAGCGGCAGAACAGCGTACGTGGCGGTGGTCGAGGTCGCGGCGGTCGCGGCCGCGGAGACGGATCACGGGGTCGTGGTGGACGAGGAGAATTCAAAGGACGCGGCCGTGGCCGTGGTGAATTCAAAGGAGGACGTGGTCGTGGTGGATTTGGTGGCCAGCAAGGAAACCGAGGTGAAGCTGTCGCAACCCACTAGACGCAGCTTTCGACGTTGTGCAATCCACCGAGGCGCTGATCTCGACATACTCGGAGCATCGTCTTGTGTTGCCCGCCCATTCTCCATATTCCGTTCCGCATGAATTGCTCTTCCCGGTCCAAGTTCTCTTTTGCCTTTCAGGATATTCCTCTGACGACTGCAGGGTCTATTGGCGTCGGTTCCGCTCATAAAAGAGACGAAGCAGCTTTGCGCTGTGTGTCCACAACAAAATGGTTGATACCGCAATGCCTTACGCTTGTTGGCGCGGCAAAAGTTCATATTTTCTTGTCTTTGAGCGTTGCATAGTGTTTGCTTTGGCTGGAATTTCTTATGTCTCGCAAAGATTCCCTATTTCCTTTTCTATCTTTTTTTTTCTTCTAAGAAGATTGCATTTTTCGGACAAAAAGCTTGTCTTCGATTTTCGTCTTCAAATCCACTCATATCAAAAACGTGTATATTTACTTATCGTTAGGGGGCAGCATGGCTGGCGCAGGCAGGGATAGTGGCAGGAAAGGCTTCAGGGAACTGGTTCGTGTATTAAGCAAATTGCATGTGGGCTTGTAGGGCATGGGTGAATTGCGAATGGACCATTGACGATTGAACCATAAATGGCACTTAGCATGTAGAACAGTAGAACTACTAGAGACTATAGCCAAGTCTGGGGATCATAGTGTCAAAAAGTAATTCCAGATTCATGCAAGCTGGTTCCTGGACCCAGCTTTCAAGCGTTTAATTAGTTTGATTAGTAGTAGTACGACGAATACGACGAATACGCTTTACGCGCTGCGTCATTCCCGGCGGCGATAAGGGGCTTATCGTGCCCGATCTGACACTCTTATAAGGGACGAACTTCCGACAACAACACTCACAATCCAGGTTGCACGCGACAGTTGCAAATAAATATAATTTAGAAAAATGGCCGCGACTTCCGAGGCCACATCCGCTGCAGGAACAGCAAGCCAGGCGCATCGAAAAAAAGTTTTGCGTGTCATTTTTATCTCTCTCCTGCTAGACTTGGTGGGTTCACAATCAAACTCGTTGATTATGATCAACACAAGTGCTAACCTCACGCCCAGATCTCATTCACATTTATCCTTCCTCTGTTCCCCTCACTGTTAGATTTCTACCTGAAACGCGACCCGTCTCCAAACTCGCTTCTGAACCGCATTTTCCACTACCTCAACGCATACAAAAACGCCTTTGAGAAACCAATCGACTCGCGCTACGACATTGTCCTACTCGGCGGCGCCTTGGGTTCTCTATTTTCATTCCTGCAGGCTCTTGCTGCCCCCGTGATTGGCAGTATCTCCGACAAGCATGGCCGACGAACAGCGCTTCTGTGGTCCATGACCGGCAACATCATCAGCGTTGCGCTCTGGGTTGCGGCGACGGATTTCCGAACGTTTCTGGCCAGTCGCGTCGTGGGAGGGTTGAGTGAGGGAAATGTGCAAATGGCCAATGCCATTGCCACGGATATTAGCGATGAGAGTCAACGGGGGTCGACAATGGCAATGGTGGGCGCTTGCTTCAGTATTGCGTTTACGTTTGGCCCGGCACTTGGTGCTGCGCTGGCCAATGTTACGGTCATTGCTGCGAATCCCTTTGCGACTGCGGCTGGAGTTTCGCTGTTCTTGATTGTTGCTGAGACGCTCTATCTGTATCGGAGTCTGCCGGAGACACATCCTAAATTCACCAAATCGGCAAGCGGTGCTGCTGCTTCTTCTTCAGCTTCAAAAACAGAAAACGAAAAGGCGTCCACAAACAATAAGAAGAAACAACACACAAACAACCCAATGCTTCTCAACGCGGTGCATCTCCTGTTTCTCCTCCCATTCTCCGGCATGGAATTCTCCCTCCCTTTCCTCGCCACTACTCTACTCGGCGAAAACTCGACAACAAGCCCAGCCGCTCTCAACGGACGTGTTCTAGGAATTGTCGGACTCATTGCATCTCTACTCCAAGGCACCATGGTACGCCGACTGCCACCTTTACTGACTGTTCGCATCGGCATCGTCTCCTGCGCAATTGCTTTCTTCCTTTTGGCCAGAGTCAACACTATCAGCGGTCTGCAATTCGCCGCGTGTTTCTTGGCTGTGACCAGCGCCACGGTCGTGACTGGGTTGAATAGTCTGGGTAGTCTCGAGGCTGGCGATGGCGAGCGAGGGATTATTCTCGGCCGCTTGCGCAGCTGGGGCCAGTTTGGGCGTGCTTTGGGTCCGCTTGTGTTTTGCTCGTTCTTTTGGTGGGCGGGTAGAGAGGTTGCGTTTACGTCCGGGGGTGTGGCGATGTTGGGGGTTTGTGGTGTTGTTTTTGCGGGTTTGAAGGCGCCTGTTGTTGGCAAGGCTTAAAATAAGTTCCTTTCTGGGGAAAGGGTATTCATTGTATAATATTGATAATGTATATTACATGTTACCGGAATCATGCATGAATGGTTGACTCTTATGGATTCTTAAACTGTAGTAGTATTCAAGATATAGCATCGTCTGAATGGGATTCTCTAGGGTATATCTATGACAGAGTAGAGAGATGATTAAACGAACACTCGAAGCTTGCCCGAGTTGTCGCAATAGAAAAGTCCAAAAAGAATAGAACCCCCATGCTTGTGTCGTAACGCCAATAAACTCCGCAAAATATGCCTTTCAAATATGATACATGTTCACCTCACTTATCCTTATCACAAGACGAATCGTTAATATGAATTCGATTTCCGACTTCGTAAGTTTGAATTCCCCTGCAATGCCTGCCGTCGATGAGAATGACTGTTGTCATTAAACTCACGACAAGCCTGCGCAGCCAGCGACGGAGTCGAGGAGGGTTCCATGGTCCCCCATGCTTTCCCCAGTAGCCAGTCCGTCAATGTAACAAATTTCGCCGTGCGATCCCATCCGTTCGCCTGATCAGCATGCTCGATAGTGTGACCTGCGATGCGACCCTGTTCGTCGAATGCGAAAATAAACAGTCCATCAAACTGCCCCTCCTTACCCAGCGAGAAAATGGGCGCGTCGCCACAGAGAAGCCTGCTGAGACTCTTGTTCACGCCGGCTCTGGATCGGGAGCTGTTGCTCAAACCGCCAGGCTGTTCTGACAGTGATTGCTGCTGTTGCTTTTTGGATGTAGGAGGTTCCAAAGCCGGAGAATTATTTCTAGTACCATTATTTGTGCCTTCGCCGCGCGGCTCTGTTTTCCATCGGACTACCAGTCTCTCGTCTCCGCAGTCTGCGGCATGTTCACAACCCAACACCGAGTTTGCGCGCACCATTCGCTCACTGGTGACCTGGAGCTTCACATTGCCGAGAATCGGCAGACTGCTCCAGGCGACGGGTACCGTCCAAAGCGCTGCGCGGTATAAAACGCGACCTTTGACGTTTGGTAGATGTGGATGTGTCGAGGGGAAGAGGTGTAGTGTAATCTGCGGGGAGAGCAGTTCACTCGGAAGCGGGTTGATCAGGATGGTCGGGAGGAGAGGCGATAATTTTCGTAGAGCTGTAAAAGAGCGGAACAATCGTAGTCAGTATTTTATTTTAGGTGTAGTTGTAGGATTTCAACGTACTCTTCCCAAGCTTGATCAACCGTTCGTCCGGCGGCTTGCGATCTCCATCCGACCCGCCACCTTCTATCCCAGGAACATGCCCGGCACCGTGTCGCGTTCCAGTTCCAGAATATAGACTAGTAGCAGCATTCGTACGAGACAAAAACACATCGCCGAGAATCCCGTCATGAGCCCGAGCGAGCGGTTTCCTGGTTGCATGGGTAAACGAGCGCCGACGACATCGCAGACGAGATGCTAGCTGTGTTCGGATTGCCGCCCGATGCAAAGCGATGCCGAACGCAAGGGAAGAGAAGCGAGGATTGTAATGAACGAGCTTCGGCATTACGAACGCCTCTTCTCGGGAGGCATATATGGCATGAGCAGGGTGAACACTGGTGGTTAGGTGATGGTGGTGGTGGTGGTGGTAATCTTCCGCAAATGACGTTGTTGGGGTTAATAAGTGGCCGGCTAGGAACACGGGACAACCCGACACATAGTAAATCCTCCTAACTATAAAATCCTTGGATAGGTATTAGATACGGCAAATCTCAAATATATAATCTAGTAGCTATATACAACATCAAATATGTACTTTCGTCTAAATTTCAACATACAGTCTATAACCGCGATTCCAGATAGCGGCGTCGTACCCATCTTAACAGATAATACGACCCAACTGACCCTGCAAGCAATCTCCAAGCAGCAAATATCGCAATCGCAATTCTAAGACGATCATAATACCCGTGCAACATTATTCCAATGGCATGTTGATGCCCCCCTGTCGCGTCCTTGTCTGTATCACCGTTTCCAGCAGCAGTTTCCTCGAGGGGCAGAGCAATGGTCGTGTCATCAGCAGCCGTGTCGCTAGGCCGCCTGACGTTCTTGGCCGTTTGTGCATTTCTTTTGCGAATTGAGTATGTCAGAATAGAGACGAGTAGTCGAAGATCAGGAGCAGTAAAAGTCGGGTGCTTCCACAATTTCACAGCATTGTGCGGCGGTAGCATTTCCAGAAAATCGGCCATGACTCCTAGCGTTAGCCCCCAAAGTAAAAGCACTCGGCCTTTTTCAGATGCAGCAGCTCCAGATGGCGATATACCCAGTGTCCCCAAAAGTGAGGCCGGTCCTTGGTAGTTTTGGTCTGGAAGAAAGCCTGGCTCGGAGCTGCAATACAAGCTCTCAGTTGGAATAAGCTTGAGAGCAGAAAACTCCATCTTGCCTGTCATCCAGCGTGTGGCCAGCTGACTGATATACCCGCCTTGTTTTGCGAAGCGGTTGGAGACATGGACATGCTCAACAGTGCGTAACGAGGGCATAAGTAAAGCTCTCAAGGAGACCCAATGTGTCGAAGCTACTTCGCTTGGCTGGAGTTTGAGTGGCGGAGAATCGCTCGTGGTAAGCAAGAAGATAAAAGGGCACAATACCATCAACCTAGGTGGTAAAAATCAGCTATGACATAACTCAAAACAGCTCCTCGCAGTTCAACGTACGGAGTCTTTCCAAACGATGTTGTCACCACCCGCTCAGGAAGATTGGCAACAGGTATCGTATTATCTGTATTCAAATCAAGACCAATTTCTTCCAATGCCTCCCGGGTTGCCGTGGCCCTGTCGTCTGCATCCTCCGGGTCCCTTTTGCCTCCAGGAAGCGCCACATGGCCGGTCCAGCGATCTCCCTCTCTCGATGCCCTTTTTATAAATAAAACTTCAGGGTCGCCATGCTTCACCCAGTCCTGCGCAAAGAAATCATCAAGTTGTTGCGATACCGAGGCAGATTGATCTGTCGATGCGGCGGCCGGTGCATGTGGAGCTTGTGGCCAGTGATTGTAGTTTGGACGGACTCGGAGAATGAGAGCAACTGAAGCTCGCTTCTTGCACTCTGGAGGATTCGGCACATGAGGGTACGGTGACTGGTGTAAATCAAGGAGAGATTCGTGCAAACATTTCGTCAATGACGGCAAAGTCGTTTCTGCCGAGGCCATGGTGAGGGACCCAGGACAGCGGCGACTATGTGAACGCCTATTTTCACTTCTAAAAAATCAGATTCCAGCTCAGTTGAATGAGGCTAGAAGGCTAGTCACGCAGAATGAGAGAAATGTTCATCGTATCCAGCTGTTCATCGGATTGCCTTGACTGCCGATAAGCATCCGAGGCAGAGCCGTTTGCTCTGTTTGCCACAGTAGGGCCGAATTCAGAGCCATTGGCCAATCGGAGTCAGCAGCCCTGTCCCAGCCACGGGAAGCTTCCAAAAGCGGCACGTGGGGTGGGACGACGTGACGTTCGCAGAGCTCTCCAGAGCCGTGATACACAAACTCTTCTGCTCCTTCAATAATCTTCCACATGCAAACTGAATTGGTCAGATAATATTCTCACTGCAGAAAGCGAATCACTTTTCGTTTCGTTATAGCTATTCCGCTTAGCTAGGGCGGGGCTGCCGTCACAATGCGTTTCGGAAAAACCTTGAAAAACTCCATCTACCCTCCATGGAAGGACAAATACATCGACTATGCCAAGGTCAAGAGTCTTCTGCGTGAGAAAGACATTGACGGCGATGAAAGCGATGGCGAGGTCCAGCCATGGACCGAGCAAGATGAAGAGGCGTTCGTGCAGGAATTAATCAACGTCCAGTTGGACAAAGTCAATGCTTTCCAGTCCGAGACTTCCCAGAAGTTGCGAGAACAAACCGCCGCTTGCGAATCCAAACTCAGCTCGCTCGTCAAGAAGTCCCCCGAACAGGAACAACCTGTGACTGACGAGGCGGAGCGGAGGAAGGTCGCCAGTGATGTACTCCAAGAGCTTGATAATATCACCAAGGAGGTCAGCGAATTGGAAAAGTATAGCCGTATCAACTTTACTGGCTTCCTCAAGGCAGCCAAAAAACACGACCGTAAACGTGGCGCAAGATACAAGATTCGTGCGCTATTGCAAGTTCGACTTTCGAACCGGCCCTTCAACACTGAGGATTACTCTCCACTTTTGAACAGGCTGTCAGCAATGTACACCTTTGCCCGCGAAACTCTTAACCAGAAAGCGGAAGATCCACAGCGACTAGCTGGCGAGGATCGCGCCGCCCACGATGCATATGTTTCATACAAGTTCTGGGTGCATTCTGACAATGTGTTGGAGGTCAAGACTCACATCCTGCGACGACTACCGGTTCTCCTCTACAACCCTACGACCTCCAAAGAACTGGACGTTTCACAAAAAGACCCGACAATCACGTCGCTTTATTTCGACAACCCTAGCTTTGATTTATACAATGAGAAGGTTGCTCGAGCACCCGAAGCTGGTTCATTGCGCATTCGTTGGTCGGGAGACCTCAACGACAAGCCCTCTATCTTTCTGGAGAAGAAGGTTGTCACTGACAATGACCGCAGCCATGAAGTTCGAGTTCAGCTTAAAGAGAAGCATGTAATGGAATTTTTACGCGGGGAGTACCGGCTGGAAAAGAAGATCAACCGGCTTGAGGACGTAGCCCAGGGAGAGTCACAGGAGGCAGAAGGACTTAAGAAGGATGTTGAAGACCTTCAATCATTTATCAAAAAGCATGAATTGCAACCGATGCTCCGAGCAAACTATACCAGGACCGCCTTCCAAATCCCTGGAGACAATCGTATTCGGATTTCACTCGATACAAACCTTGCATTGATTCGGGAGGACTCGCTAGACCCAGTACGACCGTGCCGAGATCCTGAGGATTGGCATCGGAAAGACATCGATGATAGCGCCATGCAGTACCCCTTTTCCTCTATCAACAAGGGCGAAATTGTGAGATTTCCACATGCGTTGTTGGAAATCAAATTACGGCACAACACGCGCCACGTCGAATGGCTGAATGACCTCATGGTTTCACATCTTGTGAAGGAGGCTCCTCGATTTTCTAAATTCGCTCACGGAGTCGCTCAGCTATTTGAGGATAATATCAACACTTTTCCGTTCTGGCTGAGCGAGCTTGATCAAGATATCCGCCGCAACCCTGAAACTGCATTCCAAGAGGAACAAGAACGACTTGCAAAGCGGGCCGAGGAAGAAATGGTCGTCGGTAGTTTCCTTGGGTCAAAAGCTAGTCCTATGCAGACGATGATGGTTGGGTCCCCAATTTCACGGATGAACGCTGGGAGAGGAATGTCCCCGGCGCGGTCTTCTGTGGCAACAGGTGGGCCACCGATGCCTGGGCCTTCGTCAATGCCGGGCGCTACCCGAGAAGGTCAAGCCGAAGCCGAAAGAAATAGGCAAATTAGCATTGCCAAAACAGATGCCCAGCGTGCCGAAGGGGAGGAGACGACAGAGTCCTATCTCAGTAGCCTATTCCCATCATTCTCAACGTCCCGCTACGCCCAATCTCGCCGCCAACGCCCTCGCCTTCCTCCTGGCGTGGAGGCGCCGACTGTGTGGATCAAGGACTCCGGCCCAGTTCGGGTCGAGTCGAAAGTATGGCTGGCCAACCAGCGAACTTATATCAAATGGCAGCATGTCAGCGTTTTGCTGGCCTCTCTGTCATTAGCTTTGTACAATGCTGCCGGCATTGATAACACCGTTGCCCAGGCGTTGGCAATAGTATATACTGCCTTTGCCGTGTTTGCTTCAGTCTGGGGATGGTATATGCACGAGAGACGAGCTCGGCTGATCCGCGAACGTAGCGGCAAGGATCTGGACAATTTGATCGGCCCGGTTGTGGTGTGTGTTGGGCTTGCGGCTGCCCTTCTTATGAATTTTGGCTTCAGGGTAAGAGTTTCTGGATCATGTTATTCTTCGTCACTATTAACACACGGATAGTATCAAGCCGCACTGCAGGAAATAGGCAAAGATCGAAACAGTGGAGCTCTCACTGTTGCCAACATGACCAAAGAGTCGACTACACTAGGATTAGTCAAGCAAGGAGCTTACTAAATCGTGACCAAAATCCATCCGAGGTGAAGAAGATGCACTGTGTGAAAATATTTGTCGCAATTTGATTTTTGTTGAAGATGTTTCTTTTATCCATCCATTTTTTGAATGATAGTTGTAAATGTGATATGAGAATAGAGAATGTATTCATAGGTCAACTTATATCGACTGATACATGAAGTTTTGACGTAAATGCAGATGCAACAAATGATGTAGTACCAGTTGACGATACCGGCTGACAACATCGAAGTATTTAAGAGCCTCCTAGAATATAACGACGCAGTTATTCTCTGTTTTTAACTTGAATTTGTTTTTGTTTCATTACAAATCACTCGCCAAATTCTACTTTTTTGTAGTCGTACTGCGCATAACTCCGTCGAAAAGTGGTGACCCACGTCACGTGCATACGGATAGCCCTAAGTGACGAAACTGTGATCATTGCATTGTACAGCGATTCCTAATAGGCAACAACTGAGCAAGTTGGTCGCGATTGATGCCTGAATATCGTTCATCTAAAACGTACTAGTAGCTACTTTACAATGAGGCTATTTATACTCCGTCTACAACCAATCATTCCCTCACCTAAACTTAATCCCGTCATTACTTCTCCCTTTCCATTACTCCAGAAACACGAAAAAATTGATAAATATGATCGAGCAGCTCTTTGACTGCTGCGGGCTCTATCCGGTCGCAAGAGCAATTCGTTCTTTCAACAAAGTCTTCGCTCTCGGAGGGCGGTGGGAAGATGAGTACCACTGGGAAACAGCGTATCGGGAAGAAGAATACAAGGGTCACGAACTGTTACAGCGACAAAACCGTCTTGAGAACAAAAGAATAGAAATATTATCGGGGGCTGCTAAGGATGAATACTCTCAGTTCGAAGATTCTGATCAAAAGCATTCAGGGGGTGCATTGCCGGACGAACTCTACGACATCGACGAGCAATTACTTGATGTTGGCCGTCGATACAGTGATCATCATCGTGAAATGAAACGGCTATGTTCAATCGCACAAGACAATCCCTGGGTAAGAGGCGTGATTATGTCTCAACAGCCTCAGAACTCGTTTATGCCTGGACGCGACAAACCGTATCATTGGGTACAAAGGCGAAAGCTTTGCGCTGCTTCGGGGGGTTGCTGCAGTTGGAAATGTGGTTGCTGCGAAAGGCCTCTCTCTTGGAGGTCTACTTCCTTGCTTGATTCCAAGAAAAAAGAGGGTGGGGTGTATGCACACTGTACTCCTGAATGTGGCTGTTGTATCGAACGTAATGGTGGTTATGCACCGCAACATCCTTTGCAGAAGCCACAAGGAATCCCTGAAGAGTTGGTTTAGTATGTAATTGCTTATGTTTATGAGAATTTTGCCAAACAATATAGTTCTACGAAGGGCCCCCAACGTTTTCTTTTTCTTCTTATTTGCTTCCTCAACTCTCAGCGTCTTCGGACATCACACATCGCTTCAGTAATGCCTATTCGGGCGGGCCCCGTACCTTCCTAATATGATACACATCAATCTATGCCTGCAGTCGATACTGCCCGGGAGACCCCCGATTACCTCCTTCCTCGCAAGCAGAATTGTAGCCATAAACACGCAAAATCCCCCATTTCCCCTCTTTTCCCTCTTTCTCTTCCTCCAGGCATCATACAGAGCAGAGTTTTCTTCCTGTTGTCTTTTTTTTTCTGTCTCGATACATGTGTCTGGTCACTTTTCTGTTTTCTTCTTCTTTTTCCTTTGCACCTCTTGTTAATATCCTGTATATTTAACATGGAGGGGTGCTTGTGTCTGTGTGTAGGCTGGGAGACGGCCGCCGTCGTCGTGTTTTTTTGGGCTGCGGGGAAGGCCCTAGAGTATGAAGTTTTCTTTTACCTATTGATCAAGGATGGTCATTTAAAGGTCTCTAATGCTGACTTTGTTGCGTGATTAGCAATTTTGTGATACCCAGACTGAGGGTTCGCGCTGGCCTCCCCGCCTATCCACACGACGACGTTCGGTCCGAGTGATTCAACATCCTCGGACGAGCGGCCATCTCCCAGGCCAGAATAACGTTTTGTGAGGCCCCCTCCATGCTTTTTTTGTATTTTATCTCAAATGAATATGCCTTTTTTATATGTTTCAGGTCCGCGGGTTGGGTGGGCAGAAGGACCATGCATTTTTTATTTGAAAAAAAAAAGATAAGAAAACCTTCTCTAGTCTTATGTCTCTACCCGTTGTTGTCTGTGGAAACCCCTTCCCTGGTCTTCATGTTTCTGCCCTGCTGTGTTGTTCTACATTTCTGCCGGACTTCATGTCATTATGCTCTGCCTTGTTGCCATCTTCACCGACTCTCTTTCTCGATACGGTGCACACGATATGGAAAAAATAGATTTATTCGAAGGTTAGATTTAGGGTGAGTGAATGGTTCCCATCAAGGGTTGCTAGTAGCTTGGCTTTCTAACCGTTGATTTCTTTTGCTACAGCGGTCTCAGATATTGATGTTGATACAATGTTCCTGTTTCCCGGATCTTTTCTCTTCCATCGGATCCATTCTCGATTTTTGAAACTCGAACCATCTCTATCTTGAGAAGCCTACATCACATGGTCATCGGAAGTATGATATCTCGACATGGGAATTGATACTCGTGCTTTGGCCCTTCCTTTCGTCGAAAACGTGTCACCGGTCTAGGGTTTCTACCGTGAAGATACCATTGCCGATGAAAAAGCCTCGATTGCTTGTCCGGCTTCCATCTTGTTTCTAAACCCAAGCCTGCAAATTATCTATGGCTGTGGTCCGGAGATAAGAAAACAATTTCAGCTAGTATCTTCTACCTCCGCTATTTGTTCTCCCTCAATACCTTCTCAAACTGCTCATAAAACGGTCGGTATTATCATTTCACTGGAAAGTTTGATTAACTTCTCTAACCACTCTCCTCAGAAATTTCATACTTTGCAACGGCACGTTCAAACACTCTCACTGCCTCTTTTCCTACAGAGTCTCATCTCCGGACTCAGTCTTCCGTGATCGTACAATCCCACAAATCTCGAACAGCTCAGCACTCAGATCGACCTACAATGGACAGATTGTGGCAGACAAACATGACGTAGATGATATCCGAATACCAACAAGACCCCAGTGCGCAACCTAGCCGCACAGTCAGCATCGCACCCTTGAGTCTTCATCAAGACACGTGTTTCTCATTCTGCGAGCAGAACTTTCCATAATTGCTTTCGGCTACAGCTTCCAATGGAAGCTTCGATTTACTTGAAATGATAATTTTGTGAAATTGACAACACACAAAGTCCAACCTTCCAAATTTTTAATTCAGTCGTTGGAAAGCATTGGCAGTCACACCGGGATCACAAAGGGCTCTTTGATAGCCACTATACAATACACAAACAAGTGCCAACAGGACATTGACTGCTGGACTTGGTAGAAAGTACCCAAATTCTTGCGATCCGGTAGCCACATTTTCTTTTAGGTATGTGAAGGATATATGCTATACTTCTCTACATACCATGTTCAAAAGCAACTTTTGACACATTGAAAGACAGCTAAGGTCGCAACTGAAGGACATCGGGAGATATACCCACGGGATGTCCACTACGGCAACTGAGAACCCGGCAGAGTTACTTATCCAACCGAAATACGCATACTCAATGAACCACGAAACTTTGCATCCTTTACTGTTTCCCTGGAATCCTGAGTTTTGAACTGGGAACATAGAAATCTATTTCAGTCATGATGGATTGATTCTGGTGAAAGATGATTCTCGTGATGGATGCTTTTGATGATAGATAATTGTTGATGGACGGCTTTTGATGATGGTGTCTCTTGGCCCATAGTAGATACCAACGAACGATATATAGATTTCTGTCGCCTAAATTTTGCTTTTGCCGCTGTATTCATATTTTAATTGATATCTACTAATATCTTAGTAGTTCGTCGACTGGGTTTTGAAAGTCATCAGTTGAGAAAGAGGACATGCGACTTCTGGTCTGGCTCGCAAGATGCTGTCATTATTCAAATTGCGGTCCACCCAAGTTAGTGCTTAAACAATCCAAGTAATTTGTCTTCTTTGAAGGATACCCGACCAAGAGGTCCTCAGTTCACAGTAATTGAAGCATCTCGGACGCGTCAACGGGTAGCATTCAAGCGAAATGTAACATATCTTTGAACGCTAGAGGTTTCTAGTTTAATGAACCGACGTCGGGATGTATGTAAATATATTTCAATTAATAATGTAAAGCAAAGACTTCAGTTCTTCAATCTGATTAAAAAGTTGTGCCTTGTGCGGCTTGCCTAAGTAAAAGAGAAAACATTGACGTATCGATTGACATAGTTGATTTAATTCAAATATTGAAAACCTACCAAGCGTGGACATCTCAACCGATTTATCAATTGATGTTAACTAATGAAAGTGAAGACGCTATATGAATGCACCAATTGACCAGTCGACGTGCTCCAAATCAATGTCAATATTTGAAACATTGACATTCCGTTCATGTGGCCGTTTTTCGAAAACATATATGTTACTCTTCTCAGTGCTGGAAAGTTACGTGAAAATTTCGACTGTTCAAATGTTCAACACATCAATTGATCAACTACCATCCAATTTTTTGATCCCAAAATAGAAGAACCAACTCGCGGATTACAATTGAAAAGTGCTGTCTAAATACTTGAAAGCTTGGAATTCCTTTTTTTGTTATGTTATTCCTGGTGTGAAAAAGTTGTTCTGATTGGATATACGCGTATACGGTACACCGAGGACACAATTTGCTGGTACGTATTTTGTAATGTAACAATATGCAGCTAGAGTTTACAATATTGGAAGTATGGATACTTTGCCGAGTACGTACTACGTATAGTGTATCAGGCAACTTCCGGATCCTTCAGCCCATACACGCTCCGCAGTAGCTCGGCTCCTTTGTACTGTCTCATTTCTGACATCCATTTGGTAATTAAGCACGGAAGAAAGTATCAATTCGTTCAATTTTGTTTTTTGTGGCAGAGAGTAATAAGGGACCGTCGTCGTTGTTCCCGACGGCATAGCAGCGCGTACCGCGATGAAGCCCGGTCGTTTATTTCCTTCAAACCAAATCAAAGAGGAGAGAGTATTGAACAATACTAATAAATACTAATAATACACGCGCACAAAATGACTGGAAAAATGCTTGAATAAAAATTTTCATCATGCAGACTGGTCAGTGCCAGTGGTAGGTGCACAACGCACATCGCATCCTTCTCCGCAGTTCGCACCCAATAAACGGGGACTCGCCGGGGAGCCGGGACAGCTGTTAGTGCTTACTGCCGAGCTCCTCAGTTACACACGGTAACGCGCTGGTAAAATAAATATTTACAAATTGTTCACTTGGCGAGACCTTGTGCTGTTGAAACTTGAAACTCGAAATTTGGAAATCGGAAAACCGTGGCGACGAAACTAAGAGTAAGAAGAGTCAGGTTGTCAGCAAAAATATTCAGGCCAGACACCAAACAATGGTGGCGAGACGGGGCGACGAGAGGTTTATGAGTCAGAAAGGTCGTGTTGAAGGTTATATCAAATACTTTGAAGTTCCATGATGGCATTATGTAGGGAGTGCTTGGTGTTTATGTCCAATCTGATGCGTTCCCGACAGCCCGGTGTTGGAAGGTTTGATTGAAAGTTGGACCAACTCAATGGGGCCCGATTTGGGATCGAGATTTGATCGAGAGCTGGAAGTCAGCTTCCGTATATAATTCTGAGTTCGTTTCTGTACAGTGTAACCACATGAATCATGAAAGCTTGGATGGAGCCTCATTGGGGCTTCGGGAATTCGAGAATTTGTCTCCGTGTCCGTAATCGTATAGTACTATTCTGCCTGTCTGTTCCGTAATTGTATACTACTCTGTCTGGGAGCGCGGGGAACTTATTTTGAATTCTGAACTCTGAAGGCTAGATCTACGCAATGAATGACCGGGATTGGCTACTCCGTACATTGATCATCGAGTCATTGAAAAAGTCTCATGACTAGTCCGGGTGCGGAATGGCGATGCTAGTACGGGGGTACGCGATAGGTTGAGTCGAGTCAAGAACACTGGACTAACGACTGCACGATGCGTCGATTGAGAGAGGACATGATTCAGTAATCAATATTTGTCCTGTTCGAAAGTATGCCCGCAGTTCGCACAAGGTATGATACACCAAAAATAAACTCAAATAATATCAGAACGTAAACTCAATGTCAAATGAGGCACTCTGGCTGTCAGGGGAAACAAAAACAAGACTAAGTCGTAAGCTGTTGGTGGCTTAATATCCACTAATTATTCAGTCAGCACGTCAATAGCAGCGTTTGTAGCGTACAAATTAACCACTTCCGGTTAAAAACTGCTTCTTCACTGCACATTGTGTACTTTTTAGGCGAAGCAATAATAGAAGTCATAATTACTCCGTATGTGTATTTGTGATTTTACCTTACTGGCACACGCCCAGTCACTAAACTCAACTGTCATTATTAGTATTATCGAGTGAATGGTTAATCATCCGCAGTGGCGCCGCACTGCCGTACCAAAGAGCCTGACTCTGATCAGATAGTTCGTACCCGTGGCAGGATCGGATTTTCTGTAGATATACGGAGTTCGTACCTTGCATCCTGATGGGCCAATGACTCGGTTGGCTACTGCCAGAGACTTTGACCGCCACTGATCGAGAGTGATCCGACGCGAGCCGGATCTGGCAAACAGTGCGCATCCTGCTGGACTCAATGCGTGCCACACTGTCTGATGCTGGACATTATTCACAGTAATAATAATTTAGTAGTCCCAAAGTATGCGAGCATCAGACGTTGACACGGTAATTGCCTAATCGGGAAAGAAACCACAGCAGTTGCGGCGGGGCTTGGCACTTGCCTCTTCCGCCGTGCTCCTCGAATTCTCTTCTCCTCTTCCAACTCTCTTCCAACTTCTCATTCTTCACCTCACTACACTAACAGCAACACGGCTCGCAAAACTGTCAACAGCACAGAGTTTTCGCCCCAAAAAAACCCGAAAATTCGAAACTGCAGAGCACGGCCGCTCGTACCCTCTTTAATGTCGCGCTAACACAATTAGGCTCGTGCGCCAGGCGAGACGGTCCGTCAAGGTGCATGTGTCGAACCTCTCATCCGAGGAGTAGGAACGCGCGTGGTGGCAAACCAATTCCCAGCCGACAGGAACGCTCGCCTGTGGTCTCCCCAGCATGCCTGGCAGGCTGGCACGAGCCAGCCCTCCCCTGTCCAGACTCCACTGGCCTAGCCCAGGTCCCGCTGTCGATCTCGGAGAGAAACAACTCTTATGGGTGGATAGGGGCGTGGCCGGGCTCTAGTGCCGCGTTCACGACTCAAGTACGTCGATAACATGGGACGCCTCGGCGCTCTTGCGCTGTCGCGGGCATTGACAGCAAGTATCCCAGTGGACGCCATGTCAAATTAGTAGTTTTCATTATTCGTCCTATCTGGGAAGGTGGTGGTGACAATAGTCGCAAAGTCCGCGTGAACAAAGACACACGAGCCGAGAACGCCAACGGGTCTCTGCCTTTGTCAACCGTTCGTGGGTAATACGTACTCTCAAATATTGAACAAAGGCTGTGGACACTGGATAATGAATCGCCAGCCGCGGTGGATCTAGGCAATTCGTGCGCTCTCTAAAATTCGGCCGGGTCCAACGTCTGTCAGTGTCTTAGATTGGTATCTGAAATCATCCTAGCCGTGACTCCACTTCATGCAAGATTCTTGGAATAAAAAGGAAGGCGGTTCGCTGTCGACGATTTTAAAATAACTACAACAATACACGGAGTATATACCGAGTAGGTAGAGATGATGAACTGTTAATTCTCATCCAATCCACTCCGTACCACTCCGCCCATCAATCACACAGTCTAATCTGACATACCCCGGATTTGGAATCGGGCGTATTCCTATCACTATCGACGCTGGAAGCAGGAGGACCTGATGCCTTGTTGAGAGGTCAGCAAAATGGCTACTGGTCACGCAAGTGCCGCGGCCATTATGGCCGTCATCTGGAGTCTCACTGCTTTGAGCACCTTGTTCATCGCAGCTAGGCTCTACACACGCTTGAGGATTGTGAATACTGTTGGCCTGGATGACTACATCATGTCCGCCTCGCTGGTGAGGTGAATTGAAACTTTGAGCCATTCTAAAGACTAATAATTTTATATAGATATGTTGCTATGTTTTTGCTGGCTTGGTAACTGCTTCTGTATATTGGGGAATGTCCCTGCATATGGACCAGTTGTCGGCAGTCCAGAAGGCGAACGCTCTCTTCTATAGCTCTGCATCGTTTGCCCCAGGTATTCTGTCTTTCACCCTCCCGAAACTTGGTGTGACGGCGCTTTTGGTTCGGATCTTGAACCCAACACGCGGATTCAGATGGTTTTTGTGGATCTTGGTCGGTGTCACCAATCTCTGCATCTTTGGCTGCGTTATCATCATGTATGCCCAATGCACACCCAGCAGAGCCTCATGGACGCCGTCAATCACAGATGCCGTATGCTGGAGTCCTTCCATACTCGAGTCGTACTCGATCGCTACTGCAGGTACGAAGTCTCTGTTTTTCTGTTTACCGCACTGGACTAACAAACACAGCGCTGTCCGGCTCCGTCGATTTATTCCTGGCCATTTACCCAGCCACCGTGCTTTGGAGACTACAGATGAACCGTAAGAAAAAGATTGGTCTCTCCATCACTCTGGGCTTGGGTGTCATGTAAGTACTTGGCAATTCCGCTGTTTGTAGATTGTTTCTAATTGGTATAGTGCGTGTGCGATTTCTATCATTAAGGCCACCCGAATGCCTGGTCTGGGAGACAAGTCAGACTATACATGTACGTTCTACTGAAGTAGTTACTTTGTCTATTTACTCACATTTCTCACAGATGCCTCTTCTGAAATTTTCTTATGGACGAAGTGAGTCTTAAGACGTATCAAAAAAGCTGAGTATGGAAACTAATAAGCGCAGCATCGAAGCAAACATTATTATTCAAGGCGCCTGCGTCCCCACTATCGCTCCCCTAATCGAGTCCGTATTGGGCAGAGGATTATTGTACAGTAAATACCCAGGACGTTCTTCATCGTACCTCGGCGTGAGCAACGGTGGAAGGAAAAGCAGCTATCACACTGGAAGCAGCGGGAGGAAACCGAGTATCGTAACGTCACCAAAGTGGCCATCGGCAACGGTCTCGAGCAGCCGTAATCGCATGTCGGATATCGAAAGCCAGAAAAGCAATTGTGAAGACCAGATTCCCCTTGCCAATATCACGAGAAAGGATGAATTTAGCATTCAATTCGAGCCTGCGACGGAACAGGGCTTAAACCGTGTCAGGGATGGACGGCCTCCGTCAGTATGGCGCAAGAGCATTCTGAAATACGGACCACCGTGAGACATTTATTTAATGACTAATGATATAACGTTAATGCTGCTCTGGTAACTCCAGGCTAGCATCATTTCAACATGCGTTCCGGGAATTACCCCAATACCCCGATATGAAATCCACAAATCCAAGGGCTCTACTTTTCGTCGCGCTTGATCTGTTCGAAAACCTCCAGGAACTGTGATGGGTCTTCTGCGCCCTCGACAACATATTTGCCTTGGATGGTGAAATTGGGAACGCCCGTGACAAACTTGGCCTTGGCCTCGTAGGCCTCACGATCAACTTCTGTGCCAGCCTCATCGGAATCCAGCCATCCCTGCACAACATCCTTGGGCAGCTGGGCCGCCGACTCGGTGGCCGCTTGCAGCAAGACGGCCTTGTCAGTGATATTTTTCTCTTCCTCGAAGTACGCCTTGAACAGAGCCTCCACGACCTTGCCCTGTTTCTCGAGACCATACTTTTGACCGGTCAAATACACTAGTCGATGCGAATCCTTTGTCTTGCCGGTATTTCCGCCATAGAGAAAATTGATGCCCTCGCCCGCGCCGACAGCGCTCAGTCTCGTGAACATGGCATTGACGCGCTGCTCCCCACCGAATTTGGCGGCGTACATTTCCCGTTTGTTGACGCTTGGGTAGGGCGCGCCGTCAGGGTTGAGGTAGAAGGCATGCCATGCGATGGAGAAAGTGTCGGCCGGGTTGGACTGGGTGTGTTGCGCAATGGCTTTGGAGAGACGCCGATGGCCAATATAGCACCACTACGATTGTCAGCCAATCAGTCTGCCAAGAGGAGGAAGCAAACTTGGGCGAAAGAACGAAAAGAGGGAAAACCAACAGGACAAACAGTATCCGAAACAATGTCGATTTTGAAGTTTGTCATTTTGGAAACAAAGTTTCTAGTTGTCGTCGCCAGCTTGACTTTGTATATTGTATGTTTATATATAGATAGTAGATACCAGTTGGAAGAAAATGTACTATACTTGACTTGATGCTGCTACGCTTGGTGGAGATGTTGGGAAATCCCGGGTTTATAACCCCGGGTCTTGATGTTTTGTATTTGTAATAATATTAGAATCGTCTAGTGCTGCCGTTTCTAGTATGGCGGGTCTACAGTGGCGAGTGCGAAGGCGTGATTTATGTCTTAATTGGTAAGTCTGTTATATGTCTCTCGGGCTGGCTCTCTCCTAGTAGCTAAACCTATTGAGGACTTTAAATTAAATTCCCTAGCGACGTTCTAGAAATTTAAATGGCCTATTCTTAATAAATTGTATCTTGTGAAGTCACATGTTCTGCTTTTATTATTGGCTAGGAAAAAATGCTTACATAATCCCCAGGGCCATCCTGGCGTTGGTTTGCTTGCTTGCTTCTGAGATTACTGCCAGGCTCAAGTTCCTTTGATTATTATGGCATTTTCTCTTTGGAGTAGGCCGATACGGCTATTTCATTTGGTATGGTTTAATTTTGGAAATTGGATATGGTCTTGGATGTCTTCGCTGCCATGGGCTAGCCAGTCAGCCCTTTATTAGAGATGTCGAAACTGTACTTTCAGACTCTTTTTCGCCTTGGATACCAGAACATTGCCTAATATTGAACAAATAGATAGACGAAGAAAGAGACTTGGGTGGTGGTCATTATTCAGACGAAACCGAACCCAACCATGTGGTGACCTATTCCAACACGAGGGATGCCCAAGGAGAACTTATCTCGGGGGGTATTACGGGGATTGTGGAACTCCTTGACGACGGAACCGCGCTCAAGGCGCCGTATCCAGACGGAGATGTTGAAAACCACATCCTAGACATCGCCAAGGAAGCCAGTATTTACCGTCGTATCGGGCCACATGAGAGATTCGTTCGGATGATAGGCCACTCCAGGGAGGGACTCGTTCTTGAGTATATGAAGAACGGCGATTTGAAAACGTATATCCAGGAGCATCACAGCTCAATTTCAACAACCATGAAACTGAATTGGGCCTACCAATTCGCGGATTCTGTTGATGTTTTGCACAGAAATGGAGTTATTCATTGTGATATCAAGCCACGAAACTTTCTGCTCGATACAGCGCTGGATATCAAGATCATTAACTTTTCTGGCTCATCCGTGGACGGTTCAAAACCGACGTCTGGTGAAGGAACCAGGTTTTATCTTCCACGACATTGGAGAGATCAGCCGACAGTGGCCACTGATCTTTTCGCTTTGGGATCGACTATCTACGAGATTTTTCAAGGCGCCAGTCCCTATGCAGAGGTGCCTAGTGGTGAGGTTGAGAAGCTCTTTACAAAAAAAGAATTTCCTGATATTTCCGAAGTACTATGTGGACAAATTATCAAAAAGTGTTGGCTATCTCAAGTTGATTCGGCGGCGGATGTGAAGACTGCCATTCAGGATCTCATTTCTCGCATGGTTTAACGTCGACTGTGTCTCTCGTCTCGATGGTTTTGACACTCAAATTTCAGCATATCAATTGATGTCGACTGTGCCATCCTTGCACGCCAGACAATAGGCATATTCACCCGCCTATCTACTCAGGTACCAAGCGTTGAAAAGGTCATTCCTGGCGTCGCTTTCACAGCTATCTAACAATAGATTTTTTGGCATCCTTTGTTTTGGTCAAGACAACAAATAGGTATGAGTTTGAGTATGTTAATTTTCGACAGCTGCACCAAAAGACCAAAGGTATCTTGGGAAATCAACGAACGGTATAAACAGGCGCCAGCATTACTTCACAGTATGAAATTTGGAATCGAGAACATCATTATTCGGCACTAATAGATCCCCCCAAAAAATCCGGATAAACATTCGAGATGTTTCAATACCATTTTTGAATCAACAGGAACAGAGACCTTCCTCCATGCGCTCTCTCCTCATCCCAGAACAGCACGACGCTGCCGTTTCCCAGCTAACACAGATAAAAGGCCCCTCCAAGTTTAATATACTAATATTTAACATGAGATAAAAAGGGAGAATTAAAAAATGAATGTTGGAAGGGAATTGCTCTCCGTATGATGTCTGGAGGAAGAAACCATCGACTAATTACATCAATTGGTTAGTAGAGAAACAATCTTGGATTGTAGACATACTTAAAAACCTCCCCGGGGAGCTAGTAAAACTTGATGATGACAACCGTGCCACCATTCACTTGAAGCATCAGGTTGGATGGCGTGTCTTCCTTTCGAGGAGAATACCGATGGCGTGTGCACCGCTTGAGTTGTATCTGATCGACTGAATAGGTTCCGGTTCATATGTTTTATAGTAGTACGCCCCATTTTGAGGCTTCGTAGCCGGTTTGAGGCGTCCGGAGAAGTATAATCTCATAAGTCGAGACGTAGGGAGCGAAGGTGCCTTATCCGATAGTAATGGATAACAAATGTTGTGAGACGGATTTCATGCCATCGCGGCCCAAAACCACTAAGCGTTTTTGAGCTGAACATAGGTTGGCTGTGGGTTGAGTTTGAAGGACAAACCAAACCGCTAGTCATATAGAATGATTAGCAGAGAAACGTTCCCAAGTTTTCAATGTTGAACATACTCGAGCATCTTGCCAAACAGTCAGAACCCCCCGAGAACGGCGACACATTTTCGACAAGGACGGAGATGGCCAGTAGTGATTTGGAATGGTCAGCAGAGAAATGTCATGAACTTGGAATCCTCATACTCGATATGTTTACCCGACAGGAAGATCCAGGCCACCATGACCCCCGCCGTCCCAGGGGACAAGACAATGCCAGACGTACAGGCAGATGGGGCTGGAGACGGCAGGGGCATCCTGCCCAGTGGAGGCATAATAAGATCTATAAAGATAGATCTAAAGATATAAAGTAAGAGGTATCGATATATTAAGAGATGTCCGGAAAAGATGCGGGGATATATGATGCCTGGAGGAATAATGAGAGGTGAAGATGACGAAGATAAGAATGAGAGATGAAGATGACGGTAATGAAGATGACGATGAAGAGGAGGAAGAAGAAGAAGAGGGGAGAAGAAGAGGGAGCATCTGGGTATTTATAGCTTGAGGAAGGAGCGCCGGTCCTCTGTCAGTTGACCGTTTTGGGAAGGTACGCCAGTCTGCCCCGGTGTTCCAGCGAGGTGCAAGAAACGTTGGCACAACGACCCTCCAAGGAAATATTATTTATTGATCTAAATAGACTATACTTTTTGACTTTGATAAAGAAACTTTTAAACTGAGATCAATAAACATCGATTCCTTGGGGTAGTCATGCCAATACTTTTTGCACCCGGCTCGGTGCCATCCATGGACAGAATACCTATGTAATAAAACAAAGACTACCGACGTTGAAGACAAGAAGAGTACACAGCAATAGCATGATATTTATTAAACACATATTCAGCAGAATGCTTTTATTTCAGCTACCATAGAACAGAAAAAGATCAAATACGCCAGCCCGTCACGTACTCGCACAACTAAAGCAACACAATTGTACACAAATCGACGCCGAGATACTCCAACAATGCATAATCTATCATGACAGAAAAAAAAGTAGAAGAAATACAAAGGTTTACATCGGATTGGTCTGCCGCAGTTTGAAGTCAGGCATGTAATCAAACCAATTCGTCTGCGGGTTATATCGGTATGCTTTGAAATCGACGCCGTACGGTTTGGGCTCGAGCATGTACAGGACGCCCAGCGGCACGTCCAGGCTGGCGACTTCGTCGCGGTCGAGGCCTAGAAAGTAGGCGAGCAGGACGCGTGCCACAGACCGATGCGTTACCAGCAACACATGGTCTGTGGTGCGCTCGGCCTCGACGATGACGGTGCGCAGCCGGTTGATGACATCGAGATAGCCCTCGCCGCCGGGGCCTGGGTAGCGGTACTGCAGCTTTTCCTTGCGTCGGCTCTCGTACTCGTCCGGAAAGCGTTCTTTGATTTGGTCGTATGTCATGCCTTCCATCTTGCCTGCGTACAGCTCGTCGAGCATGCGCATTTGCTTGATGTCGTAGTCGTCGTCGTTGAAATACGACGTTGTCTGGATCGCCCGCTTCATCATCGACGACCACACGCAGAAATTGCGTGGTCGATCTCGTGTGCCATACGACGGGTTCGGCGGTGTGCTATCACCGGGATGAGGTGGGAAGTGGCTCGTCATGGCCTTTTGCGCCTGATACTCCTCCCACACGCGTTTCTGATGGTCAACAAACCTTGCCAGTGCCTCGCCGTATTTGTGTCCGTTTTCACTCAGCTCCGAGTCGCCGCCGATGCGGCCCATTTTGTTGTCCACGCTTTCGCCGTGCCGCGTGATCCAGATTTGGCGTGGCGACAGGTTGAAGTTGAGCAGATAGTAGACGACCTGCGACGATAGAAAGCCATTCGTTTGGTGGGCGACCACTTTGCGGCCCACGTCGATCATCTGTACATAGGGCATGTCGTTTTGCTCCTCGTATTCGCCCAGGGGCACGTAGGATTTGTCGTACATTGCGACTCGCTTCTTGAAGTCTTCCAGCGCTTTAACCGGATCCTGATCATGATAGTCGGGACCAGAAAGCTTCAATCGCATGTTTGACTCCAAAAGAATGGGATCGACACAGCGGCTTTCCAAGAACAGTACTCCCAACTCTGGCCCAGCCCGCTCACGGATCCGGTCCATGACTGATTTGCGCCGTTCGAGTGTACTGTTGGTAGCGTCCAAGATACCAACACTGCCGCCCTGGTCCATAATATAGTCTAGTAGCTCGTCCAATGTGGCTAGTGCGACCTGATCCCGCAGCTGCACTGCCTGCTGGTTTGTGGGATCAAAGAAATTGGCGGACTGGTCAATTGATTCGCGCTTCTTCTCTTGAGAAGGGGCAGTGTCGCTATGGCATTCCACTTTAGGCGTCTCAAGCTGTGGCCCGGTGTGAGAGACACGCTGACCGTTGACCAGGATTTCTGTTGGAACGGCCGGAGGCGGAAGCGAGTTGGCCAGTTCGGCCGGAGGTGAAGGGATAGGAGGCATGGGATTGCCTACGCTAACGCTCATCTTCCGAACCGAGTCGACGAGTTCTTTATCAATCACACTTTTGGTGCGCTCCTTGACTCGCACCATCGAGGGCGACGGGGAGTTTCCGGCGGCCAAGCGTCGCCGCTCACCCACGTTGAATATGCGAGTATCATGTTGCAGCCAGTTCAAATACCGAGCCAATTTCTTCGTGATATAACTCTTGCCTCGAGCTGGCAAGCCGACCATGACGATGACCAGCTTAGAGCCAAGGTCGCGCTCCGGGATGCGGCCATCGGGCGAAACTTTTGATTTCGTGAGTCCGGGGATATCGAGGGTGGTTGCTCGTGGTTTGGGGGTTAACACAGCGGACGAGGTGCCTGACGATGTAGGAGTTTGAATTTGAGCGCGACTGCAGAATAACCGGTTAGCACAGCGGCCAATGATTTAGTGTCACATGCTTGAAAAGGGCAGCCGAAAAGGGACGAAAAGTGGCATGGAGGCTTGTGCCACCAACAGCGTGGCATGCGGTAAGCAGCAGCACTAAAAAGCGACGATCTGCCGGTGACGTGCATTGCTGTGCAGGACTCGTTTGCAAACAGACGTGATGAGAGCAGGGGTACATTAAAGGAAAGAAATGACAAAAATGATCAAATTCACACCAGATAGAAACGCCAGAACCAACTTACATCTGCGGAGAGCTTGGAGCGGTGGAAAGCGGGGTGTCCGACAAGGCCATCCCGACGCCGTCCTTGGATGGGCGGCGTTGCGAGAGGGACGAGACAGCGGGCTTGGTGACCTCGGGATGCAACTCGCTGCCAAGCGCTCGTCCTATCACAGTCTTTGGAGGAATATAAGAAGACGAAGTAGACCGCGGTGCGTTGAGAGATCTGCCGGCATTCAAGGAGGGAGCGGACGTGGGATGATGGTCCCGCGGGGGAGCAGGAGAATGCGGCGAAGACGACGAGGACGATGCGACATCCATGGTTGGCTCTAATCCCTCTTATATAATTATGCGATGCGGTGCGATGCGCGCCCCAGCAGCACGACGCTGCCTAGGCCTGAGGCGATCCCAGTGTGGAGTGGGTCTGGCGACAGGAAATCGAGCTGCAAAAGCAGGGCAGGGCAGAGCGGATTGCGATAGCGTGCAGACGATAAGAGGGCCGAAGGGGAGAAAAAAGAAGGTATGACGATAGGAGTTGTGTCGTCAGGCAATTGGCGAGGAACAGGCAAGAGAATCTCTCTGAGATGCGAGCAGTTCTTCAGAGATCACGATATGCAGCTGAAGTGAAGACGGATGAAGTTGATGTTGATGAGGTTGGATGAGTGAGTGAGTTTCTTAAGTTCTAGCAGGGGCGATGAGTCAGTCCGTCAATGATCTCTCTCGGCGGGTGCCCGTGTCCGCAACAAACGGGGCTTGCCACTCACCTGCTTTTTAATGATGATGTAAATTAGTTACAGTAAGTGGATGGCGAGTTGCCTGGGCCCTGAGTCGCACGCTTGTCGGGGTTTTCCCAATAGACGAGAATATGCGTTTGTCTTATAAGTCGACTAAACCAGAACCCCCGTGGGCGGATTGCGACTCTGCTGTGGTGAGATCTCTCTCGTCGCACCGTATTTCTGTTGAATGAGTGGACCACCCCCAACGCAAAAGGATAAGCTGCAGTTCGCCAAGCAGGGCGTGCGACAGGCGTCCTGTCTTTTGACTTTTGGGATCGCTTCTTGGGGTATAACTGCCTGCAAACTGCAAACAATAACTAGTGACTTGGCGGCTTTGCTGATGCGGCGGAGAGTCGTGCTCCGTCTTCGCGGGGGATGGAGGGAGAGGCAGAAAGATATTATTATTCCAAATATACGCACTCCGCACTACTACTTCGTTCTAGTGGTTGCGCAAAAGAAATATCATTTATAAACAGTTGATGGGTATTTATCGAAGACGAAATGAGTCATTAGTAGATCAGATGCCTGCCCCTTTCCCCCTGATATCCGTGAGTATGTGCAACTCCAGAGTCCACTCTATATACATCACAAGCAACCCGGACTCGTATCTCGACTAATTATGCCGGATATCTCGGACGTTACCCTCGTCGCAGCATTTCTTCACCCCGTTCCGTCTCACTCAGCGCTGGCTCTGTATGTTGGAGGTGAGCCCCCAAGCAATCCTGGGTAGTGATCCCTTGCAGCGCCTCGTTGGCGGCCGCGTCCCTTTTGCTCGGCCACTGAAGATGAGTGTTGTATTGTTATTATCTAGATGAAGACACAAGCCCAACCGCTGGACCAAAAGGCGTCGGGCCAAATAAGAATCATCTCGGAGCCCGAATCCTTTCTGCGCATGATCGATTATTGTTTGGTTGGCCATGCGACGCCTCGTTTCCGCCCGCCTTGGCGGAGCGATTCAAAATTGAGGCTGTCATATCGTCAGACCATGTCAGACACCACATTGTGAAAGCATGGGTAACCCTACCGCCCTGGTGACGCTCATATCGTATCATTGTCGCGTCTCTAGTCCCATTCCAGCGGCTTTCTCATCTACCAAGCTTGATAGTAAGACCAATAAGACAGGCATAGGCGGCAATACTGAGCGCCGTCAACACGACCACCGCGTTTCCGCTGGTACGAAACCTGCGGCGATGCAGACCGTCATCTCCAATCTCTGAGAAGAACTGCCTGTTGCCCTGCTGACGACGAAACAAGCTGATCAGCAGCACGCCCGTACCGTAGACTGCAAACAGAGCACCGATGCCGTAGAACTCCGCGGTGAACACTTTGAGGACGATGAGCGCAAATGAAAACTGCGACAGGGCGGTGCGGACGTAGGCTCCCTCGAAAGTGCGTTGCGCGGCACGAACTTCGACAATCTCGTCCGACGTGAGCACCGCCGACCGCGCGCGGTGCATGCGAAGTCGGTATCGGTCTCCTGCATGCCACTGGTCCTGTCAGCTCTGACTATAGTGTATCTTGCTGGCATATACATACCTCGAACATGATGAGAATTTGGGACCTGGTCAATGGCAAGCTGATCGTTGGAGATGCAAGAGCAAGAAGCGAGAGGGAAGCAGAGTTTAACAGGGCGGGGTCAGGCGTAGCGGTCAGGTGCACCTTCCTCGTCGTCTTCGTCTCGCTGTGCCGCTTCCTTCCCCAAGTTTTCCCCCTCGCCCAGTGACCTTTTGCGCCTTAAGTATAGCCAATTGCAGTGGACAGAAAACATGAAGCTATACAGAAAACCCGCAAATCCCCCATTCTCGACTATGCTGGACGGCTAATGATTCTCGGAATTCGGGTCAATTGCCGACGAGCAAAAGTGGAGTCGGGGTTTCTCCACCAACGAGGAGACACGCATTTGGAGAAGTCGGCATGATTTCCGACCTTCCTCGACAAAACATATCTTATATTTTTCTTCGCTGCTTGTTTTTAATTTTCTGTTCATGTTTTCCCTCCATTGTGAATACAGGTGTACCGATTGAGCGGCGTCAAGATGAGTAAAGTATTCGACGCGGCAGAGGGTATGTGTCCAAGTGGTTTCCCCGCATCAATGGATGTTGTTTCTCTAACTGGATAGCTAGTCGCAAAGCACAATTCAGCTGAAAGCTGCTGGGTGATTTTGTACGGAAAGGTTTACGATGTAAGAAGGCATCGATCGACTGATGTTTCCCTGCTAACGTTATAGTACAGGTCACCGACTTCATGTCCAGCCACCCCGGTGGTGTCAAGGCTATACTCAGATTGGCCGGTACCGATGCCACTGAAGACTATGACCCAATCCACCCACCGGGAACCCTAGAAGAAAGCCTCAAGCCCGAGGCACTCTTGGGTACCATAGACCCCGATACACTACCCAAGCCCGCGGCCGACGAGCAACCTCAAGCCGAAGTAGAGGGACCGCCGCCAATGGAATCCCTATTGAATCTAGGCGAAATCGAACAGGTGGCTACCAAGCAGGTCAGCCGAAAGGCGTGGGCCTATTATTATTCCGCGTCGGACGACCTGGCCACGAAACGCTTCAACACCGAAGTTTACCGTTCCATTCTCCTTCGACCACGCGTGTTCGTCGACGTTGCTAAATGCGACCTCTCCACGTCCGTGGTTGGACATAAAATCGGACTACCGATATTCATAGCCCCAGCTGCAATGGCCCGCTTGGGTCATCCGGCAGGTGAAGCGGGCATTGCTGAAGCTTGTCGCAGTTTCGGCGCCATGCAGGTCATTTCAAATAATGCGTCCATGTCGCCAGAGCAAATTGTAGAGAATGCTGCCCCAGATCAGATCTTTGGATGGCAACTATATGTTCAGGTAGACCGAAAGAAGAGTGAAGCAATGCTGGCTCGCATCAACAAATTGAAGGCTATAAAATACATTGTGTTGACGCTCGATGCGCCAGTGCCAGGAAAGCGGGAAGACGATCTCCGAAGTGACATCATAGCCAGCAAGCCAGTCAGCTCCAGAGTAGTTGTCAAAAAGGAAGAGAAAAGTGATACTTTACCAGACGGAACACCTGTGCCCAAGGAGGGAGGTGGCGGTGTCGGAGCACAATTGTTTGCCGGAACAGAATGCTCACTCACATGGAAGGAAACCCTTCCTTGGCTTGCCAAACACACAGACTTGCCAATCATCCTCAAGGGTCTGCAAGCACACGAGGATGCTTATCTCGCTTCACAATTCACACCCCAGGTTAAGGGAATCATCCTGTCGAACCACGGTGGACGCGCGCTGGACACTGCTCCACCGGCCATACACACGTTGCTTGAGATTAGGAAGTACTGTCCAGAGGTTTTTGAGAAATTAGAAGTCTGGGTTGATGGTGGTGTTCGACGAGGCACCGACGTCGTCAAGGCTTTGTGCTTGGGTGCAAAGGCTGTCGGTATCGGTCGACCTGCACTCTGGGGATTGGGTGCCGGCGGCGTTGCTGGTGTACATAGAACGCTCGAAAGTAAGACATTACGCATTTACTATGAAATTTCATGCTAACACATTACAGTTTTGGCGGAAGAAACGAGAACGTGCATGCGATTATTAGGTGTCGAGAAGGTGGAAGATCTTGGTCCACAACATGTAAGCCTCCCTAATAATTGCTTTTTTATGGCTTTGTGAAGAACTCAGCATTAATTTCTTGAATAGATCAATACTAGAATCGTCGAACAACAGATCTACGATGGACCGTCGCACCTAGGCGGCCTGTTGTCCCAGGTGCGCGCCAAATTATGAGAGCGTAGATGGTTAACTTCAAAAAGCATTCTTTGTTTAGCAGCGTCGATTGTGAGAATCTCATGTGTGAATATACGACACCTCTTTCAGCCTAAACAATAGCATACGGATATACATGTACTTAATTTATTTAGATAGTCAAAATTATGTAGTACTTGGTAGGATTGTATCGACTTCGGGATATGGTTAGGGCAAGCCAGGTCGAGTGACGTAACGTAACCGCTGTTACTTCCACCTGCTTCAGGACTTCAAATTGATCTTGACTCTCGGCAAAACTCATCTTAGAATCCTTTTCCATTACAATTCTACTACCGGTGTCAATGATAATCTATTCGAAATTACCGTGCAGTGACATGCTACAGCTCATCAGAGTATAATATGACGAATACATATCACAGCTCACACCCAGATCGAGCTCTGATCCGGGGGAAAGGAAATATGTTATAACACGTGCAAACAGAGCCAATGCAGTGTACAGCACTGTGTGGCTGTGGCACAAGAAATCCGCGTGTACTACCATCCTACGATCACGGATCTATGGAAGTACGCTCTGGGAATTTTGATTTTAGAAGAAGGTTGAGTACATGTTTTGTTGATTGACAGGGAATAGTGAAGGCATAAAGGCCTCTGTGGGGAATTTATTTTTACGATGGGCCGACATGCGAACATTCTGTGATCCCAATCGATTGGACTTGGGGTTGGATATCTGTACTTGATGACAACTCCTGTTGAACATTGCCTCATCATCATCGCCGCCAAAATGACGCGTCCGGTCTCACAAATTTCATCAATTGATGACAAAGAGACCTTGACAGGGGATTATGAATTCTCCGTTAAGAACCCCACGATTAACTTACATACTCCCGATCAAAACCGCACGTACCTGGGTACTAGGTGATGGTCACACGGTGGCTGGTGCTTGTGCTTGTCCGGAAGTCTCAGGAATGCGGAGCTCGCGTCGACCTTTACATCGATCCAGCCAACTACATAGTACCATGCTGCTACACGGCAGCGATCTTGGCCAATAGCCTGTTCAAATCACACAAAGCCTGGGTTATAAAATGTTCTGGCGTGGTCAGGTGCATCTGGTCTAGCCTGCTGTTGCGCAGACAAGAAGAGGGTTTCGACTCGTCGTTGAAACGACCAGCGGATACCTGAATATGCGGATGTTCGTCTTTCAGTCTACAATTTCCTATGAAACTTTCAAGAATATGACAGATAGACAGTGGGAGTTTGCATGAATATGGCATTGTACGGGTGTACAGCAACCTCCCGACGCAAGCCCTTAGAGCATTCCCCGCCCACTCGACCGTGTCTGTGGTACGCGCTTCCACCCCAATCCGCGACTCTGTACTAACTTTTAGATCAGGTACCCAGTAAAAAGGTTGAGAAGCGAATCTCTGAAATTGTCGGTGCTACATTGCAAGCCCGGTGGTGGCTCTGTACCCGTGCTCACAGTAATGTGTACGTATCCTTGACAGAGCACTACCCATTCAGGAATGCTCCTCTTTCTAATGATAGAGCGTAGCAGCGGCCTGGCTCGTCATAAGGAATGTATGGCCAGTTCGCCCTGATTCATGAGCCTCGGACGTGTAACATTGGCCAATTACAGCATAGCAGACAGACAGAGAAGGAAAAAAACTACGAAATAATGCCATGCCATGTCGTCTTAATCGGGATCAATTCACCTAATTGGATCTAAACAAAGACTTTCTTATCTTGGTCTTGCCGAATTTTCAGAATATGCAGCGACCCATTTGTGTCCGAGGCACGGTGTTGCGCAAGCACGCGACTCCTCTCACGCCTACGTACTGCGCTTAACGAGAATTTTGATAACTACATGCCCCTTTATTAAACCGGAAAAGAAGTTGCACTCTAAGCAAGGAGTTATCTTGCTTGAATTTAGCTTGACCTTTTTCCGTTCATGACGTGGAAGCTCCGACCCTTATGACATTTGGACTTTTATCACTCTCTCGTGATCGCATTTTCATCGAGAATAACAGTTCTCGTTCGTTTGCTGATTCTATGAGCAAAATTTGCCTGAGGACAGCATTGGAGGATAGATATGTCTGTCGACGACAGCAAGGATCATGATTCAGTTCAACCAGAAAAGAAGAAGCGGAGGTGGATTGGCTACCTATGGGACACTTTTGACAAACCGCCTGCCGAACGACGACTGCTAACGAAGCTTGACGCTGCGTTGTTGTGTTTTGGGGCAGTAGGTAAGTGTTAACGAAAACCTCTTCATGTTATGTTAGGTTGTGTCACTAACAATGCATTCAGGTTATTTTGTTAAGAGCGTGGATCAGTACAACATCAACAATGCCTTCGTCTCGGGAATGTACGTTTTGAAAGAACTATCGTTAAAAACACAGGCTTATGAGGCAATGAATCAGGAAGGAAGATCTAGGTTTGTATCAAAATCAACTGAATTATATTCAGACAGCATGGTCGCTGGGATACATGTTCGGGCAGATCCCTAGCAATCTCATTCTCAGTCGCGCACGACCGAGATATTGGATACCGAGTTTAGAGGTATTAGCAGACTACGCGATGATTTGCGATGATGGACTAACCTTGTATAGGTTTGCTGGTCTGTTCTAACACTCTCGTTATCGAGGTGTAATCACGCTTACCAGTTCTACATCATACGATTTTTTGTTGGTGAGTATACCGCGATCTTTCCGACGTTGACGTTATAAGAGCTAAGATGAAAAACGAAAAGGTCTCTGCGAAAGTGGATATTACCCAGGAATCCAACATTCGCTTGGCTCCTGGTATCGAAGCGACGAGCTCGGAAAGAGAGCTTGTATTCTACAAATCTGCAGCGCTATTGGCCAAATGGTCTCGGGTTATATGATGGGCGGTGTATACCATTTGGGAGGCTATGGAGGACACAAAGGCTGGCAATGGTATGATATCAAGCAGATGCACGGCTCGACTTGCATTATAGACTGATATTCTCAGGGCGTATATTATTGACGGTTCTATCTCCTTACCGATGGCCATCGCTGGGTTCTTTTTGCTTCCTGATGTGCCCGAAATCACCAAGTCCTGGTATCTCAGCGAAGAGGTAAATTCCAACTCCATTTCTTTTACACCCGTGTCTAATGAAGCAGGAAATCAAACTTTCCCAACTACGAATGCAACTAGAAGGCAGAAAGCCGCGATCGAAATACACCAGAGCTAAACTAAAACGCATCTTCACGTCGTGGCACATTTATCTGATGTCCATTGTTTATGTGTTAGTGGATTTCTCTCCCGGATATAACTGATTAGGCGTGTTGACGAGATTCCTAGGGCTTTCAATAATGGAATCACAAATACACAGCCTGTGTTTCAGCAGTATGTTCTGTAGTTGTCTGTCTTTTGAGGCATCGGCGCTTACCAGGATAGATTTCTTCGCAATTCGAAAAATCCCGAGTACTCAGTCTCCCAGATCAACAACTACTCGACCACGACGTCAGCGATGCAAGTCTTCATGACGATTATTTACGCCTGTAAGAACCCAGACAATTAAAAATTGAAGCTTGACTGAAAAAAATCACCAGGGATGTCCGACACCGTTCTCAAAGGTAGCCGATGGCCGCCTCTTGTATTCGGAGGAGTGAGTTAGCGTACCCTTGAACCAACAGCTTTTCTGACACCAATAGGTTGTAAATATCATTTGCTACGTCTCGCTCGCAGTGTGGAATGTCCCAAAATGGTGGAAATGGACATGTTTCATTTCCGCCGGGGCATCGTATGGTTTGGGAGGGTTATGCATGGCGTAAGTATTCTCACCATTGCAAAAAAAAGAAAAAAAAATTAGTGATGCTAAAGTAATCTCCAGCTGGGCCAACGAAGTCTGCCAACGAGACAGCGAAGAACGCGCCATCGCCATCGCAGCCATGAACGAAATCGCCTATATTCTCCAAATTTGGCTTCCGTTGATTGTCTGGCAGCAAGTCGACGCGCCGCGGTACTTTAAGGGATATGTTACTGTATCCTGTATGTCCGTGGTCCTCATCGTCATGGCGTTGGTCGTCCGCCATCTACACAATCGAGAAAAATCAACGGGGCTCGTGCAGCGTCACCAGGGTCCTGCTGTCGATAGCTGTCTACAGCTGCAGAACAACAATCATACTCTGCAGCAAGACGAGAAGGACAAGGGAGAAAATAACAGTACGGTTTTGAAAACGTCCGATCTTGAGTTAGCAAAGTCAGCGGCCTTGGTGTCAACCGTGTCCTCGCCGCTATCACCGGTCTCGAGCTCGTCAGCATCAACGACGACGGCGAAAGAGTATCGTCACAAAGAGCTGCTGTCGCCAACGGATTCTGTCGATATTGAGATGGAGACTCGTCCGTCGAGGATTCTTTGAGGAGTGTTTTGTGCCGGGGATGGCTAATACGTTGTCACTAAAGCATCTCTCTGCCTTTTTCTCAAGAAAGAACATCTCGGTATGTACACGCATATGACCGCCTCTGTACTTGACTTACCATCTGACAGTATACCGGGAGAAGTGTAGGATATGTGTAAACACATGCAGCATTGAAGCATTTTCTTAAAGGCGCATGATATCAATTGATGTATTTCTACAATTTATTTCTTTTCTTCTGTCTTGTTGTCTATCAATGAAATAGAAATTATCATCACTGAATAGCGAAATCAAAAATTTCAACTGTCCGTCTTTCTATTTCTCACCTTTCCTCCAACACCAGTCTAATACGCAATAGTATAGTGTTATTTACATATGTACATGTATCCAACAATTGCTATCCAGACTTCCCCCCAGCTTATAATCAAAGCCACGCCAATGCCTTGAAAATGCACGTCTATAACCATCCATCCCCAGTCTTCTCAACTTGTCAACCGCCCCGCCACCAAAAAAGCCATTGGTAGCGTGGCTAACCCCTTACATCCAACAAATCTCACACACGCACACTTTCTCTCTCTCAAACTCTCTCTCTCCCCCACTCTCCCACTCACTCAGAAGCATTCAGCGTCTCCGTAACCCTGCCATCGTCACCCAGCAGTCTCACCGGTCTTCTCGGCTCATGCACAGCATTTGACGCCTGTACCGAGGGCTGCTGCTCCTCAGTGTCAATTTCACTCAGCACCACTTGTTCCCGACCCTGCTCATGAGTCCCAACAGAAGCAGTCCTATTCTCTAGCGCACTACTGCTAGCACCCACCTGTTGATTGACAGTGGAACCACTACCACTGCCAACACCACCGATTTGAAACACAGTACGCGCAGGCATACCGCGCTCAGAATGCTGATTCTGCTGCTGCTGGGCGCGTTTGCGGTTTCGGTTGAAACGCAGACCGGGTAGGACTGGTGTAGTGGCGGTGCTGTGTGTATTGTTGCTGCTCGGTATGCGCACTGGTTCTTGCTCGCTGAGGGCGCTGGATATGGTGCGTGGGATGTGATATCCGGCTTTGCCGAGGGGGACGCTCAAGCCGTGGACAATCTGGGGTATGACAAGTAAGAGTGCTGCTTTCAAGACAAATTTGGTGGAAACTTACAATACTGCAAATGACCAGGAACCAAACCACAAGATACGCTGCGTCAGCAGTCCTCTTTGCATCGGCGCGAACCTCTCCGTCCACCATCATTTCTTCGAGCAGAAACTGTCTACAGACGGACAAATAGAAAATCGCGCCGACACCGATAGGTCCAAAAAACCCAACAAAGGCGGCCTGCGAGAATTGCTCAATTTGATGGATATACTTGTGCATAGCCATGACAATAGGCAGTCTGCGAAAGAGCAGGATCAAAATGCCCAAAGCAACCAGGCGATATATGGGTATTATGTCGTTTTTGGCAAACTCTGCCCACGGGCACACAGCGCCGAACCACATGAATATGGACAGATTGAGAAGCATGTCGATGGTGGGCTGTAGAGAGTCGTCCTGAGTTTCGAGGCGGAACCAGTCGCTGTGATTTTCCATTCAGTATTTCGGGTATGCAATGATCAGGCACGCTGACTTACTCCTGAGTAAAGACATTTCCGGCTATGAAACAGGCCAGTAGGTCATCAGTCCCGAACAAACCGCAAGTTCCCATGATAAATAACTAACAACAAGTTAGCCACCCTTCACCATTTTGTTTCATGGCAAAAACTTACCCCGAGCGAAATTGCAAAAACAAGGAAACTTTCCCGATCCACATATCGATTCTCCTCCGCCCAATGCAGCAACTTCATAGACAACCAACCAACCACAATCCCGTAAACAACACTCAACAGAATCTCATACACCAAAGTCTCATAAACCCACAGAGCGATTGCCTTGCCGCCACCGCCGCTGAAGCCCGGACCCTGCGTGTATTTCAGCAAATACAAAGCAATGAACAGGAACGGATAGCCCAGTCCATCGTTGGCTCCAGACTCTGCAATGATAATCCGCTGCAGAGGCCGCGGCACATTCTTATCGGCAAATTTACCCTTGACAATCGAGTTTGACAACACCGGATCCGTGGGCGTGACGCAGGCGCCGATTGCCAGTGCTTCCACGATGGATATGTTCGGGACCAATCCCCACACAAGAAAACCGCTGGAGATCCACATGATGGCCATTCCGGGCCCAAGAAGCAATGAGAGACTTTTCCATTCAGTCTGCAGATACCGTCCCGGCAGCTGAACGCCTGCGAGGACTAGTTGAACACCGAGAACCAGTCGTGTAAAGTACATGGTGATTGATTCCAGGTTGGTCTCAGACCCAAGAGCATAGTCCATGGGCCGGATAAAATTGGCGCCATGGGGTGAGAAGGCAAGGCCGGCCAGCATTGATATCACTAGCTCATTTGTCAGGTCTGTGAGATTTTGTTTGACATGAAAATAAACTTACATGCTTCGGACAGATAGAAACGTTCCTTGCATAGGTACGACACTAATCCGAAGAGGGTGATGAACCCTCCAAGGACAGAGCACACAATGTTGAAATTGGTGAGCTCGAGGGTAGGCATTTTGACTGTGGAAATTTTTTCCTCAAGAATAAATGAAGAATAAAAACACGATTCTCGCTTTTTCAAAGAGGTATAGCAAAAATCGTCAAAACAGCAAATGTTATTGAATCATAGTTCTAGTCACAATACGCAGTAACAACCAGCTAGCGATCATGGAAAGATAAGGTGTGGGAGGGTTGAAGCGCGCCAGTTTGGCAGCAATTTTTGCTTTCCTCTTTCGGGTTTGTGCAAGCAGTATGGATTTTGCTTATAGTCGTGTGTTACCTAGGATCTTGGTCGACGTACTATGTCGGAGGAAAAATGATGCGGTACCTGTCGGCTTTTGCAGTTGCGGGGCGCGCCCCACGTGGGTCTAAGCCTATCTACAACCTTGAACCTGGTCACGGCTGTCACGTGAAATGTCGTAGAATTTTGAATAAAATAATATGACATGTCAGATAGTAACGTGAGATTCAATGTTTAGAAGCGAGAAACACAGTTACTATCGAGGAACGGAGCCTACATGTACATTATGGTTGCAGGGGTAGACGAAAGCGGATACTTCCATGTATGTAGTATCCGGAAGGAATGCCGGTCAGCCAAGATTAGTATAAGTTGATTATACATATGTTTATATTGATGAATTAGTACGTTGATTTACTCAGTAAGTACATCATACAAAGGTACCCGGCATGGATAGTCATTAGATATCGTCAACTTCGTCAGCAAGTTCATCAGGAAGGTCGTCCGGAATGCCATCTTCAACCACAGGACTAGCCACAGAAACACCTGCAGCAGCGCCCTTGCGAGCACCGTTCACAGCGAGTTTGTCTGCTTCTTCATTCCCATAATGGCGGTTATGTCCCTTGACCCATTCAAAGCTGGTCGTCACGTTGAGAGAATCGCGCTCATTGATCTTGACGAGGATGGCCTGGACCAGATCCTTGTTTTCCACCGCCTTGTTGGTTGATGTGAGCCAGTTGTTGCGAATCCATTTTTTGAACCAGCTCGTCACACAGTCAATGGCATAGCGGCTGTCAGTGACAATCGTCACCGGTCGATGTCGTGGTGCGATTTCGAGAGCGCGCAGAATTGCAGTTAGTTCTGCACGTTGGTTTGTCTGGCGACTGCCCTTGAGCGGCTCAGAGACGTTTCTACTAGGAGCAAAGAGTCAACCGTTAGAGGACTTGCAAAAATATAGTCACACAAGTCGACTGTTCTTCTTGCGGCTTACCTCGTATCACCAGGACCAAAATAAACGCCCACGCCCGCTTGTGCACCTTTGTATCCATTCCCCAAAGCGCTCCCGTCAGTATAGATTCGCAGCATGCCTGGAGGCGCCGTAGGTTGCGATTTCGTTTCCAGCTTCTGATCCGGAGTTCTGTACACAACCTTGCCGGTAGCAGGCTCAAGTAGAACGTTGGGATCGAATCCATCCTCAGCATTCGGAGGGAGAGGCGCAATGCCAGCAGCAACCTCTTCACCATTCGCATCCGTAGGGTTCGTCGTCGTCGTTCCAGGCACTGGGGCTGGAGCAGCGTCATTTTTACCGTCCTGTCCTATCTGCACAAACTCTTCTGCTTCCCTTCGACTTTCAAACTTTTTGAATCTAGGTCGCACAAACCCCACGATCTGGGCCTGTGCATCTTTCCAATCCAGATAAACACCGGGAACTCGTCCGCGCTGCACGCCGTAGAATCGCCTAGGCTCGTCGCCGATATTGGTTTTCTCGCCCTTGATAAATGAATTTGCCTGATCGATCGAAGGGAACGTTTTGACTACACGAATGAGAAATATTAGCCCAGCCCTATTTTACAGTTTAAAAGGTGAGGGAGCTTACAGTCTGCATTTTTGAAACCCGTAACCTGGGCAAGACAGTCATTCCAGTTAAAGTAGACACCTGGAATGAACCCCTTCTTCACAGCATAATATTTTGCAGTCGGTCCTCTCTTTCGCTTGACTCCGGCAGGGGACTTTGCTGATATCTGGTTTGCAGTCGCATTGGTTGTTGTTGGACCTGGGCTTGGGGAGGGCGTGGTCGTAGAATTATTATTATTCATGGCGTCTGTAAGAGGAAGCTCGAGAAAAAGGCTCGAGCGCGTAGTTGAGTATTGACGCGCCTTGCGAACACAAAACGAAAATAAGGTGATATGCTGGGCACTTTTGCTGTCGCTGCTGCTCGTCAACAAAGCTCGTGGTCGTTCCAGCTGCTGCAAACTGAGGGGAATCCTCCGTTGCAGTACAGCGGCGGTTGAAAACAACGACGACGACGACAACGACAACAGCGCGGCGGTCGTTCTCTTATACTTGAAAAGAAGGAGATCCGTATTTGGTCCAGTGCATTTGTTGATCTTGCGAGACAGTGCTTGTTGAGGGCAGAATGGGCGGGTGGGAGAACAAGAGAGGAGGTCGGAGGGAGGGCGAGGAAGGGTTGCTGGCAGCTCGTTGATTGGCTGTCCAACCCCCCCCCTCCGGTCTCTCCCCTCAATGCCGGAGATCACGGTACAATATATGTAACAGAGAGGGGCAGCCTCCGCCTCATCATGTACAAACGTTGGGCAATATGGGTTATTCCGGGTGGGATAAAAGTTACTTTTATAGTTACGCTACAACATGGACGGATTTTGGAAAAGAAAACTTTTGGTGTCTTCAAAGCTATGTGAGATAGAGACACCAGCAGGGTACATCAGACAAGCACATTGTCCATACATCGTCATTTCCTCCAATGACAAAAGAAAAGAATTATCCTTCCGCCCTCTCACTGCTCCAACCATCCCCAAACCCCCCTCGCCCCACTGCTGCATCGGTCGAATCTTGTGTTCTGGAAATGGAAATACATCGCCGTCGCCGTAAGTACCACCCGCAATATATGAGCGCCAATGTCCAGTCAAGAAGATCGAAAAAATCGAAATGTGAAGAAAGGGATATAAAAGGCATGTCGATGAGAAATAAAGGGTATAGCAAGGCCCGCGCATGGCCAGAACCAGATGCAAGTTTGGTCAATAACACATGCGAGGTGAGAATGACAGCAGCAAACACGACTGGAAACAAATAGAGACAAATGAATAAATGCCAGAGGAAGAGAAAAATCTTGTGGTACAGGTCATCCGAGGCAATTATTGACCAGTAATGCCGCAATGGCGGATCAAATAGAAATTCATGGCCTCGTAGACAAGATTAGTGTCGTTAAAAGGAAAGAGAAAATGCCCACCCTATGTACATCCGCCAATGCCTGTAAGAATTTCTGAAACTTGAAATCCGAAATATGTCGTGTTCATGTATTAAAACTTGTGTATATAGCTGGCGGAGATCGGTGAGGTCATAACCACAACGACCCAAAAATCATCCGCCATGAAGAAGATACCGAAGATGCATTTTGTCGAGGGGACAGGCCAAACGTGGCAGAGTAGGAAAAATTTATGCACAAAAAATTTCAACATCAAGGCGAAGTGATACGCTGGTAAAATAGGAGATAGGCAACTTTGTTGTCGCGAGTGCCGTATCTCCCAATTGGCGTTCTGGAGCCAGGAGAATTGCCCGAGGTCGAAGGAGACGAGACACCATTGGGGGCAGCAGCAGTGATGGATTTCTTGCTTGCGTGCCCACTCGGTCCAGTTCCATTGACCTGGCTCCATCCTTTCTCATCGTCAATGCGGTCTTCTTGGTCGATCTGTTCGAATATGTTCGGGTTACGGTCCCGTTTGTGTTGTTCCAGCGCTGCAGCCAGGACTTTCGGGTCTTCTTCGCCCCCTGCTTCAGCGACATCTTCGCTGCGAACGCGGCGAATAACAGTATCGTCCATGCGGATCCACTCGCGGCCATCTTGACGTCGCACGTCCACCGTGTAGTGTCCGCCGCTGGCGTTCTTTCCGTGGTGGTAAATGACGCCAATGAGTCGGTATTTGGGGATCCCGCCATGTATAGCCATGGCGTTGCGGCGATTAGGAGGGAAAACTTCGCGTGGAATCTCTAGTTCAAGAGGATATCCAACCTTTTTCCAAATCTTTTGTGTACCTCTGGTGACACTATCATATTGAAAGCGCTTCAGATGAAGGATAAGAACCGGAGGCAGTGTTTCGATAAATACTTGCTTCGTGGCAGAGACCTTGGAGCCTCTCGGGGAGTTGAAATCGCCGTGAATTGTTTCAGGCTTAGTGAGTCCCTTCAATGCATCAATAATATTGTTTACCTCAGGAGACCCAATGTCAAGTTGTAAGGGTTGATAAGGTTCCAGGGTCACTGAGTTCTTATTCCCTGGGACCTTGAATTCCGATCGAATCTTTCCTCCAAAGATCTTTGTGATTGGTGACTCGAAATTGATGTCACCAGATGACCGTGTGATAGCAGCCTTTTGTTTATGGCCAACTTCTAGCCATCCATCAGCCCCGGAGTCCGATGAAGCCATTTCGGCTGTTGTTGTGGCAGACTGATCTGTGCTACCGTTTTGCAATGCCTGAGCGCATTCTTCATGGAGTTCTTCTAGGAAGAAGCCCAGGAATTCTTGAGCATCTTGTTGGTGACCACGCTAAAACCATTCGTGTCAGCAGAGCCTAACGTCAGATTGGAATGGAAGAACTCACCCTCATATCTCGAAAGCGTGGAAGTTCGCGTATCACTTCATAAACGAACTCTGGAGTGAATGCACTACCATACTCTTCTAGTTCCTTGTGTTTGAGCCGCATGCGTAGCAAATCCTCAGATACAGCTGCATCGATCACTCGAAATTCACGCATAAACATTATACTAGGAGTTTTCTTTGTCAGATATCTATATCCTTTGCGAAAAATCGAGTCTGCTTACGTTGAATCAATGAGCGGTACGTTGCTTTTGAAACTGTGCGCGGCGCGGCGTCCAACGTGATCAAGAAATTGGTAGAAAGGCACGCAAAAAGCCAATATTTGAAGCACCTAATATGAGATTAGTATTTTGCAATACAGAAAGTGCCACTGATCTTACAGAATTCATATAGCACATGTTGCCTGTGTTGACAAGGCCCCTCGGTTCTAGGAAAGAAATTTTCTCTCCGTACTGTTCAACATCGGAGCCAAGGTTGTGTAAAACATCCCCTATGGATTCATTCCGAGAGGGCTGCATGCCGCCCGTTTCCGCTTGAGCGTTAGGTGCAACATTGGAGGCACGAGCCTGGGCCTTGGAACGGACTAGATCAGCCCACGACTTTGGGGCTGTTTGCGGCGGTGTAGCTAGTTTCTCCGAGGCCGACACCTCGGTCTCCTCCTGTGTATTGGTGACGGCCGTTTCGATTGTGGGTTCAGCGGCGACTGCGTCCGTTTGTTTTCCAGGAACGGGAGCCTGCTTAGCAACAGAGGCTTGTGGAAGAATAGGTACAACCGGAAGCAAGGGCCCTGTGTGCTTTGCAGGCTGGGAAGGAGTCTGAGGCTGACCTCTAGAGCGAGAAGCTAACTGGGGTGTCGCTGTTGAAGATGGCGTGGTTGGGTGAGTCGAGTCGGACTCCGATGGGGCGTGCGAAGTGACCGGCGTCTGTGGTTCTGATGGGCCAGGCATGTACACAGGACCCTCTTCAGACTCGGCGGCCGGCTTCTGCTGGTTTAGTTTAACAGGAAACTCGACCCAAGCAGAAGACATTTGTAAACGACCAGGACCACGCTTATGAGGTGCACGAGGAGGGAAGGGTTCATCGGGCACAGAGAGCCACGGTAACTGCGAAGCACTTGGTATTAGAATAGGCAGCATTTGGCAAATCACAAGACCAATCAACTTACTGGTGCACGAAATGGTTTGTAGATCTGTAAAGGCGTTTTAGGGGCCTCTGGAATCGGAGGAGACGGTGCGGCCACACTGGGGGTTGAAGTGGCAGACTTTAGAGCGGATGGCGGGCGCTCCTGAGCCTGAAGAGGCATATGCATAGCAGGCGGAGGAGACATGGCGGACTGTATAGGCGTCGAAGCTGCTGACCGCGGCTGGGGAGCGTATGTATTCAGCGGTCCGTGGATTGGGGCCATGACTGGCTGTGTATGTGGATAAGACGAGACAATCAATGGGGCATGGGGGTATGGGGGCTGCTGGTATTGACGGTGAGGAGGGCCTGGGGGCATGTTCACGCCAGGCGGAGGAGGATGCATCTGTGGATAGGCGTTGTACCATGGTGGCGGGTAATGCTGTGCATAGGGCGGCATATGGCCGTTGACTGGAGCCGGGTGATAGTTCATGTACGCTGGAGGAGAGCGCATATTGGGTGGCGCCGGGGGGTAATGCATATCATGCTGTCGCCGCTGAGGAGGCGGCGGCATGGGCGACTGCCCATGGGGCATCGCAGGCAGATGGTGGTTTATCATATCCAGGCAGGTGGTGTTGGTTGCCTTGCTTGAACCGAAGCCATGCGAAACGAAAAACAGGTATTCACATCCGACAGATAGCTATCTGGACCGGTCGCCTAGGTAGCCATGCTGGGCGCGAGGCAATAAATGGCAGGAGTCTTTTTGTTTTTTACTTGTCGCTGTGATGCCCTTGAGGATGGGATGGCCTAATGCTGGCGACCGCGGAGGTGAGGTCAGTTCAGTTGCTTGCGGGACGTTTGCGTTTTTTTGCACGACCCCAGCGACGAGGCGGCGACGACGACGGCGTTGACAGGATGGGGCACTCACCACAATACAGGGCTCGTAAAAAAGAAAGACAGACAAGCTCCTCAGATGCACGGTAGACGTGGCGAGGAGGATGGTGATGGGCAAGAGAGGACGCAGGTCGCAGGTGGATAGTGGAGGTCACGTCCCCCGATGGCGGCCAGAGAGAATGATGTTTTTGGCGCGAGGGTTGGGTGCCTCAGGCATCAATCCGCTGATCAGCCCTGCGCACCAAGTTGGTGAGGGAAAAGCGAGAGATGTGCTACGGAGTGGAATTGACTTTACTGATTATTACAATGAGCTAATATGGAATTGAAAATTGTGAGAAAAGCAGAAATGAAGCATCAAGAACAGCTTCTTAAAATTTGATATTAGTTTGATATCAAGTGATGCCTTAATGGTCATGGAAGTTAGGTTAGTGAGCACTCTAGACTCTCAGAAACCAGCATACATATAACACAATAGACTCAGTTTTTGCTGATTTTTAAATCGAATCATGACTACTTCAATGTTGCTCACTGCTGGAAGTATTCTCTACTGCAGGAGAATAGAATCGGAATAGGAAGCGCCAAGCCCGGAGCTGGGAGATGACATAACGCGAGCGCCGGCCAGTGAGTCAACGTCTCCCGCCGAGGGGCAACGGAGGTCGAGAATGGACCCTTTGGTCTGCAGCAATTCGAGGGTCGACACGCATGTGGCCCTAGGCCGCCATCGCTTGGAATCTGCATCTGTTCACTGTCGCCTTCTTACCTCTTGCACTGTACCTACAGCCGGCTTTGATGGAATAGTCTCGCTGCCGAACCGATTAAGAACGAGCTTGCGTCTTATCAGCAACAACACAGCATCCCATCCCTCGGGCCTTCGATCTCCATCTGAACTCTGGAGCATTCTACGCGAGAGAGAAACATACACGGGCAGCGTGATGAGATATGTCATCCGGTAACGGACAGATGGTTGGTTCTTCCAAAGCGATTGCCAACACCTCGAACCTTTCTTCGTCGCCCGCATCTTTCCAAGCGGTCCCCTCCTCCGCAGACGGAGGCGCTCAGCGACGCCCAGGAGGCACTGGAAGCTTTGGAGCCGGCTCTATATCGAGGAATTCTGCATCTGCGAGGAGTAACCAAAACCGGAAGAACAAGCACAAGAAACACACGCGGCCGTCTTTGGTGAACGAGGATGCGATAGCGGAGTCTGTAAGTTGCGGTTTCCAGTACCGTCAACCGCACGTTCTAGCCCATTCCTGACTTTTATTTAAAACAAGGCCATGATGAAGTCAACTACCAGCCGCAAAGGACAGACGTCCATCACTCATTTAATGAACTTTTCTCTGCCTCCTCGTCCCCAGCGCAATCCTTTCCCGCACCGCCCACGACGAAACCCGACCTGGGGAATGGGCTCGGGCTATCATGCCGTCGATAAAGCCAGATACGTGCATGCAAATTACCGATTCATCGTCAACCCTCAGGGCGGCTACCACGCCCAGGCTGCAAATGCGGACGTGCATTTGGACTGGAATTCAGTGCTCCAGGTCTTGGCATCAGAACAGACCCAAGCTGCAAGCTGTCCGATTTGCCTTTCAATGCCAGTAGCACCTCGAATGGCGAAGTGCGGTCACATATTCTGCTATCCATGTCTCATCCGCTTCATGCACTCGACCGACAAGGAGACGCCGGTACCGGAGAGAAAAGCGCGCTGGAAGAAATGCCCGATTTGCTGGGACACCGTCTACATTTCGGAAACTCGCCCGGTGCGTTGGTTCACGGGTCAAGAAAATGATCTCCCGGTCGAAGGCGGCGACTTTGTACTTCGTCTTGTGAAAAGGAATCCCGGAAGCACTCTGGCCCTTCCTCGGGATGGAGCAGAAGATCTTGGCCCAGAAGACGACATTCCCTGGTATCACGCAGCAGAGGTCGCGGACTATGCACGTATCATGAAAGGCGGCGAGGACTACATGACTTCTCAGTACGACACTGAAATTGAAGACCTAAAACGACAACAGCAAGAAGATGAGCTTCTCTTCGGCGATGACTCCACCTGGACGCGCAAAGCTGTCAGCGGTATAAACGAGGCCAAAGAGAGAATTCGAGGAATAGGCAACCCTCCGGATATTATTCGCGTTGAAAAGAAACCAGTTCGACCTCCAATTCAGTTCGAGCAACCTTCAGAGGGGGTTCCTGACATGTATGCCTACCAACAGACCGTCCAACTAGGGAAAACAGCGCCATCTTCAGAATCTGATATTTCACCGCCTGATCAAGTCACTCATGAATTAGGTGGCTTGAAGTTGGAATCCAGCAATAATAAATCACAAGGGAAAACCAAGCAGCCTAGTTCTTCGACGAAGAAATCAAATGCTCGCGAGACCTCGGGCCATTCCATTGACGAGCCATATTATTTTTACCAGGGCCTACCACACTTTTACCTATCACCCCTCGATATCCGCATTCTCAAAACAGCCTTTGGAGATTACTCGCAATTCCCAGCAACGATTCTTCCGCGAGTTGAGCACATTTCTACTGGACACGTCGTTGACGATGAATTACGGAAACGCGCGAAATACCTTGGACATTTACCATATGGCTGCGAAGTTAACTTCTTAGAATGCGATTGGACCGACCTCGTCGTCTCCGAAGTATTGCAACAATTTCGGACCGAAATAAACAAACGAAGGCAAAGGAATCGTGAAAAAGAGAGCAAAGAAGAAAAAGACAGGCTTCGAGCCGAAAAAGAAGAAGACGAAAAACGCTGGGCAGCTGCTCGCCGCAAGCAGCCCATTTACGAGAGCAGCAGCAGCAGCGAACGCCCATTCTCCGATCAGGACTTTTTGCCTCTGACCGGGTCGTCTGCACCAGCTGATGGTGAGTACTCAGCTTCCTCACCGCCTGGGAATAGCTCAATGCCGTCTCGCTTTGAAGCCCTTGCATCGCCTTCGACGAGTCCTCCTAGTGGTGGCGCTGCGCGAACTGTATGGGGTACGGCTGCTATTGGATCCAGTTCACCAGGACCAGCCCATCGGCCTGCCAATGATGGCTGGCTGCGAGGCTGGGAAGATGACCTGCTAGGACAGCAAGAGGCCGAACTCATTGCCCAAACCATGTCTGATGCACCACCAAGTGCTCCAGGTGGCGGACGGAAGAAGAAGAATAAGAAAATCACACTAATGTCCACAAATATACAACGAGGCGCTTGACCCTTTTTTTGTGTTTATTTGTCTGTCTCTCATTTTTCTTGCATATTTGAAATCTGGTGGACTTTGTGATTATCAGTATATTATACAATAACATTGAGATAAATATCAATCGACTTTCAGCTATAGTACTGGATAGCTGATTTCTTAAGAAATGACATTTTCTCTATCACCTCCTGAGCCCACAAACTCTTCGGCGTCTTTCAATACCACAAAACAGTCGTTCTCAACATCGAAAGCCACGAGTAGAGGATTAGAAATGTCCAGCGACCTGACTGTCCTAACAGCTGCTTCAAAATCTTTTCGTTCAAGGTCTTCCAAAAACAACGACCAGTCAACACAGCCCTCGTCTTCGAGCCGCTTCCAATCCTTCTCTCGTTCGTCCCTCATGGCCACGAAGTCTTCTTGGCCCCTGGTTTCCTCTCTCGTAAGCTTGCGAATATCATGGCTGTTGGTAACCTCTTGTCGCCGCTGCCTCCAGGGGGCCTGGCGTCTGTCGAATTCTTGTCTTTCGATGATATCGTCCTGTTTGACATTTATCAATTGATACCGGATTTTTTAAGTTGGTATGTTATGAAAAGTTTTCAAAAATCCATACAAGAATAAGTAACAAAGCGTCGGAACGGTGAACTTGAACAAGCGCGTTGATCCTGCTGTTGAACAAGTAGTGTTCAACGCTGCAAAACTCGCAGCACTCTTTAATCTTCAAAACAAAACGTACTTAGTACATACTATGCTGTAATATAGGGATTGCAGGAGAGTACGTTTCTCTTTAGAACATGACTGGGGTTTCGCCCTCCTGCACCAGAAATAGGAGCAACCTGACCAGTTGTATCGACCATTTCGAGAGACAAGGTATGTTTGAAGAGAGGTATAAACTAGATAAAGATGATTTTCTCTATGAAAGATTGTTGATGAGGAAAGAAAAAGAAAAATAATTGAGGTGTTTAAATAACTCAAGAAGCAGCCCTCTTCACAAGATCACAGGCCTTTTTTTTCTAGCAATCTCTAGAAAATTTTCGAAACAATTGAACGTTCAGCAAGACAAACAAAGAAGACAAACAAGGTGTCACTAAAGTTGGAGATCTTACTCCTACCAAATAAATTCACACGCTTTCTGCTCTGAAAAAGACTTCAGCATCTGACCAACAAGCATTTACTGCCATTTTCCCCCCTTCGTTTCAACTAGTAAGGCTACTACTAGGATTAGAGATCATGAGCACAGATTTATATGAAGAGAAAACTCAGCGCAAGAAAATTCTAGCACTTGGAGTTTCGGCAGAGTTATCGATATTCCAGCCATGAGTTGCGAACACATGTTCTTTAGTGCCGGTGGCTGAAGATCACCTGACGTCGCAAGCCCTGATCAATGTTGAGTAGCGAAAACCATCGATAGCGCAGAAAGCTAGATCCATGATATACTAAATAATCAATTTCTATATCCATTCTTTTATTGTATTAGGCTTTACTACCCTATTTTAAGCCATATTGTCGACGTATTGATGTATAATAGACCGATATATCGAGCTCCTGCCAAACGATGGCTCGCTCTGAAGTACAACGCACCCATTCAACTCCATTGTCGTCACGAGGCGCAGAAAATCCTCCCTTCGGTTTTACAATGCTTATTGTTGGCAAAGTCCGGTGAAAACTGAGTCACCGAATCCCCAATACGGCACCGCTTCGCACACAAAAGAAAGAAATTTTTTTTCAAACTCAAGTTCTCCCACATCTCTATTTTCTTCTGCAGCTTACTTGGATTCTCCCACAGACATATGACTTCTGTTCTTCGTTTTTATCTCTTTTCAAACAGTCTACTGACAAGTTAGCTGTCATTTCCATGTCTTCTTAGTATTTTGTTGATGACCCAGCAAGAATCTATGGTTCCAGTAAATGAACCAGGAGATCTCTACCAGACTCCGGCAAATGAACGATGTTCTAGACTTGATGCTTGGAATCTGGTAGACACCTATTTCTAGTCTTGTGCATCCGTCTGACGACTCTTCTATCGCTCTTTTCTTATAGCGCAACCACAATACTTTGGCCAACTTGTTCAGAGCCAGTTTTCGATGAGATTTAAAGTATACAAAGCGACGAAGAGACCTTGAAGAAAAATCAAAAGGAAGACGGCTAAGAGCCAGCTTAAATTTCACCACGAGAAAGATGGGCCTTAATATCAAAGACACCGGAGCTAGGAAGCGAGACAGCAAGGCCCATAAAAATTTCCGGAATGATATGAAGCCAAACATCCGGAGGAGGATTGTTAATGGTGTCCAATTCTCGGAGAATCGCTAAATGCGAGATCAATTACGACTGGCCATTTGTTTGCATGGATATGAGAAATGGAGAATCGCAGTCAACTGGATCGGAGTTGCTTAGAATGTCGTTTCAGGCTTTCAAAAATTTTCCACTCAGCATCAAAAATCAGCACACCGAAGCAGTTCTAATCTGTTTCTTATATTGCTAGTCAGTCACTATGCTTCGAAATTTAACGCAGCTTTGTTTGGTATCGGGCCACTGACCACTACCGCAAGAGAATTCTTCCAAGCATCGAACTCATTTCAAAGCTGTATCAAGGCCGGTTTTTCGAATTTGGGTGATTTTGGTTCACCGAGAAAGCAGCAAAAGAAAGTATCAAATCTAGATCAATACGAAGCCCAAGTGAACGCAACATTCATAAACATGTTGCAGACAATTAATTACTCAAGCTGTTCCGGGTACTGACCGATGTTCGGATAGAGACTGAATAGAATCTCCATTCGTATATGGACTTGATTGTCCCTTCAGACGAAGCTCACGTCGTCGTTTGAGCAATCCATCGGATTCTGCGTGGGTCGCAGATACTATAAATCTACGGAAATTCAATCGACTGAAGCCTATACCGAGCGTATTGAGCAATGTGCACAACAGTTGCACACATGGTGGCATGGATAAAGCAACAAACAGGTAACTGTGTTTAAACAGCGCTTTCCTACTCAACATTGAAGGGCTTGTAGCTAAAGGAGACAGAGAATTGTTCCCGGGCTGCACCTGCGTTTGTAAATACTTCCGCTATCCCCTCTTCCCTCTCTATTCACCTTCATCTTTTCACTTCCGTCATTTCGCAACGCTCGCACAACTCTCATTGAACAATGTCATTTGGTCAGGCATGTTATTATTCGGCCATCTTCTGGGAGCTAGCCTAGAAGATAGTGACCGTCGGGGCCCTCCTGGGCATGTTCGTCCTCTACAGCCACTTTGTGGTAGCAGGGATCAAGGCAGCGAGAATCGCTGCTTCCCTTTGAAATTCCATCACTTCTTGAAGAGATACTGAAATGCGAAAATATCTTGCGCTTAACTGGTGGAGGTAGGCCTCTTTTTGACCGGAATATCTTTCCGTGTGTACGTGCATGGAATTCACCAGCTCTCCTTCTGTTCTGTTTCTTCCTGAACTTTCGCGGCTCACAAGCCTACTTTTCTCGACTATCATCCGAACATGTAAGTGCATGGACTCTCCGGCTTTGCTTCTCTTCTGTTTCTTTCTTCCTTGACTGATCTTTTTCACAATGCTAGAACCATGGAGAATCCACTCGAACCCCAAATACACCATGTCACACACAGAATTGATATGCCGGCAATTGTCTTAATATCACACCTCGTTTGCTAGGTCGTAATAACTCTGATCACGTATGAGATCATGGATTTTCCCTGCAAACGCGTTTCTCTGCTAACCGGTTTATGCTGCTAGCCATTTCTGCGCACCGAAATTCCCTGACATTACTCATCATTTCACCATTGACTTCCCGATTGAATTAAAGCCGGTCAAGATTGACATGAAGGTAGAAGCCAAGATGAAGCTCAGCAGTTGTTGCTATAATCAAATGCGCAGAACCATGTGCCTCTTCAAAAGTGAGAACCACCATGTGATAATCTCCGTCCCCAGTCAAGTGTATATCCACCCTGTTATGTGATCAGTCGAACATGCCGCGAATGGTTTTTTTTCTCTTGTATGAATAATGTGTCGCGTCAAAATATATTGTAGTGTGGCGCTGTAGGCCCTGTGGATTCCCACCCCCCCCGGAGTTAAATGTCTTGTGTAGCTTGATCTGCGGTCAGGCGGAATATATGTATGTGTAAACTGAGAAGGCATTGTTCCACAAGTATTGACCCTTTTTGGCCTGGTTTTATTAAACAGTCAGTCACTTGTCTGCAGCATTTCAGCGCCCTGAACTGATCATATTTAGTCTAAGCCCTGTTCATCCATAACAAATCCTATTGATAGTAGCAAGCCTTAGTGACATATAGGACGTCATTGTACACAGGTACCCTCTCGAGAGACACATCCTTATAGACACCGGAAAACAAACAAATTGCACCAGACAAGTATTTGCGGTTCTCGGTTTTTTCTTCCGTCGCCTTCGACTTTCCCCTCGTGGACGGAGCGTGGAACAAACTGATATCGCTAGATTTTACAATACAAGATGTTCTAGCTGGGAAGAATGCTGCGGCGTACATCTCAGCTATACGTATTTAGCCGCAGGTGCCGCAGTGTTGGTACTATGCCACGCATGACTGAATGTTTACTCGCTGATAACCCACCCGGCATTTCTTGCTCTCAAATTCTTTACCACCTCTCTCTTTCTGAACTCACCACCCTGATGTTCTTCTCCGCCTTACATATGTATCTTTAGAATTTTACAGTTTTTGGGTCTACAACGCACTCCTCAAAATGGCTAGCAGAACGACCCGAATTCGTAACCACCTTGACTCTCTGTGGAAGATAGTTCTATCTGACACCATGAGCGAGAACCTCGAAGCCAATTCTGCGGTCTCCTCCAATTTTCTTGAGAATCACAAAGTTCAACTGGTCTTCCATGATTTCGATACCCCTGGAGTTCATGACAGCCACCCACCCGTCTTATTCAAAATCTGTCCCCAGAGCTTCCTTGATGAACATCCAATCGAACCAGAAAGCTGCGATGATCCCAGATTCGGGAACCCAGTCTATAGATTTCATGACTATAGACCTGGTGGGGATTCGATGAGCCCAAGGGATTGCTCACGTCGTGTTTTCAACTACCTTCGTGACTGGGCATACACTGGCTTTCCGCGCAAAGACACTGAGTTCCTCGACTCTCTTTCAGACAAGAGAGGTATCTTCCATGTCAGGTAAACACTTTGTTCCAAAAGGCCCACTTTCATAATTCACGATAGCAATTCTGATTCTAATGCATAGAGTGCCTCATGGGATCCTCTTGGACAAGGCGTTTACGATGACGACTCGCACAATGCACTGGGAAGCAGACGTTTATGAGTACGACGTCAATTTCTGGGGACAACAGCTACCTCATGTCATATTACTCTCTTTTCAATCAGATATCGGCCATGAAGACTCCATTATGCACGGTGAGCTGGCACAGCTTGTCACCGCTATGCGAAACCGCGCCTACGAACCGGAAATGATGGACATCGACCCGGAGGAGGCGGATGTTGATTATTTCAATGATGAAGAGGTAAAGGAAGTTTTCTTCCCCGAAGGATCGCCCATTATGTTTTTATATGAGCAGAGATTTCCGGTTTGTCCTATATCTACTAGTGTGTCTTCATGAAAGTCTTACTGAGACACGTCTATGTAGGTTTTGATGGTTTCTCTGGTCGGCCCTCAGCATGGACGAATCTACTATGCCTGCATGGATGGGCTAGATAAGGTAGTGATCAGACAATCGTCGTTGTTCAGTTTTGAGAAACGTGAAACCGTTCCTTGGGACTTTTTTGCGAGGGTTCTTCTGAGTAACCCCTTGCAAGAAGATGAGCAAGGCAGGTTGGGCGTTCCTATCGTTTGATTCATAGATTTTTGGTGCTGCTCTGCTGGGGGCATGTGGAAACGTGCTACACCTCGGATTTATGTGCAAGACTTCTGTAATAAACTCTCTTGTGGCTGAGATACCAATTACATTTTAAAAATATGACCTCGCTGGGCCCCTGGGTATACTATAAAACTAATTGGTTTGTTCAAATATTCTCGCGGGCCACCCCGCAGGCTTCCAAGCCTCCTCCAGATGCCAGTACGCTGTTCGAAGAGTCAGAGCAATCAGTCAGTTAGAACTTCTAAAGAAGGAAGCGAGGGGGCGGGTTGAAAACAACCAAGAAAGGGAGAATACTTAGACAAGTACGAGTAGAAGATTGTCCAAAGAGAATCAGTACACGGACAATCAAATCATGTCGCGGGTTTGCATAGCGTAGATATTCATTCAAAGCAGATCTTAGCTTCCTCAAACAGTTGAATCTTCAACTGCGAGTACTAGTCCCAAGCACCACGAAGAGGTGTCTACTCATCGCTAGGGGTTTCCCGACAGCTTTTTCAGCGGCCGGTAGGAGCTTATGCAGCGCCGGGTGACAGCTTATACAGCGTCAGGGAACTTTCTCAGCTCCGAGTAGCAGCTTTTTCAGCGGCAGTGAGAGCTTGTTCAGCTCAGGATGACAGCTTATGCAGCATTGAGCAGCTTGTTCAGCGGCAGTGGGAACTTGTTCAGCTCCAGGTGACAGCTTGTGCAGCCCCGGGGGACAGCTTATACAGCGTCAGGGAACTTGCTCAGCTCCTAGTAGCAGCTTGTCCAGCGGCAGGAAGCTTGTGCAGCTTCGAGTGACAGCTTTTTCAGCGGCCGTAGGGACTTGTTCAGCACCAGTGTGCAGCTTGTTCAGCACCGGATGGCGACTTGTTCAGCGGCAGGAAGCTTGTGCAGCTTTGGACGACAGCTTATACAGCGCCATCTTGCAGCTTGTTCAGCGGCGATGGGAGCTTGTTCAGCGCCAGGGTCGACAGCTTGTCCAGCGTCAGTGTGCAGCTTGTTCAGCGGCGCTTGGGAGCTTTTTCAGCGCCAGCGCCACGAGGAAGGAGGCGCACAGTTGGTCTGCCGTTGGCTGCTTGTTCCTGCAGCGTCAGGTTTGCCATTCTCTGGCTCAGCACGCGCCGTGGCTCGCCTCCTTGTGCCCGGTTTTCGTCGACTTGGTGCTCCGAAGGCTGGCGAACTCCAGCCTGCTGCTCTTCACGGGCTTGCTGCTCCTCGCGAGCCAGCCTTCGCCGCTCAAGACGTCGTTGCTGGCTTGGAGTTATTCGCCGCCTGGAAGCATCGAGACTGGGGAGGGGGACCGGGCTGGGGTTGACGTTGGCGCTGGCGTTGAGGCCCTGGGCGATTCTGCCCTGTTGGAACATGTCAGATTGAATATACACGGGAAAAAACTCCCGGCAAAGTTCTTACAAGAGCGATCAAGCCGCTGCGTAAAAGCCCACGGCACTCGTCGGTGTTGTGATCAGAACATCTACAGTCCTGACACCACTTTGTAGCCTATATCTATTAGCGTTATTCTTCAGTCGAAGGACTCTAAGCAAATACCTTTCGCCTTTTCTGGACACCATGTTGCCCAGGGCCGCGGCCATCGTCTCTCTGGCGGTTGGGCTTTCGCCCACCTGCACCGGCTCCTGACGCGTTGGCGCCTGCGGGCTGAATGGCTCCGTAGGCCATTTTGGGAAGGGAAAAGAGAAGAATGTGGTGCTTGAAAAAGGATGCAGAAGATGGGACACGATGGCGTGGCAAATACAGGATGAGACGAGACGGTGTTTGTTGAGAGACAAGGGAGAAGAGAAAAGAGGGGGGAGGGGAAGAAGAGACGAGGAGGGAAAAAAACAGAGGCTGGGGCGTTGCCCCGTATGGCGGTGCCCAAATAGGAAACCGCTCAGGGCGTAAAGTCATCCCTGGTCAAGGCCACCGCTACATGTAGTCAAGTAATGAGGGACAAAGAGAAAAAGACAATCACTGTTGTGTCGGCCCTGTGTCGAAATTTTCGAATATGATGTAGATATCGTCGACGTAGGCTGTGGCAAACTGTGGTATCTCATCTGTTTCCCTTTGGGCGTATACTGGTGAACTGAGGTAACCCATAGAAGCTATCTCCAAACATTGTTGTGTTCTCAACCGCCAGTGGCCACTGATGAAAGAAGGTTCACGCACCTACTACGGTGATTTGTTTCTTTTCTCCAAGCATATTGACGAGTCTGAGTGCAACTGTCTGCTACCAGATGGTTGGTCAGCCGAGTTGAACCACAACGTTGTTTGGGTATAATTTCTCGTACCAGCTGGATTGTTTTCGGACAGCTAGAGCCATAGTACTTGTCCAACAAAGCCGACAATGTTTCATGTCAGGGGCGGATATTTCAAATGTTATATCGATAAAATGGATTGATGGGAGATTGTAAGAATAAGCACAGGATTTGTGTGGGAAACCCGTTATAAAGACTGTGATCTCCGTTTGCACTCACGTGCCCCTAGATTGCCCGAACGAAATATGCTGGTTGTGTCCGCCTTGTTGTAAGGCCAAGGGACCGACTTTGTCATATTTGTCTCCGAGTGGTATAGAATACAAACATGTACAATAATGATGCCGGAAAAGTCCCAGAGTATATTGCACAGATGATTAAAGAATTCATCCATGTCTCTTTTTATTACATATATTGCGGTAATATCCCAGAATATTTTGTACTACAAGTTTGGCTTATATCCACTCTTGTGCTGAAACCATCTCATACTATATTCTCCAAATTCTAAGCTACAGAAAGCAAACCTGGTCTGTAGATGGTGTACGGTACAGTTACATCGGGGTTCATTGTCGTCGGATTCCGCGGGCTCCGAGGGCTCCGTTGTTTGTTAGTATGTAGCCGTGTGAAGTACAACGCCCTGCTTCAGAGGGGCATGGCAGAGATTCCTGCAGTCTTCAGTAAAGAGCTGATATAGTATTTGAAGGACACAGTCGAGTAGAACTCACTATTATTAATGATCAAAAATCATAATGATAAATAAAGATGTGCACTAGGACTGCACCCCGGCGCCGCTAAATCGTGGGCCGCGGATTCCTGGCCGGCCGGATGCGGCCTAGCGCGGCGATCCACAAAAATAAACAAGCCAAACCCAACAAGAATAAGCATTGATTGCTCGATGGACATGACATGAATTTCCTCTTCCTGGCCAGCGATTGATCGTTCTTGCATGCTCTCTTCCATCCGCCGCTCCGCAAGGGTTCCGAAGAACCCATCATGACGCTGACACGTTCGCAAACGGGGAGGACCCCCAAGTGAGTAATACTTATAACAGAGCCCAACCGCCTTCCCCCCCCTTTTGTTCCTTTGTTCGATTGCAACTCGAACCGCGACTGATTGAGGTCTTTTTCTTGCAGGAAGATCGAACGCCCCGAGTTTGTCGAGACTCCTGGACGCCGTGTGACTCGCAGTCGTCTTTCCATCACCCCGGACCCAGCTGCCGAAATGACTCCCACATCCCTGGACAGCGAGCTCAAAAGCTCACCGCGCAAGCGCAAGTCTACCAAGGTCAAAGTGGAGGACGACGTTCAAGAAGACGAGCCCTCTTCCAAGGCTAACGGGGAAACAAACGGACACAGCAATGGACACAGCAATGGTCATGCGAACGGGCATGCTAATGGCGCTCCCAAGGTTATTGACGGCTGGATCGAAGGCAAAGACCCCAAGGTCGACTACAGCGGGGAGTTTGAATTTGGCGGATCGTGGGGTGCCAGCGCGCTGATGATCGGTTTCCCACTGCTCATGTACTACATGTGGATTGGAGCAACTTACTATAATGGAAAGCCTCCTCTTCCAGCCAGCGGCCAGAGCCTGCAAGATTTTGTCACGCATCTGGGTAATCTCGTCTATGAGGGAGCCTTCCCATCGCTCAAGGCGTGGACAATGTACTGGGTGTTCTTCGTCTTTGAGGGTATTTGCTACATCTCCCTTCCCGGAATCACTCTATCGGGACGACCTTTGCCTCATGCAGGGGGAAAGCAACTGCCTTACTACTGCTCTGCCGTTTCTTCGTTCTATGTCACCCTCGCGGTCGCCTTGGGCCTGCATTTCAGCGGCGTTTTCAAGCTGTATACCATCATCGACGAGTTTGGTCCTCTCATGAGTGTTGCCATCCTTTCCGGCTTCCTCGTTTCTATTATCGCCTACTTCTCGGCTTTGGCTCGTGGTGCTGAGCACCGCATGACTGGCTACCCCATCTACGACTTCTTCATGGGCGCCGAGCTAAACCCACGCATGTTCGGTATCCTCGACTTCAAGATGTTTTTCGAGGTCCGTCTTCCGTGGTACATTCTCTTGCTTGTCACCATGGGTGCTGCTGCTCGACAGTTCGAGCTGTATGGATATGTTTCCGGAGAAGTGGGCTTTCTTCTCATGGCCCACTTTCTGTACGCTAATGCCTGCTCCAAGGGAGAGGAGTGCATCATCTCGACATGGTAAGTGCTGCAGCGCCTTTGAAAATTACATTCAAGTCTAATAAAATTACAGGGATATGTACTACGAGAAATGGGGCTTCATGCTGATCTTCTGGAACTTGGCCGGTGTCCCCCTGAGTTACTGCCATTGCACCATCTACCTCGCCAACCACCACCCTGATACTTATCGCTGGAACCGCTACGTCCTGGCCTTCTTGTACGTTGCCTACCTGTTTGTCTACTGGGTCTGGGACACCGCAAACAGCCAAAAGAACCGCTACCGCCAGATGGAACGCGGCACAACGGTCTTCCGCAAGGCATTCCCTCAACTGCCCTGGCAAACAGTACACAACCCGGAAGTCATCAAGACCCCCAGCGGCGGCACAATTTTGGTCTCTGGTTGGTATGGCCTTGCCCGCAAAGTGCACTATACCTGTGACCTGTATTTTGCGTTGAACTGGGGCTTGATCACGGGTTTCAGCAGTCCGTTCCCGTGGTTTTATCCTCTGTTTTTTGCCGCTATGATTACTCATCGCGCGACTCGCGATATCCAGCGCTGCCGACACAAGTACGGTGAGGCATGGTTGGAGTACGAGAGACGGGTTCCGTATCTATTTATTCCTGTAAGTTTCTAACTCCCCTGAACCATCGCTCCATGAAGAACAACTACTGACTCACTTGTCTGCTGCAGTACGTCTTTTAAATTCGTCGATCACATTTCCTACGTCTGCTCTTCTCAGAGAGTCTTGCTTCCAACTTGACAAGGATTCTTCCCTTGCCCATACCCTACTGTTTCTTCTCTCTCCCTCTTTTTTTTTATAATTCATTTTCTATTATTTCCCTTCACCAATGTGTTATATACGTACATATCTTTCTCTCTCTTTCTTTTTTTTATCATCATACCTAATAGCATTACCGATCGGAAGGATGGGATGGATGTATTTTTTGGTTTATACACTTTGTATTCGTCTTTCTGGCTTTTTTTCTCTTTCTTTTTTTCGTCTTTCTGTTATCATGATCAAGAATAATCACGCATATTGAAACTGGGCATGGAAAAAACTTAGTAGTAATCAATTCATCAATTAATGACATTACCTGATATGCACATGTATGATAGACGGTTTTTAATTACTACTTTGGCTATGTAATGTATGACAAAATGTGATAGAACATTTGCATGAGGACTTGAAGTGAAGAAGCTCTCCTAAAATATGAATTTTTCGCAAACGCAAGGTAGAGGAAACAAGAAAGAAGAGAAAGCAAACCGGCAAGAATTGAACATCCTAACATACTACATTACATATAATTAAAATCGAATACATCAACCAACGTAACCAAAAACTACTACAACACTCCACATCAACCCCATACACTTGAATACCGTGGCACCACCCCTGAGCTTATCCGCCGCTCCAGTAAACAACGGCGAAGATGGGTCAGTAGTAGAAGTCGATTGACTTGTGGGATCTGCTCCCGATGGATCCGTTCCAGAAGGGTTAGAAGGATTGCCAGAGCCGGTAGAGGCTGCAGACGCTGCAGCTGTTCCCCCGGCTGATGCTCCTATCCCACTCGCTCCTAAGTTGGATGCTCCGTTGGCGCCGGTGGGTTGAGCGCCGTTGGCTGGTTTGGTTGTTTTCCCTCCTGGCCCATGTCCTGACCCACGTCCTGATGCTGGATCTGTTGCTGTTGCTCCTGGGTTTGTTTTTGTTGCTGCTGCACCTGGCCTAGTTAAAGAGGAAGGGTCGGATGTTGAGGTTCCGTATGGGTCATCGCCTGAATCGCTAGGCTTAGAGCCTCCAGTCGAAGCAGCTCCGGAGCCTGATGTTGGTGGCGGGCCATTAGATCCAGAATCTACAGACTCTGGATCTGCTCCTGTCGGCGATGCTGTAGAGTCAGGATCAGGAGACGAGGTTGCACCCCCAACACCACCATTACCACCACCGGCCAAGGTCGTCGTTTTATCTGCCAATGCTGACGAAGGAGGCGAAGATCCACCATCACCACCACCACTACCACCACCACTACCACCACCACTACCACCACCACTAGATGGCGATGCATGAATAGTATCGCAAAACGACAAGAATTGCTGAAACTCTGGTAGTGTGGTGGTGCCGCTTTTTCCTCTCTTGTGCACTTTAATGCACGAATTACAATAGCCGAGAAGAACTTCAAAAGCAGAATTTGCTGCACATAGAGCAGGGACTTTGCCCTTGGCTTCGGCTTCGAGCATGCAGTCGTTGCATTCGTCATAGCAGACTCCTGGCAGGGGATCTCCGCCGCCAGGAAACCAGTATTCTCTCTTTTCTGAGTGATAAAATTGGTATGGCCAGTCCAAAAGGCCAGACACGAATCGCTTTTTAACCCATTGAGCGGTTTTGGAAAGCTGTACACCCAGCGGGAACTGAAACATTCCATAGCCCAGGCCAAACTCCGAAGGATTTAGATTGAAGTAGCCCGGCGAAGTGTTGAAGTCGCCAGTCTGATCTGATGTGACATCGGGGCCCCAGGACTGGGCTGGCAAGAGCTTGGGTGATGGAACACATTCGCTGGGATTGCAAACGTATGTATCTGCCGGTGGTCCCATTTCGAAATTGCAATTGACTTGAGGAGGCTGGCAAAGATATCCTGGTGGACAGCCCCATGTGTAATTTCTTGGTAAGGGAGCTAAAGGCGCGTATGTTGGGTTTGCGATTCGGGTCGGACATATTGTTAAATCGTGTGTGGTGGCTGCCGTATGTGCCTGTGCTTTTGTTTCTTCTGCATTTCAATTATTAGCAGCTAATTTGAAGTAAGAAAATTTTCATGCCATACTTATGCTGGTAGCAACGGTTGTAGTCAACTTGCCATCCGGAATAGTTGTAATAGGGCCATTTTGGGTAATTGTATGAGTGGGTTGTGTAATGATGATGGTGAGTGTAGTCCCAGTCTCGGTAATTGAAGCAGGCTTAGTGGTAGAAGCGGCAGTGTCTCTTGCACTAAAAGTTTGCGGTTGAGTAATTTCAACTGTCTTGGTATGCTCTTCGGTGATGATCTCTGTCTCTGTGTATGGTTCACTGACTATTTTTGTTGCTGTGACCGTGTCTACCACTGTGCTAAGTTTGATGCTTGTCTTTCCATCGATCGTCTCTGTGACGGTTGCGATGCTTGCGGGTTCTGTTTCTGTTATACGCACGGTACTTGGGGCATTTGGATTTGTCTCCGTATCCGTTATTGTGATCGTGGAATTAGATCGAATAACTGTAACTGTAGGCTTAGATTGTGTGATCATTTTGATCATTGTAGACCCATGCTCGGACTGAGTAACAGTCATGATAATAGTCAGTCCTGGCTCTGTGGAAATGTCTGTTATTGTGTCGGTCACTGCAGGTTCTGATTCTGTAACAGTCTTGATTATAGTTGAACCACTTTCAGACCTAGTAACCGTCCTGATAATTGTTGGCCCGGGCACAGTAGCAATGTCAGTTACCGTATCAGTGACGGCAGGCACAGTGGAAATGTCCGTTATTATGTCAGTCACCGTAGGCGCCGGTTGAGTAATCGTCTTGAAAATGGTTGATCCATGTTCAGATTGAGTAACAGTCCTGATAATTGTTGGCCCAGGTTCAGTATCGGTTATTGTCACTGCAGGCTCGGACTCGGAAACAGTCTTAACTATAGTTGGTCCAGGCTCAGTGAAAATATCGGTTATATTTCTGGTTACTGTGAATGCAGGCTGGGTAACTGTCATTGTCACCGTCGGACCTATTCCAACAGAGACGCTGAACAGTGTCGTTGTCGAGATGCTCGTTGTTGTCGAGACGCTCGTAACCGTCACAGCGCTTCCTGGGGTCTTAGCCGTTTTTGTAATTGTGTCGGTGGCTGTTGTTGTTATAGTGCTTGCAGGGTCAGTCCTGGTGATGGTGGCTGTGACTGTACTTGGAGAAGGCGCTTCTGTGATCGTCTTTGTTTTGGATATGTCTGAGGTGACCGTTGAGGTAACAATAGCTGTTGTATTGTCAGTGGCTGTGAAATTCTTCGGCACTGATGTCGTTGTGCTTATCTCGGTTATAGTAGTGGTCATATTTAAGACGGTAGTAGAGGTGAGGAAATCAGTGATTGTTACCGTTGTAGCGGGAGGCACTTTTGTTGCAGTGGCAGTCAAAAACACTGTTGTATAATTGTAAAGAGTTCTAGTCAACGTGAATTTGTCCGTTATAGCAGGTTCCGTTAGTGTGACAGTGTCAATCACGGTTTTGGGAGACGTCACGGCCGTAGGACTCTCAGTAACGGTGATGGTAGAAGTAGGTCCGGGCAGTGTCACTGTAGTTGTGATACCTGGGCCGGGGCAGTTTCCTCCCGAAGGAGTTGGAGCCACACTCGGGGTAGGCGTGGTAGTATGTTTAGTAAATGTCGACGGGGAAGTAGACGGAGAAGTAGACGGTGGAGGAGGCGGAGGAGGAGAAGGGGAGGGTTTTGAAATGGCGCTACTATGTATAGTGGATGTTTTTGTTGTGATAGTCGTCTTACTTATAGACGTCAATGTCTTCGTTATCGTCTGTGGTCGAGTGCATCCACAATCAGATGTTATCGTAACAGTAGTAACAAGCGTGTGAGTAATGGTATCCCCGATTTCCACCCCAAACTCAACTCCCAGTGGTGAAGCAAACAACAAGCTTGGTAACTAAAACATAATTCAGCACTATGAACGAGTAGCTTCGGGACAAGCTTACCGATGGAGCCGGTGACGGAGTCGACCCATCGTCATCTAGATACCCAATGGTAGTTATGCTGGAAGTTACTGTTTCCCATATTGTTGGTTTTCCGGAAGAGACAGACGTAGCAGCAACCGGCGTGCTAGTTGCTTTTTGCGCGCTTGCTCCGAGTAATATGCGGAAACTGAGAGCAAGAAAACCGAAAGAAAACCGCATAGCGATTGTTTGAGACGTGTAAGTCTCACATCAAGCTCAAGATGGTAGTACCAAGCGAATGGACATGACTGTGAAAACCATGAACGACGTCTCTCTGTATAGAACAAGTCAATCTGATGTTTTTCTAGTTTGGCCGAGGTAGTTGACGCACGCACATCACTAGAACAAAGAAACAGCGACAGCTTGGCACAGAATTAGCTCTGCCTATAATATCTTCAGGAACTGATTGCAGTCTTTCCCCGAAAGTTTAGGGGTTGCCAGAGCACGAAGAAGAGCAGGTTCGCTGGATCAACCCATGTAACCTCATCCTCCGTCTAAAAAAAGTAACCTAAAATCAATAGTGACGAGAGGCGTTTTCAAAATAGGTTTTGCCAGAGTAATCAGTCGCTGCCTTTCCCTATCAGCGGAAAAAGAGCTGCTATGAGGATGTTGCTGATACCCGTATCCATGTTGGAATGGTTCTCATCCCTCATCCCTCGTCTCCGATCTTGTGCCTGTGTATAGCGTCCGAGAGTTTCTATCAAAAAACGGTTGAAGAAGCACCGACCTTTTTTCTTGGAGGTGATGCTTTTGTTGATGCTGGGGCGATCGCTATCTGCCCACGGGTGGGAGTCACAACAAAGGCAGCACATCCAACTTCCCATCAACCAACCCAAGTCAGACCAGTCGCTGCCATGACGCTAGTCACTACCCAAGAATCAATCTTCTATAATTAACCATCCAAAGTATGGAAAATGAATCCCCCCTTTCGTTCTCTTTGTTGACCGTTTGCATGAATGTCTGCGACGAATAATCGCCCGGAGTCGACTGACCACATGGCAATTCTTTGTCCAGATGTCTTCTGCCGTCAGCCCGAATCATAGCGGCATATCTTTTCGGCATATATCCCACAATGTAAGGTTGCAAGGTTACATTGCTAGTTCCTTGCTGTTGTTGCATCTTGGTCGTCATTCTTTCTCGTCTGGAAATTCGCACTCCACGACTTTTCGCATGGGCTGAAACGTGTTTGCTATCACGACTCTGTAGACCTGAGCGGCAGATGAAGAAGGGAGAAAGCTTGAGAAAAACAACAAAACTGCAAGCGATTGAACTCGCAAGAGAGGCGTGTAATGAGAATCGATGTATGATGTTGCAACAGGACTGAGGTGTTGTTCCCGGGTCAAGCACAACTCGCTCCTTCCGCCATGTCATGGTTCACGTGGATCGGCTTCGTCCTCCTAACAACTTTCCGTCTTGCGACTGCAATCAGCTGGCAGAATGAGGTCAATGTCTCAATCTGCAATTGGGCGCAGATTCGCGGTGCGTTTCTTCATTCCATCTCAAGCAAGGTGAAGCTAGAATGTGACGCTGACCTTCAAAGCCAACATTGTGCGAGATACGATTTACCTTGACGGCGGGGATATTTGGTGGCAGATGTAAGAGCATTTTTTGTCAATTTACTGTGGTTGGAAAGTAGCTGATTCAAAAAGAGGATTATCCGACGGGACTTACGGAAGTCCTCAGAGCAACAGTATGGCAACATGCCAGTATGATTCCCATGAGATGAAACTAATTGATTTTATCAGATGAAGATGGCGGCTCGATGTATAGTCTCGCTCTTTGTTGTGAATTCAACCAGCAATCAAACATGACAGGGCTACTTGAGGCCATGCCCAAGAATGGTGGCACCTCGACGGCCAATGTGAACCCCAACTACGAAGACGGGGTGATGTTCGCCAATGATGATGAGTTCTTACTATACGGGTATGAGGAATTTTGATTGACTGTCTGGGAATTCATGACTGACTTTTTGGTATAGAGGGCTAGCTCGATTGACCAATAGTGAGAACCCTCCTCCTGCCGACGTGATTCTGGGCTACGAAGTCTACGAATATTCCACCAGCATCCCCAACTGGAAATCCGGATTCATACAAAAGAGCACAGACAATGATGTGACCAGATACGTTACAAATGGTGCCGGCGTTTCTGCTCCAAGCGAAAATATGGGCTTTTACTTTAGTGGCATGCGTGGCCCAGGCTGGGGGAGGATTGAAGGTGGCGATGAGTCGGCAAACACAACTGCGGACAGTTTTATTACTGTGAACATGACAACTATGAGACTTGAAACATGGCAAAACATGAGCTTACCCACGATTGTTGCGCCCCGAGCAAATGCAGAGCTCGTGTGGCTTCCGGTGTCCAACTCAGGGGTATTGGTTGCAATCGGAGGAGTGATCAATCCTGAAATTCTTACGGCGAATCGGGAGGTAACGGTAGAACAAGCCAAAGAGAGTGTAAGTATTTTTTTTTTGTTTCATTGCCCTGTCGCATCGTGTCTAATTAAAGCAGAACAAGACAAGTCCATTGTTCATGTCCGAAATCCCAGTCTACGATGTTGCGTCTCAGACATGGTAAGAATAGACATCACTAAACATGGATGATACTGAACATTTGAGCTACAGGTTTCTGCAGAATACCACTGGTGACATTCCGCCTCAGTTGACAATGTTCTGCTCCGTGGTCGCACCAGCAGCAGATCGCAGTTCTTTTAACATTTACATATACGGAGGCTACGACGGCGTCAGTGCTGAAAGTCAGCCATCAGATGACGTTTATATTCTTTCAATTCCATCTTTCACTTGGATCAAGGCTTATTCCGGGAAGTACGCGCACGGCCGTAGTGGGCACAAGTGCTTGCAGGTATACCCAGACCAGATGTTTGTTCTCGGTGGTGTCTTCAAGAATGACCCAACCATCTGCCTGGATGGAGGTTTTGTCCAGGTATTCAACCTCAACACACTTCAGTTTCAGGATACATATAGCCCGCAGAAGTGGAGCAACTACTCGGTTCCAGCAGCCGTTACGTCTCGGATTGGAGGCACGTAAGTCATCTAGGTGTTTGTCCTTGTCGCGAATAGAATTTTAACAGCCAACTGCGCAGTGAAAATGGCGGTGCTACCAAGATGTCACCTTCATCTTGGAATGACAACAAATTGTCGAATATATTTTCAACCGCCTACACGAAGCCTATCAACACATACTACCCATATCCGTTAAAACCCACAAACTCAACTGATCCGGGCACAGAAACGGTATCTTCAGGGAGTGCAATGCCAACCTGGGTCAAAGCAATCATCGGAGTCCTCGCAGGGCTCGGTTGTATTGTCCTTGGACTAGCAGCATGGTACCTATATCGGCGACTCCGGCGACGCAAGCAATCGAACATAGTAAACAACAATCTTCGTTCTTCTGTACGAAAGAGTGGCCAAGTAATTTCCTCGTCGACGGAAGAAACCAATACAGAATACTCTACACAGGCGACGACGCCAATGACTGAAATGTCTCCTATTTCTCCAGAAAAGGGAACGGAGACTAGCAACACCCAGATCAGTGTTGGAACGCAACTGAGCCAAGCCGACAGCGCCCCAATATTTGAATTAGATTGTAAGTATCCGACCTCATCCCGAAGCTCACATGGCTGACTCTGTGACCAGCGCGGTCGAGAAAATGGGTCGAGTTGCCAGCGGAAGAGTGCGAAATAAAACAGCCATGTTCATCCACCCGCAACTACCGAGATCTCAAGATCAGTCTGCCCAACAGCATGCCTGCTGTTTCGGAATCGATTCAGAACACGCCAACCAAAATGCAAGAGCAAGGATCTAACAGAAAAGTGTCAACACCAATGTGGGCTCCGACGCCGCTATTGCCGCACAAAAATCCAATGAGTGGGACAATGGGGAGCGTTTCGGTATCAGATATCACCGAAAACAACGAGCATGAGCCGCCATCGACGGTGGCATCTTTTGTGCAGTGTTATGATCCTCGAGAGGGCGCGCAAAGGAATTCGGAGGGAAGTGCGGAGGAAGACAGAAGTGGCTGACCGTGTCTGTCTGTACTTGAACTATTAAAATGTATTTAATGCAGTGAGCATTCTTCACTAGACGATTTTAATGAAAAAGTTTGCCATTTGTTTCAACAGGACGTGCAGGTGTGATTAGTATTGTCAGGCTGTGATATCATGAAGAAAGAAGGTGGGGCTACCGCGGGACAAAAACGCAGAAACAACGTCGATGGAACTTAGTTACAACCACCACACATTCCCAAGACATCACGAGAATTGCTTTCTTGCTACCTCGCTATCATGCTCATCAAAGAATCTCACGTGGATGTGCCCACCAAGGCATCTGGCCAAGATGGGTCAATGCGTGAGACTGCCCTGCCAATGCCACATATCAGGGCGTCTTCGTGGGCTAACAATGCAAACCAGGTATATACGTCTTCCATCCAACCGTGCCGGGATATCCAAACGCTAGATTCCCTGGTGTAGTTGTATTCAGCGAAATCTACCAGGGTAAGTCTTCTATTTCTTCTTTGAATGGCCCCCAGCTAAATGAGAAGAACAGTCACCGGCCCTGTGGCCCGATTCGCGAGACAGATAGCCGGCCAAGGCTACATTTGCGTCGCCCCATCGAGCTATCATGAATTCACGGGCCCAGAAGCTCTCAAGTACGATGCTGAAGACACTGACAAGGGCAACCTGTGGAAGATTTCCAAGGTGAGAGTCCTCTTTTGATTCTCCACAACAATGTATAGCTGATGTTTTGCTAGAAAGTCGCAGCGTACGACGAAGATGCTTCGCTTTCTGTAGACTACCTATTGTCGCTGCCAACATGCAACGGCCGCATCGGTGCCACTGGCATGTGTCTCGGTGGCCACTTGGCATATCGATGTGCGCTTGATCAGCGAGTCAAGGCTGCTGTGTGCTATTTTGCGACTGATGTTCACAGCGCGACACTTGGAGAGGGAAAGAAGGATGACAGTCTGGCGCGTGCTGGAGATATTAAAGGGGAACTGGTCATGGTAAATAATCATTCTCGACAGTTGGTCATCGACTAACGCCAGTCTAGATATTCGGTAAAAACGACAACCACGTCCCTCCAGAAGGGCGTGATTTGATCCGCAAGACACTGCACGAAAAGGGCGTCTTGTTCAGTTTCTATGAAGTTGCCTGGGCTCAACGTAAGTATAAGCTTGCCTGAAAGAAAAGAAACGAGAAACTAATATTGGTAGACGCCTTCATCCGCGATGAACTCAGCAAAGGACGCTATGATCCAGCCATATCAAAAACTTGCTTCGAAATGCTTTTGGAGCTGTTTGGGCGAACTTTGAAGCTGGATTTGGGAGATCATGATGGAAAAGAAGTTCAGATAGAAAATGTTTGCTAATGCAGATCGTTGTTTGGGGAGGCCTACGAAGTTTAATAAAGTGTGTCCGCGCAAATTTAAAGCAGTGTGCTATTTTTTTCTGGCAGTGTAGCTTCAGATGTCATTGTGTTTAGTATGACATCGTGGCCTAGTCTTATTCAGAAGCACGATCAGGTTTGTTCACACCGACTCAGCCTGCTTGAAAGAGTGTTGCCTTCTTCCACCTTTCGACACTCTGGAGTCCAACACTCGCTTATCTTCATCTGACCAGCTCTCTCACTCAAAATGAGGGTAAATATTTCTCTTCCACATCTGTTGGACAACACAAATAACAATGATAACCAGGATCCCCTCGTCCAAGAGGAAATCCTCTCGCGCCAGGCCGACACGCTGTACCAGCGAGACCAGTTCCGCATCCAACGCGGTCCCCGAATCGTCTACCTCTCGATCTACGGCTTTGACGTGCTCCCCTCACAACAAGGCAGCGACCCGGACGAGATCCTACAGGATTTACATGATCTGGTCTTGATCTGGCGCCAAACCGACTGGCGCACCGCCGTGCTGAGCAAAAACACTGTGTCGGGCGAGATCGAGTGCCAGACAGATCTGGTAGCGCCTCACCACATGGATCGTGATGTGCTGCGCGTGCTGGAGCTGTGTCCCGTGTATATCAACGTGCTGGATCTGATTGAAGTTAAGAGGTTGAAAGACCGCGTGTCGCGCGTGGCTCTGCTGCAGGAGCCCGCCAACATTCCGATTTTTATGGTTATGAAGATGGCCAGTTTTGCGCGAGATGTGGGTGCCGTGCAGCGCGAGGTTGAGGTTTATGCACATTTGTTTGCCACGGCAGCAAACAACCTGGCACCAGATTTCCTGGGATACGTCTACGAAGAACACGAGGACCGGGTGGTTGGGTTCCTGATGGAAGATTTCGAGGGCAGATGCGCAAACGCAGATGATCTAGATGAATGCGTTGACGTGGTGACGGACCTACACAATGTCGGAGTTGTTCATGGCGACTTGCGGCCAAGCAATTTCGTCGTACATGAGGATTTCGGTGTGCGTGTTATTGATTTTGAGTCTGCGGAAATACATCCCTTGGATAACGCTGCTGAAGAGACGCTGCAGGAGAAGAAAGCGGAAGAGATTCGCCAGCTGGAGACTCTTTTGCTTGGAAGCCCTGGGCCATCGGTGGCTTGAGAATTAGAACAGGAAGATATTGGAGGGTTCTACTATTTGCTATTATTTGAAGGGCCCATCAACGGCATATTTTATTCTCACCGCTTTTACTGTAGAAAAATGCCAAGTAGTCACGAATATCAGTGAGGCTTCAACCCATTTCTTGCTACATTATTGACACTGGCTTCGTATGGTTCTGAAATTTTGGAATTCAGTTGATTAATTGCCTTATCTTTAAGAGGTAACAACAAGTCGATGTTCTGTCCGAGCCTAAATGGATAAGATCATACATTTTTGGCTGAAGTTTCTTGGTGAAAATCAATCAAGACGCAGTCTCCTCTACTGTCTCTGCCTTTCGAGGTTGGTACTTAGACTTCAAAGCCTTAATAACAATTTTGCCAAGGCCACCGATTGTCTCTGCTCTGGTGATATCGGCTAGAGGAAGTTCAAGTCCCCAAAATTGCCGGAAAGAGCTCCTAATTTCGACCACGACTAGGGATTCTATCACAACGTTGGCGATTTCATTATCATCCATGTCATCCGAATTAGTCAAGCGAGAGGCGACCTCCCTACTGACAGCTTTGATAATTCTTTGCTCCATATCTGGGTCATCCAAGATTCCAGGGTTTCTTTGGATTGACTCAATCATGTTTTTCATCTTATCATCCACCGAATTTGGAACTGATTCGGTTGTCGATAGAATATTCTTCCAGAGTGCATACCTAGCATCACGACCCCAGACCGGCACAACACGTGGGTTTGAAAGTGCCGCTGTAGTCCCTAGTCCGATGGCAAACTGAGTCGGTCCGTGAAACATTTCTGTACAGATAGCCAGCTCCAAAGCCTGCAGCATATCATTTTCCCCTACTGTTTGTAAGAATGACGATCTGGCTCGTTGTATGATCTCTGGAAGATGGTCATGGGCATATCCAATGTCTTCCATCAATCCGATGTTGATCACACTGCCGGCCAGGCCAAGTGCTCGGCGGTATCTCATGAAGCAATCTAGAAAAGAGCCTGCAGCAGAATAGCTGGCTTGACCAACGTTGCCGCAGATTGCGCTTATAGAGCTAAAGGCAACGAAAAATCGCAGCTTGGTGCCGTTGAGAGCATCGTGAAGGTTCCATGTCCCCTCCACCTTGGGGGCAAGAGTAGAGAGCCATTCCTCATGAGTGACATTCGCAAATAGTTGGTTCTATACGTTTAAAGTCAGTTCGGGAGTATCTTCTCTGTTAGAAATCGCTCAGCTTACATTCATTACCATCGACATTTGAATGACTCCTTCGAGCGGCTGTTTGCATGCTGCAACCGCATGATGTACGTCGTCCAAGTTTGCAACACTTCCAGCAATGGCAGTGGCAGTACAACCCTGACTCTCAAGCTCTTTCAGAAACGCCTGCGATTTCTCCGACGCACCACCAGACCGGCTCAAAAAGACAAAGTGACGCGCTCCCTTCTCTACCATCCATGAGGCCACGGCACGTCCAAGTCCTCCCAGGCCACCAACGAGGAGAAAGGAGGCATCTGAAGAGAGAGACACAGATACTTGGCTGCTGGAACTAGGAATGGTTGACAGATCATCAGGAATTTTCACCACAATCTTTCCCATATGTCGACCACCTTGCATGTGCCAAAAGGCCTTTTCAATGTCTACCGCATTGAACACTGTGACTGGCCGTATCGGACGTACTTTGCCTCCCTTCAAGTATTCATTAAATTTCTGCATGAGACTAAAGAAGATTCAGTGGACGGTATTCAGTTAGAGTCCAGATTTTTGATGATTTACCTCCGGAAGTTGCCCGTATCTTCCCTGAAAAGGGTCAACATGTCAACTCCAATAAACGACCTATTACCAGAGAAGAAGTTCATGTCAAGTTTCCCGTGATCTAGGATGTCACGTTTACCGAGTTCAATCATTTTTCCACCTTTAGCAACACACTTCCAGGAGAGATGCAATAGTTCACCTGAAAGTGAATTTAAAACAACATCCACTCCTCGCTGACATGTTTGTTCCATAAGTCCATGAAAAAATGACGGGCTTCGTGAATCGAATATATGGGATTTCGGAATATGCCACGTGTCGACGAGATACTCGACCTTCTGCGGATTTCCGACAGTTGCGAAAATCTGTTTGTTTCAGTGGAATCCCAATCTTGAGTAGAGTGACTTTCCCAGGGGACAAACATACCTCAACTCCTAGTTGCTGACAAAATTGAATAGCAGCCAAGCCAACACCCCCACATGCGGAGTGAATCAAGATTGATTGGCCTTTTCGAATGTTCGCAACATTGAGAAGGGAATGCAGTACTGTGCTTTGCACAGATGGTATAGTGGCAGCATCTTCAAGGGAGAGCTCAATATCATCGGATAAGGCATAACAACAGTCCTCTGGGACGATCCTTCGGCTACAAAATAGACCATCTTTCACGACCATGACTCTGTCTCCGATACGAAGATGCTTTACTCGCGGCCCAACTCGGTGAACGATGCCACTTGCTTCCAACCCGAGTTCCCTTTTATCTCCCATGAAGCCCATAGCTACCATCACGTCCTGTTTCGGCTTGTTAGCAAATATGCCGCCGCAACATTCGGGTAAGTACGAACCCTGAAATTCAAACCGACATATTTGATGTCTACTTCAACCTGGTCATCCTCCAATTGACAAGGCCTTTGAACAGTCCATGAAAGAGAACTAAATACGCCGTATGAACCAATATCTAGAACCTTTACACCTGAGTTCTCCTCCAAGGTATTTGGTATCTGCTTGTGAGCAGGCATCCAATCAAACCGACTGACATGAATGATCCCATCTTTTAAGGCAAACTCATAGTCTGGCTCTCGGTCGGTGTGAACGTTCTGCTCTTGGAGTTTTTCCATTACCTGGACGATAAATGTGGCAGCAGTGCTGTCGAATTTATCAATTTCGAATGTGCCGAAATCTAGTAGCATTTCCTGCCTGATTGTCCGTGCAAATCCTAATACCAAAGCATACCTAGCATCATCATATGTCATCTGAGATGGTCTTGTGATCCAAAGAACCCGAGACTTGGGAATCTGTTGAAGGAATTCTTTCAATTGATTCAATTTTTCGGCCGACAAATTGGCAAAAAATGGTCCTTCCAGGTCAAGTAAAGATACCACGTCGGAGTCGGAACGAGGTTTCTGTCCAAAGGCACACCAATCGACTATATACCCTGCATCGGCGAAATTGTGCGCCACTGTTTGGGCCCAATCACTAATGGTGAATAGATAAAGAAAAGACACTCGGCTTTTAAGGGCTGGCTTGTTCACAGGCATTGGTACGATGCTGAAATCAAACTCATCCCGTGTCGAGCTGTTAGCTATAAGCGTGTCTTTCACTGAGAACCCGGCGTCTAACAGCTCTGCATTTCGTTTCTCAGGGGTGAGATTACTCCCGAAGTCACTGGAATAACCTGTCCACCACCATGGATTAATTCCCATGACATAGGTAATAAGGGGAGCTTCGTATAGCCCGTGATGGATAAAGCGACCACCTGGGGCTAGAAGTGCACGGAGATGCTTCAAAGTCGAAGACCCTTTTGTGTCTCCAGTAAAATCTCTCGAAGCAATTATCAAATCATAGCTTGCACATTGAAAACCTTGCTTGACGGGGTCCTGGCTAATATCGAGAAGAACGTACTCCAGTCGTTGGGCATTTTTGGTTCTCTCTTTTGTCTCTGATATATCTTCCGAAGATGTTCCAATGATCGTGTATTTGGAGTACATAGGTGTACCATGTTTTGATGTAAGAGAACATAGAGCCAGGTTCGCAAAGACACCGCTCGGTGTCCCAATTTCGAGGACTCGCATTGCTGGATTAGAATGACCAAGTAGTGAAAATATACCTTCTAGGCCACAGACGGTAGAAATATAACCATACAGACTGTCCATACCATCCTCTCCTAAAACATCCAGTGGGCTTACTCTTTCTTCCAACAGCTCACCAGTGAGTGCAAAAACCTTCAACAGGGTTTTGAGTAATGGAGTCATCTGGGGCATTTCGTGTTCCATTTTTTTCACAATTTCCTCAACTGAAGCCAACGGTGTTTCAGACTCATGACTGGAAGCTGCTCTTTGAGCAAGTCCTTCCGCTTGTGACGATAACCAAACTTGATATTTCCGCAGGCTAGGTGATTTTGCATTCAATGATTGAACTTTTTCTGCCGTCTCTATTATTAAAGAGCACAGGAGCTTTTCAAGGAGATCGCCAGAAGAAGTTTTTCGTTGCAATATTGATAATTGGTCCTTCGACGGAACAAAATCGATGTGTGGTCTCCAATCCTCCGTGGCGACTTGTAGACCACTATTTACTGAGACATCAGTATCTTCTAAAGCAAAAAGCATAACTTTGCCGATTGACATAGCAACTTTCCCATGGCAACTTATGGTTGTCTTTCCAATTAGTGATCCACCCTCCACACTACCAGACGCATTGACGGACATTTTACCATGGCTATGGTTGATATAAACGTTTTCCATGGCTGCAGGAATGCACAGCTTTGTGAAATGACGAAGCTTACCCTGCGTCGCTGCGACAGCAACCAACGATATACCTTGGTCTATCACAGTCGGATGAAGAGCATACTTGCTGGAGGGCGCACTTTGATCTTCAATACATGCTGCTGCCTGTGTGGTAGAGGTACTGGCGGATATGTCGTTCAACAGCCTAAATCTTGGGCCAAAATTTAACCCTCTGGCTTTCATAAATGAATAGAAGGCCTCTGAAGAAACATGTCGTGGATATGAAACAGCCTCCATGGAGATATGTGGTCCATCAGCGCCTGCTTTTACTTGTCCAACACAGTGCTTTTTCCACGAGCCATTTTGATTCGCTATCACTGTGAAATCGTACCACTCTGAGACAGCAGTGTCACTGAGCTTCACTGGATGGAGGCTTGTTAACAGTTCAACTTCCTTGGTATGATCCAGGACAAGAGGACTCAGCATTATTATAGTGCGAATCGTATAGTCATCAGAGCCAGAATGCTGTCTTATTGCTTCGCCTATCATAGCGATGTACCCAGCACATGGAAATATGCATTCACTTCCAAGCACATGGTCCCACAACCAAGGCGTATGGCTTAAATTCAGGACATTTCTCCATGACGGTTCCACATCACTACATTCTAAAGATCGAGATCCCAAAATTTCGTGATGAGCCTCCCGACGACTCTTCCACTGTTGAACCACCCGCGACTCGTTCAGGAAGCTTTCCTCGTGGAGCCAGGGATAGGATGGTATGTCCGTCAAGACCTTCCCGGAGGTATCGTTGACTAATGACAATTGAATTGAGGCTCCATTGATGTAGAGGTAGCCGGCTGTGGTGAGGACAGCTCGCCATTGAGGTTTATCACGAACCAAGGTGGGAATGTATGTTGATGTTTCGTGGGCATTGCATTCTTGTAAGATCTGGCGCAAAGGGCCAGAAAGAGTAGAATGCGGTCCGATCTCGACGAATATCTTCGGTGTACTTATGTCCCTCAAAAGTGTTTGCACTGCTCCGTTAAAAAGAACGGTCGACTGCAAGTTTTTCCGCCAATATGCGGCGTCAAGTAGAGAAGGATCGGTTATCGCTTTTCCCGTTACTGTGGAATAGAGTTTTGTCATTGATGGGTTGCAAGTGGAGATGGGAGAAATTAAATCCTCGTATATCTGACCTGGTTCCTTCATGTGGTCTGTAAATTGGTTAGCAAAGCGCTTTGACATTGAAGGATATCGCTCATCAGATTACCAGAATGATAGGCAACTGAAACTTGCAGTCTTCGACAAAAGGTGTCTGGAATGTCTGCCTGGATAGTTTTCAGAACCTCGACCAGCGTATCTTCATTTCCAGACAAGGTAACGCTTTGAGGGCTGTTTTCACATGCAATAGCAATTCCATCAGTTAAAAATGCCCTGGCTTTCTCGGCGGCCAAACCAACTGCGGCCATAGCACCAGGCTTTTCAACAGTCGACTGCTTTATAGCTTGACCACGGAAATAAGAAAGACAAATGGCCACGTCGGAGCTGATGGCTCCAGAAGCATACGCAGCAGCAACCTCCCCGCTCGAGTGGCCTATGACTGCCGATGGATATACGCCATATTCTCGTAGCACATCAACCAAGGCGATCTGGACCGCGGTGCTGAGAGTCTGTGCAAACTCTGGTTCTCGAATCCTGCTTGGGTCATTATCTTTTAGAAGCTCCTCTAAAACAACTGTTAATACCTTTGACCGCAAGTGTTACTCGATTAATCTTTACCTTCTATTGTCCAGTTGGGAGGACTTTCTAATTGACGCAAAGCTCCATCTAGTCCTCGGATACTTTTGAGAAAACGATCCGATACTGACATCAGCTCTTTACCCATACCCGGCCATTGTGCTCCCTGACCAGTGAAGATAAAGACAATTACAGATGATGCAGCGCGAGACTTTTCAAAGTGAGTCACCGTACCGTCATTCTCGGCAATTGCAAAAGCTCGGTGAGCCATAGGTTCTCTTCTCGTTCCAAGATTGTAAGCTAGGTCATACAGAACTGTTGGTTTTTGAACCAGATAGTTCTGTATGTCTTCGATTCTCTTTTGCAATGACACTTTGTTTTTTGCGGACAATGCTAGAAGTCGAGGCCCTGTGTTGGCCTGCTCGTTGACCTGGGGTCGGTGAGACTGATGAGATTCCAGTATAGCCTGGAAGGATTAGTATGAATGGGCCTAATATTTTTGAAAGCGGCTCATTACATGTGCATTTGTACCACCAATCCCAAAAGAATTAATGCTGACTCTTTCACTTCGACCCTCTGGCCAAGGGGTTGGCTCAGTAGGCACTTTTAGCTTAGCCTCTTCGAAAAGAACTAGAATGCCAGACTATTATTTTTCCTTATTCGACATCGCTCTACCAATAGATTACTTACTGTTTGGATTTGGCTTTGAAAAATGCGTATTGGGTGGTATAATTTTGTTCTCGAGAGACAAGACTGCCTTGATCACGCTGGTAAGTCCAGAAGCGCCTTCTGAGTGACCAACGTTTGGTTTCACCTATAGATAAAGTTAGATAGGGATAGAAATATTATATCGCTAATTTGGCACCGATGAAATACTGACAGCTCCAATATATACGCCTTCCTTTTTGAAAAGCTTAGCAACGACTGATGTCTCCGCGGTATCACCGACAGTGGTGGCAGTACCATGACATTCAAAAAAAGCAGTCTGACATATGTCGTCAATACCAGCCTTTTCGTAGGCACGCCGAACAAGTTGTTCCTGGGTTTTCGAGCCAGGCGTTGTGATACTCGGAGTTCTGCCGTCGCAATTTACCGCAGTAGATCTAATAACAGCACGAATTGGATCTCCCTGCTTTAATGCCTCGTGAAGTGGTTTTATATACACAGCATTAACGGCTTCACCTCTCCCATAGCCATCTGCAGCAGCATCAAACGTTCGACATAGTCCACTGGGTGAAAGGACCGTATTGGCAGACATTGATATCGTCATGGTTGGCGTCAGTATCAAATTCGCACCGGCAACAATGGCTGATGAGCATTCGCCAGTGTACAATGCCTGACAAGCTTCATGTAGCCCAACCAGAGACGAGGAACAAGCTGTTCGATATGTGATGCTTCATGGCTAGTTAGAAATATCGGGTTCATGGAGCAATTGATCTGACATGTAATACGAGTACTCACCTTGGACCTGTAAGATCGTACTCCCATGAGAGGCGATTTGAAAGTGCGAAGTCTCCAGTGTTTAGAGCATGGCATCTATCCACTTTCTGAACATCTTTGCTGGACATCTCCAACCAGTCCTCTCCGTAAACACCAACAAAGCAACCAACGTCTGTTCCACACCACCTTGTTTGCCCAGAGTTCTCCATGCATTCCCAAACTACCTCAAGTAAAAGTCGTTGTTGGGGATCAAACATCGCTGCATCACTCTTGCTCATGGCAAAAAATGATCTGTCAATGTGCCCTAAGTCATGCTGGAGGAAGTAGCCGTGCTGGGTTTTGACTGCAGTGGGCCCGGATTCATCATAGAAAGCTTCTATATTGTACCTTGATTCCGGTACCTTGCAGTGTCCGTCCTGTTTGTTGATTAACATGTCCCAGAACTGCTGATCATTTTCTACGCCCCCGGGTAATCGCATCGCCATGCCTACAATTGCGATAGGAAACGGCACAGCACCAGAAATCACCGGTTCGTTTGGAAACGTAGCAATCTTGTCGCCATTGACAGAATTCCTAGCAGTGGGAATGGGGCCTGTCAACCCTTCTGTACCCTGAGGTTCAGCATGATTTGATTCAGTTTCCATTAGGAAAATGGTGGTAAGGAGATATAATGATTTGGGTTCGTGACGTCGTTGAAATCACCGCATTCAAAACAGCACGTGGAAACGTAGTTTTAACCTTGAACAAAGATGCACATTGCAATTTCTCAACTAGTTAGTTTTTACAGCGTACTTCGTACACAGTTAAGAAATCGACAATGGCTGTAAAAATATACAAATATCAGTTGGAAGGTAAAGCATCAAATGAACCGTGTCAGCTCCTGGCTTATGACATCCAAAAAGGGAATTCATTTCAGAAAATCCAATAGCAGATGGAGTTATTTAAACGCTCCGTATTCACTATTGTAATAATATAATTAGTAAGTGCTACTAAATTGTGTGTAGCTGTGACGAGGCCGATCAACCTCCTACCGTAAAGAAATTCCCCGCAGTGCACTCTGTAATTAATTAATAGAGGCGAGAGACTGCAGACTCGAGAGTCGACCTCGTTTACTCCCTACAATGGTGCGGAAGTTAGCCCCGGAATGATGGTTTTAATCCTCAGACTAACAAATTTTTTACGAGTTACGATTGCTTATACGTACTTAGTAATTAGAACTGACTCGTAGGCTCCTACGGAATACAGAAAAAGCAAACATTTTTAAGACCCAATGCACCTAGTACGTACCCGAAAGAATTTCTTTTCTTGTGGCTCTACTAGTTTTGACTTTGCATAAATAGTCTCGGAACGTCCCGTCCCATCAAGGTCTCGACTCTTTAACTAGCTAGACTCGGAAGGATTATCCTCGAACTGGTGCTCAAAGCCTCAAATGGTCGAACTGTGATATCCGTGCAATCATTAGTGCAGGGTAACCTCTCTTTCAGCCAGCCAGGGATCTGAGAAGACAAAGCAAATAACCTAGACACTGCGTACAGCGTATTTACTATTCAGTGACCCTAACCCAACCTACATTGCAGGATGCATATTAGAGTTTCGACTAGTTGAATAATAGCGTCTACTCATGAACAGACTCAACAGAATACTTTCTACTAGGTACTAGGCAGAGTATAAGGTCTGTGACTAAATGCAGTTATTCATAAACAGGCATTTGTGACTTGAATCGCTGTTTGATAAAGTTGGAACGACCCTCGCTCTCATGTTCACATAGTACGGAGTACAGGGAGCTACAACACATCAATTAATTTGCTATCTAGTCTCGTCTCTCTAACAAGTGTTCGACATGAATCTGCTAAGTTTCCCCATTTTGTTGGTTTCCTTGCTTGTGGCACATTCTGTAGCTCTTTCCGACAATGCAAACCAAATTCTTGCCCGTCAGTCCACCATTTCCCAGATGCTCCAAGCAAACCGGGATACCATCAAAAGCTACGAAGGTACACTTTTTGGTGCTGCTAAGCTTGCGCAACAAAATTACGATACTTGGGGTGCCTTGAGATTTGCGAATGCCAACATAAACAAGACTCAGTTGTCTTCAGAGGACTCAAATGCCATAATTCAAAACCTCATCACTGTGAATCAAGTCGCCATTGATACGATGAATGCGTACACTGAAAAGGTTTAGGCTTCTTATTTTCCCCAAAATCAGATCACTAGGAACGGTCGACTAACATACATGTGTTCTCCAGGCAGCGATGGTTGATCAAGCAAAAGTGGCTTGCGCAGTTCCTATATTCCTACAAGCTTTCCATTACGAAGCTTTCAGTTATACAGAAACGCTGCAAAATATGGTCACTCAGAAACACCTTCCAGCATTGCATCAGATTGTCAGCACACTCACGACCGCCTGGGATACTTGCTTTGATAAGTACACTTCATTGGGCAGCACGACGGGGTTTTCACCGGATTACCAACCATTTTTCAGCGGCATATTGCCACTCATGAACTTCCTTTGGTAGAGAGACCTCAAGTGCTCTTTCTTGTTTTTCTCTCCAAATTTTTGTTGAGTTGATAGCAAGGAAATTGCGGGTAGTTTATCAATTGCCGACATTTGCACTTGTACATGTTGCATGTGTTAGCTATTTAGTCCACATTTACGTCTGATGCGAACTGTAACAACACAGATGCTACTCATATGAATAAGAAAAGCCACACGATAATAAAATCAGAGCAGCAAAGCCTATTATCACGTTCATCTATCAATTTGTTTGTCTGCAAACTACCGAGCGTGATAATCTGGCTGCTTTTCAATACCCTCTTCAATGATACTCTATACTGTCAATTTGTGCATAGTCAACCTTCTAGGCTCATGATGGAATATGCCGACTTCTGGGTAATAATGACAAGACCACCCCGAAGGAGATAAATTTAGGATATCGTTTAGGCAGCTAAAAGTTGGTGTTGGATAAACGGTGCAGTCGACCGAGCGGATAGCCGCTGTCACGTGATGCTTGGCAGCACGTGACTAGGGCTCAGGGGCAAATCCCCGTTCCGACTCAGTGTTGATTCTCTTTAGACAATACAACCTTTTACTATTATAATTATATAATTATCTATTTTAGACGTATAATTATATTAGTAAACCTATACTGATTAGTTTAGATTAAAGATCTAGATAGATTAGTAAGATATTTAAATTTATATTAGTAATTACTATATTAATTATAATTATTAGAATCTATATTAGGACCCCTTAATAATCTCTTAAGATTAGGGAATCTATATAGAAGAGACTAATCTAAAAACTATTATTTCTTTAGAATTTAAAAATACTAAAACTAATACTATAAGATCTCTATTTTCTTAGTTAGGAAGGACTATATAATACATTTTATTTATTATTTTATATAGAACTAGAGAGATCTGTAATTAAAAAGAGCTATATAAAATAACTTACTTATTATTCTATATTACTATTATATTATAAGATTATACTGTTAACGCGTTTAGAAATCAATAAATATTAAAAATTAATAAAAATAATATATTATTAATGTGTATAAGGATATTATAAATATTAATTATTAATAGCTATAAAAAGAGGACTTTTAGAGACTTTTATTAATATATTTATACTATAAATTAAAGTTTTATAAAACTATAGAATTACAGTATATTAACTTATAAATTAGATATTAAATTAGATCTATTAAGCTAGCTAGACAGTAATGTACTAGATTAAAATAATATAATATTAAGTAGTATACTAATCCTATAAGACTAATAAATAACTATAAATAATATCCTAGAAGTAGCAGGACTTAATTTTAAAGTTATTAAAAAAAAAACTAATACAAAATACTAAAATATTAAAAAGGTAGTAGATTATAAAGAAATAATTTTAAATATTTATACTATATAAGTAATATATAATATATAAATAAAAATTCTAAATAAAGAACTATTTTAGAACTAGTTTACAATTAAATTTAAAGATTAAGAATTAGATAATTTTTAAAGAATAGATAGAATATTAAGAACTATACTTAAGAATTTTTTTATAAAAAAAGATATATATATTAACTATACTAAAAAATATCTAAAAAAAACAATCTTAGAGGTTTTTTATAAGATAATCTAAATAAAAATAATATTTATAATGCTAAAATAGTATAAGAATATAATTCTAAATTTTTTTTATTTAATCTAGATATATTAGTTAATTTATAAAAAGGCTGAATAAGAAGTATTTTTATATAATAGAGTAATATTTAGATTATTATAATAAAAGGATATATTATTATTAGATATAATATCTCAAGATATATTTAGATATAGATAATTAATAAAAGATCTATTTAGTATAATTAGTTTTATAATATTAAAAAAAACTAATTTAGAGTTAATTCGGAATTAAGTCTTAACTATTAGTTAAGAAAATACTAGAAGACTCTATTTTAGATAGAAAGAGTCTAGTAGATTTAGTAATAACTAGGAAAGTCTTAAAAAACTATAAGAATATATATTTAAATTAATAAAATATATATTAATTATTATTATAAATAATAAAGATCTATATATAGAGATTTTATTAAAAGAATATAAATATTAATTAATTAATTTTAATTTATTTTTAAAATTTATAAAAGCATAGAATAAAATAAATAATTTTACTAATAAAAAGTATAATATCTTTAATGATAAAATTATTATTTTTTTAAAAATCTATAAATGCGTAGATATTTAACTAAGCTAGATATAGGCTATATTTTTTGATATATTAATTAGTAGAATATTATCTTATTATAATAAAAAAATATTATTAAAAGCTTTTTTTTATTAGGCTTATTAGGTAATTAAGAATTATTTTAATATAAAAATAAATTATAATTTTTACTTTTAAGATTTTATAATTATAGATCTATGTTAAGTATACTAAAAAGAAAATGTTAATTTATAAATAAAAGCTATAGAATCTTTTATAAAAAAATTTTATATATATTAATATGTCTTAGACAAAAAGTATAAAAAAAAAATAATCTTAAGTAATACTATCGTCAAAATATATAATTCTATATAAGAATTTAATAATACTATTAATATATTAGAAGGTTACTAAATATTTATCTCTAAATTTTAATCTAGAGTATAGAAGCTAAATAGATAAAAAAAGAGTAAATAATTTCTTAATAACCTTAATAATGAATTTAAAGAATTATTAGCCTACTACACAGATAAGAAATTCTAAGAAAGAATAAATTAGAATAATAATTTATTATATAAATCTAGTAATATACTACCTTAAGGTTTATAGAGATATTAAAATTGATAAAATACTTACCTTTAATGTTATAGCTTTAGAAATAGTAGATACTGAATCTATAAACATATTAGCTGTAGATTTTATAACTATTTAGAAAAAGATTAATAATATATATAAAAAAAGTACGATAAATATAATTATAATAATGATAGCGGTGGCTATATATTAGATAAAACTTATTTTATTTTTTTTATAGATTATGAAGTAGAGCCTATAATAGAAATAAAGAATATAGATAAAAATGATAATTTATTAGAAAAGGATAAGGAAGAATTTAAAATATATTTTATAATAAATATGCTATAGAACTAAGCTTTTATATATTAGATTAAGATTTTTAATAATGAACTAAAAGATAGCTCTGACTTAGAATTTATTAAGAATTAATAAGATTTTAATTTAAGGTCAAGTTATATACATTTTATATAGCTATATTATAATATTATTCTATCTATAGAGGAATATTAATAAAAATCTAATTTTATAATTAGCTAGAGCTTTTTATTATGTATAAATAGTAAAATATTAATTAATTAAAATATATATTTCTAGACTTTAAATAGCTAGTATAATAAGATTCTTATTTATTACTATATTAAAGCAGCTATAAATTTTTTACTTTTAAAAGACTATTAAGAAGACCTAAGGAGTCTATATAAAACCCTTTTTGTTTTTTTGTTTTTTTTTTTTTCTTTTATCTCTTTACTAGCTATTATTAGGGCAGTTTAAGAGATACTAGTGAGCGGTAAAGATTAGGAATAAAAGTCTTTAGTTTAAAGTATTTCTAATGTGGTATATTAATATACACTTTTTTGATAAAAGTTTTTAGTTTAAAGCTTTTTTAAGACGGTATATTAATATATATCTTTTTAATAAAATTTTAAAATTTAAAAATCTTCTGATTTTTTATAATTAGAATATTAGAAATAACTAAAATAAATATTAATCAATGTTTATACTAGCGCTGGGGTAGTTTGAGAGATATTAACAGATGAGGTAATAATGTTAAAATAAATAAAGGAGTCAGGCATCTATCCCATTGCTAAACTAGTCCTGATTAATACTGGTAAAGATATTTAAGCCATGGGCGAATACCGAGATTAGATATAGCGTCTAGTATAAGATGGAGAAAAGCTAGTATAACATCCAATAAGACATCTAGAAAAAGGAATAATTATTAAGACTTATATAAGCTACACTATAGATTAGTAAAAGAATAAAGTTTTTTAGAAAATCCTATCTAATATAAGTACTGTAAGAGTCTTGATTATAGAAAAAAAGCAATTTATTATCTTGTAATAATTATATTCTAAAATAAAGATTAATAAATTTTAGGCCGGTAAGTATATAGTTAAATTTAAAAATAATCTAGAAATTAAATTAATAAGAACAGTAATAATAAAAATATTAATTGATATAGTGGATTTCTATATTATAGATATAAGAATCCTATTCCTGCTAAGTATTAAAGATATAAACCGTCTAAGAGTTTATTTAAATAATATTAAAAACTAACTAGTAAAAGAAAAAGTTTATATTTTGATTTATAAAAAATAAAGATATTTATAGTTTTTTTTTAATAATAAATATATACCTATCATATTTCTAATAAAGATTGAGATATAGTAGATTCATTAGTAATTTAGCTATTCTAGTATTAATAAATTATATAAACTTCTTAAACATATAGGCTATAAGAATATAGAGTATAAGATATTAATAGAGATTAAAAAAATATATTATTATTACTAAATAAATAACTAAATACTATACTGATTTAAATTTATATTAGTAGAAAACTAAGAGTTTAATTATAAAGTTATTATTGACATTATATATCTAGATAATATTTTAATATTATACTTAGTTAATTAGACAATATTATTCTAAATAGTATAATTTTTAATTTCTTTATTAATAAAAGATACTTAAAAAGTACTATATGCCTACTGGATTAATATATATTTTAGATTTTTGGATATTATATCTTATAATGTAGAAATAAACTTTGCTATTATAGAATTTAAAGTTAAAATAAAAATAATAAGAATTCGCTATTATTAAGTACTAATTGAAGTTTATTTTAGAATTAGCAAAATTAAATAATATTATATGCTGCTGAAGCGTGTATATACAATTCTATTAATAAAGATAAGTAATATAGTAAATAAAGATATTTTACTATAAATAACTATAAAGGCAGTAAATAATATTATAGATCTAGATAGAATTATATTAACTATACTAATATTTAAAGTCTATCTATATATAATAGTAGAATTACTATTATTAGTATTAATATTATAACATGTTTAAGCTATAAAAAAAGTAATAAATAATTTAAGAAATATAATAGTAAAATAAAAAGTTAATAACGCGCTTAATATTAAAAATAGATTAATAATTATTAAAGTACTTACTTTAGCATTTAAAAATAATATTAAAGTCTAATAAAAAAAAGAAAGATAGATTAAACTATATAAAGTTATTTTAATAGATAGTTATAATATTATTATTAATTTTCTTATAGATTATATAAGCTTCTAAATTATATTAATATAATAGTATTATAATAATTCTAAGTTAATTCTAATTTAGAGCCTACTAGGATCCAAGGCTAATAGATGTAAAGCGGATTTATTATCTACTAATATAAAAAAAAGGATTTATATCTTTAAATTATATACTTTAATATTATTATTTTACTATAAAGAATAACTATAAAGTATAAAAAATAGACTTAAAACTAATACCGATATATACTTATCTAAAAAGAAAATAGATAACCAGGAACTTACCATTTAATTAAAATATAAAAAAAAGATAATTATAAAAGAATAACTATTCAAATAGTTATTAATTATTAAGATAGAAGGCTTTATTATTAATAGTACGTTTAGAATTATATACTAGAACGATATTAATTTATAAAGATAATATCTTTTTAGATCCTAATTTATTTATAAGATTAAAGATAAAAATAAAAAGTCCTATAAAAAGATCTAGCTTATTATCTAAAGATATAATAATATTAGTAAAAACAAGATATTAATATAATCTCCTATAATCTAATATACTAGCTAAAGATTGCTTATTTACTTATTAATAATATTTATAAAAATAAACATAATTAGTAAATTTTATAATATTATTTAAATATATATATAAGTAAAGACAAAACTATAATATTTTATTATTACTATATTATTTACTAAGATTTAATATAAATTTCTATTAAATTTATTTCTCTTAATTGAAAGAGTATTATATAGAATTTCTAAAGCTAGTATATACTAGTTTAATATATATTATAAATACTATATTAAGAAATTAAATAT
>JAMAGK010000036.1:0-271125 GCA_023626135.1 Talaromyces sp. R2412 | reverse complement strand
TATTTAGTTATATAATATTTTTAAATCTAAATAGAATCTTTCTAATATAATACTTATAATATTATATAACTATATTATTTAGTTATAAGATTATTATATTTAATTTCTAAGAACTTCTTATAAATTTTAAAATTTATTAAGCTTATTTTTATCTTCTCTAATACTATTTCTAGGAATTTTATAGTAATTTTTTGTTACAATTTTTATAATTAATTAATATTATTATAAATTTTTTTTTATAATTTAAATATATTTATATATTTTTAGATTTCTTTTTCTTATTTAAATTTCATTTTTATTATTATTAATTAATTTTCTAGTTATATTTCTTTAGGATTTTCTAATTCTTAATCCAAATCTTTATAGTCAATATAGTTATCTTTTTTATTATTCTAAAATATTAGGGTATATTAATCTTCACTTTCTAATAAAAAATTATCAATATACTATCTAGTAGTTTGTTTATATTAGTCTTCTTTATAGGGCTTTTTAATTAGTTCTTTTCTTTTTTAACTATATTATAAATAGGAGTATATTTCTTCTAATTTAATATCTTTTTTTTAAAATAATTCTTTTTCTAAATTTTACTTAAGGTATCCTTTAAGTTACTTAAAGCTATTATTTTTATATTCTTAAAATACTTTATAAAATTCTTTTCCTAATTATAATCTTTAGAAGTTTTTAACTTTATTAATCTATTCTTCTTATTTATTATTACTTTTATCTAAAATAATAATAATTTAATATATAATTATAATTTATTAATATATAATATTTACTTTTTAAAAACTAATATTATTATTTTAATTCTTCTATCCTTAGTGATATTATTATAAATAGTATCTTTTCTATCTATATTTATAATATACTTTATCCTTCTTACATTATACTATTTTTTTTTTACTAATTATAGTATTTAGTTATATTCTAATATCTCTATCTTTATTATACTAAAGTTTTTATTATTATATTATATTTACTTAATAATATCTATTAAAATATTATCTACATTTTTTTTTTATTTAATAATTAAATTACTAAAAGTTGATATATAATACTATCTCTATTATTTTTTAAAAAATTTTAGATCTAGGATTTATTATAGTAATTATATTTTTAATATTTTCTTTAAGTCTTTAATAAAACTAGTTTTAATATTTTTAGTTATTATATTTAAAACTATTAGATACTTATAGATATTTAAAAATATATTCTTTTATAAATTAAATTTATTTAATATTTTATATTTTATAGATTATAATAAATTCTTTATTAATAATTTTATAAAATTATTTAAACTTACTTTTAAAATAGTTATAATTATTAAATAATAGGATAATTTCTAGATTAGCTTATCCTTGCTCTTTTAACTAATTTTTAATATAAAATATAAACCATCATATTATATCTTTAATAAAGAAACTAAAAATAACTAAAATCTTATTAGCTTTATTTTTAATACTTAAGATATTAATTAAGAAGTAAATACTTATTTATATAAAAAATTAATTAAGAGTTTTTAATATATCTAAAAAAGATTTAATTTTTTTAATTTTAAGCTAAGATTCTTATAGTTTAAAAATTACTTAGATTTTAAGTACTATAATTTATTTTATTACTTGCTATAACTATTATTAAATAGTTATAGTAGATCTAGAGATATTACTAGTAATTAAAGCTATTACTAAAGTATTTTCTACTATATTAGTTAAGATTAATTATTTATTTAGTTTTTATACTTTATATTATAAGGATGTTTTATTATTAAATAGTTTAATAATTTATCACTAAGATATAAATTATAATAGATATTCTATTAACTAAAATCGAATAAAGAATATTAATAAAGTAATTTAAGAAAAAGTAAAATACTATTATAATAATAAATTGTAAAGTATATTAAAAAATAAATAGTAGAATACTATTTTCTTAAAAGAATAAAATACAATAAGCTAGATATATAATAGTAAATAAATATTCCTATATAGTTTCTATATTATATTACCTAATATAATATATTATAACACCTACTCTGTTATATTATATCACCTAATATAATATATTATAGCATCTACTCTGTTATATTATATTACCCAATACAATATATCGTAGCGCCTGCTACAAGCTCATCCTAGCTCACTAAGTGCTCTACCTCACTAATCCCAGGTGGGTTAGCTTCCGCACATATCCTTTCCATATAGCCCACATATGTAGCGTAGTCTCAGCGGTTGCTGACATAAGGGGTATAATTGGCTGTGAGTTATCCATTCTTCTGACAATAATAAGACTTTTTATTTTAGCAATTAATAACTATTTATAAATAATTATTTTTTTATAGTTATCTTTCTTTTACATTTTAATTAAACGGCGAGTTCCTAATTATCTATTTTTTTTAGATAGATTTATATTAATACTAGTTTTAGATTTATTCTTTATATTTTATAATTATTTTTTATAGTAAAGTAATAGCATTAAAATATATAATTTAAAGATATAAATCTTCTTTTTTATACTAGCAGATAATAAATCTATTTTATACTTATTAGCTTTAGATTTTAATAGGTTTTAAATCGAAGTTAAATTAGAGTTATTATAATATTATTATATTAATATAATCTAGAAGCTTATATAATCTATAAGAAAATTAATAATAATATTATAATCGTTTATTAAGATAACTTTATATAATTTAGTTTATTTTTCTTTTTCTTATTAGATTTTAATATCATTTTTAGGTGCTAAAGTAAGCGCTTTAGTAATTATTAATCTATTTCTAGTGTTAAGTATATTATTAACTTTTTGTCAAAACGGTTCAACAACTCGTCACCAAGATGTGAATCGCGGTGGATATTCTATTAACCGAAGTCGAATGGGAAACGTAGTAAGACAATCCAAAGGTAAAAGTAGAGTACTATCATAATGATAGACTGCAAAATATTATTGAAGAGCAATAGTATTATACTATTATAGTATAAAAATAAAACATAGTAAACTAAATATATAATAGTAAATAAATGTCTTTATATACTAGAATTTAAATATAAAAGACATAGCTATATTTTAATAATCACTCTATTAGCTATATTTAGCTAAATATATTTAATATAGTTGTTTCTTAATAATTGTTTTATTTACTATATTAGTTACGTGCTTATATAGTTATTAATCCTATTAATGCTATAAAGTATTATCTAATAATAGATATTACTATAAAGCAATATTATTATACTGATATAATGTACTATTTTAATAGTAGTAACTCTTTTCCTTCTATAATAACCGCTATTGTTATAGACGTGATTATAATCACGTGATTCCCTTTCTTGTCAGATTTACCTATGTAAATCCTGCTGATAATAAGAGGTAGCCTTGCTTAGTAAGTAGCGCTGTTATGTTGGGTCGATTGGCTGAGATTCATCGAATCTTCTGACATTAATAATATTAATATATATAAGTATATATATATATTATTTAAATATAAAATATCTCAACCTATTACTAGTTTACTATATTTTATAGTTACCGGAATAGCTATAGAATTCTATATATAGAGAGAGAAGGTATTAGTTTTATACTTTAATAATTATAATAAAAAATTAGAAATAGAATTATTTATTATTTTATTTTTATTTTTATAAAGAAATCTCTATTATTTAATTTATTTATTATATCTATTAGTTAATTTATTACTTTATTATTATTTCTAAAATAAAAGTAAACTTTTATTAAAGATACTTTTATTATATTTTTTATTCTATTAGTAGTTTTTTTTTTTAAGATTAGACTATCTGTTGCTTTATTATCTTTAATCTGTGCATTATCTTTGCCGTACAGCCGGTATTAGTTTTAGTTCTTCAGCTTCATAATCCATTGACATACCGCCTTAGTCTGTGCCTCACAAAAGGTCTTTAAAATATTAATTATACTAATATTAGACTCTTATATAGATTATATTTTTAATTTATAAGTTTTAACTTAGCTTGATTTTATAAATTGTAGAATCATTATATAGTCAATGTAATGTATAATAGTATAGTTATTTTATATATATCAATATATAACCGTTACACTGTTGGGCCTTAGTATTAACGAGAAGAAGAAAAAAGGAGTCTATATAGCTTTAAAATGCAAGCTTGACACTTGCTAATGGCAAAAATAACACTTCTGTACAAATTGACGTCCATTTTCTATATAATTTCTATGTAAATCGGTCGTACCTGGCCACAAGCACAACCTCTTTATAAGCACAAAAAGCCATGGTTTCTTTTATGTGCTTATAAACAGGGTTTACTGTAGTATTGTATTCTGGACCACACGCATGTCAGATCTTCCGTTTGAATTTGGTATCAATTCCCAATCGAGCGAGCAGCATCAAGCTCGCCGATCCCAGCGCCATCGAGCCGGCATAATAGATTGCCGGATGAAAAGCGTCGATACCGTCCTTCTGGCCGCCACCCGCGTTCAATAGGTATCCGGCAATAGGAGCGCCCTATATGTTGCATCAGTAACTATGATAACATGAATGATATTCCATTGGGAGCACATACCAAAAGATAGCCGCCACCCCAGCCAGTTACCACCATACCCATGGCAACAGACACCCTTGCAGAGCCAAATACATTGCCCACCACCGTCGGCATAGTAGCAAAGAAACCACCATTGGCCATTCCGTTGATAATCACAAAGGCTATCAACGGACCCAGAGAGCTGGAGACTGGCCAGAGCACCAGCATGCTCAGGGCACTCAGCAAGAGAGAGGAGAAAACAGTGTTCAGAGGCCCGATCCTGTCACAGCTGTACCCGCACAGCAGACGTCCAACTGCGGACGAAAAGTTAAATGCAGCCACCAAACCGGCGCCCGCACTTGAAGTCATATGCAGCGAGTTTGTATAGAGAGGAAGGAAGAAAGGGGGCACAAAGAGCGGAAAGGTTGCAAGGCCACTTCCCAAAAAGATCAGGACAAATCGATAGTTGCGGAAAAGGCGCCATTCGACAAAAGAGCTCGGTCGAACTGGGACACGTTCTCGGATGAGATATGCTGCGGGCAGTCCAGTCACCAAAGTGATGAATCCCAAGACTCGGAATGTCCACGCAACACCTATGGCCTCCAAAAGACCGTTGGTCGCGAAACTGATGATAGCACCACCAAGTCCACCGCCTGCATACACAATTCCGTTGGCGATTCCTCGTTTGGCTTTGAAGTATTGTGCTGGTGTAGGGGCAGCCACCTAGACCTCCAAGATAAGCATCATGTCTAGCGTTCTTCAGTGGAACGCGACCTTACCATGAATAGTAGACTGCCACATGGTTAACGTTACTCTCTGGCGATCCGCCTTGCATCCGACTGGGAGACACATACCTCGTTCCCAGTCCCATTACCAATCCAATAGACACAAACAGCCCGGCCACATTCTTGGTGCAAGACCCAGCCAAGATTTCGCCTAGACCGAACAGAGAAATTCCCAGCAGCGCACTCAATCTCGCGCCCAATTTTCGGATTATCCGGGCATTTAACACTGCTAGAAAAGAAATGCAGGCCGTAGTCAGCGAGCCCACAAACGCCAAGGTCGACGCCGAAGACACCCCTTGCTCGACAAGCGCGGCCTGGAACACGCCCCAGCAGTAAGTCGTGCCCACAAACCAAAAAGTGAGCATCGCACATGCACCAATGACTACCCACCCATATCCACCGTCGGGAACTTCCGAGTCTGCAGCATAGGAGGCTTGCATGATCTCGTCGTCGTCTTGCCCGCGGAGCAAGACATGGCTACCGGCCGATGCAGCTGTGGTTCTCGCGACATTGCCCGCGGGGGGCTGGAGCTCAATGGCCGTTGCGGTCGTTGTCATTGTAGCCATGACTGGTGATAATTGAATGTAATCCGTGGAAATGACACGAAGTCCGCGAGGTTGTTCAAGAGAAAGAAAATTGATTTGCGAAAGAGTCAAACGTAGGGCGTGCCCGATAAGCTTAATTTGTCATCACCAGTGGGGCGTTCCCCCAGAAAGCCGAGCGAGCATTGCGGAGTATAGAAGTTTCCGAAAAGTTATGTTGCAGTGATAAGTCAAATCAGTTAATCAATTGATCTGACTTAAGTTTTTCGTGGGTATACTCAATTATTTCGTAGGTAATATGTTATAATCTTCATTCATTGGACTATCTACTCGATCTATACAGTTGCCGATTCCCACCCCAATCAAAACTTCTAATATCATCTTAATGAAACCGGGTGAGAGACGGTCGGCGATATCTGACAGTCGAATTACTGATCCTAGTGGCATTCATCATAGGGGCGTTCTGGGTGCAAATAGAAGCCTGGACTGAGGGAGGATTGCTGCTCGCATCGCCCCAGTCGGCCGAGCCCAGAGCCTGGCCAGCCGCCGTCGAGTTGTCCGAGCGAATCTGTCAAGTCAGTTTAATTCGAGTATGTTTAAAAGGCGGGAAGGGAAACATACATAGTACTGTTTATCGACAAAGTGCCACCAATCTTGGCTGCGGAAAGCGTCATCGAGCGACTGGCTTGCAGGATCATTGAACCCAGTGTTGCGAGTGTCAAAGTTGGCATGTTTGGACCAAGAAACGTAGACCTTTGGGTGGTCGTTGTTCTGGACACCATTGGGGTTGATTGCATCGCCAGTGTTGACCTCATCAGTAGTCAAAGTGTTCTGGATATCCCCCCAAGCGAGGTTGTGGTAGCCACTGTGGGCAGAGAGGAGCGCCCGGCTTGGAGCCCAGGAGTTGTTGGCCGAGTCTTTCGTATGGACAATAATCACACGCTCCCAGTCACTTGGATTCTCATCAGTACTGATTTGCATGATCTACAAGAGGTCACTTACTAATCGTGACCGGTGTTAATAAGGTCAACAACCTTGGCACCGTCCTTTTGATAGAACAAATTGTAGGCGACTCGAACTTCACTCGAGTTGCATTGAAAGAAAGTATAGTATATAGGAAACTCCGGACCAGGGTTCCCAATGGGCACATCGGGCTGACGGCAGCCACAGCCGACATCTGGATACTCGCATTGCGGAGCCGCAGGAGTTTTATGAGCCGCGTCATAGACATCCGGTGTCGAAACATTTCCGCTAAACGCCCAAACTGGGTAGCAGGGTGGCTGATCCATGGCCTGACCGAAAAACCACATCGGAGCATACATGACAGCGAGGTCGACGGCACCGTCGTTCAGGTAGCCGGTCATCTCATCGTCGCTGATAGAAGTGACTGCGAATGCACTTGAGGCAATGGCGGCCACGACGGCCATTGAACGGACGAACATCTTGACTCAGTTTGCGGATGGACGAACAATCGTGCTGTATCGAGTGCAGTTTATGGCCGATAGAGAACTATCGCAACGACACAAGAAAAAATAAATCAAGGGTCGGGGCGCTCATCTTGTAGTTCGTAAATTTGCAATCGGTTTGCCTGTCGGCCCCTCACTTTAGGGCATAAGATCTCTTGCATTTGGGTGACATCGTGCCGGCGACTTAGCGACTTTTTTCAAGTTCTCCTGATGCTCACACCTGCAGAGATACGCTAAAATGTACGTAAATGGGATGGGCATGCAAAGGTCATAAATGCCACTCTGTTTTCCGATGTCTATAGACGATACTCTCACTCCGATAGGCTCTAGCTGCGATTTCCTGAAGCCTGAAGGCGAAGGTGTTGGCGCTCCCAGCGAATGATAATAGCACGGGATTAGGCCCTACTATCACGATAGGAAGATGAAATTGCGATTGGCATGTCAACATGACTAGTCAGGAACTAAGTGACCCTTGCAAGACCTGTAGCTCCACCGGATTGCGATAAAGTGAATGATCGACGCAAGTGGAGTTTCCGAAATCAGATAGTGCGCGCGGCTTTACCGAGTGACACTGAATCGTGATAAGGTTGTTGAAGATAATCAGACTAATCAGTTTGTAGTAACATGGTTCTGGTGATGTTTCCTCGCGATGTGTCACCGTGTGTGTTGTGGTGTGTGACAGGTGAGATCGCGCGACGACCACAGGCGATGCAGGAACGGCGGTCACTTGACCTGCTTTCAACCGCTTATTCCAGTGACTGCATGGCTGGTATTTGCAACTGCAAAAAACGATCATAAAATGGTTTACACGTAAGGTGACAGAATAGTTGAAGACATCAAATCTTTGTTCTTTAAATATACTCCCCCTTAGCTACATCTGCATTTTTTCTCAGTAACAGAGGACTAATGTCATAGAATACCTTTTTTTAGAATACTTCAAAACTATCTGGCCCAGGAAATATCGTATATCTATTTCTTTGGCACCATCGTGCTTGTTCTACCTTCCATAACTTTTATCCACTCAGGCGTCTGTGTAGCCTTTTCTGCATAACTCCTCAGCGCCTCTGGTATCAGTGCCTCCCTGCCAACATCACACATTCGTCGAATAAAGACCACCAAGTGCGCATCTAGCGCCGTTGGCTGCTGCGTATTGAAAAGCCAGGGTTCCTTTGCAAAATCTTGACCCTCGTTGAGCAACGACTCAATCTTTTTCATCAGATCACGAGTACGCTGCTCCATTTCAGATGTCACTTCTGGTCGGAGACCATTCACTTTGTTCTTTTTGACACTGCAAGGGTAAAAGGCGAGTGAGCGTTTTTTAATACAAAAGAAATTAAAAGGAAATTACTATTAAAAAGAGATAAACTTACACTTCGAGTTTGAACCCCAAAGCTTTCCGATAGGCTTCTGAAATATTCGGATCTTGGAGTCTTTCCTCAATAGGAGCCGAGAGAGTAACCGCCATTTGTTGGCGTCCGGGGAAAGACAGCGAAAAGTAATTCAAGCCATGGAGCTCGGCAAGTAAGTCTGTGATTTGCGCTTTGTAATTTTCTGGAATTAGGTTCTTGTAGTATGTTGCTATGAAATGCGTGATTTCAAGGCTGTCACAGATAGGGCTTTGAAGGCCCGATGTTAGAACGGGCACCTAAGAACAGATAAATTAGCCATGCGCATCAATTCCTTCTCCCAGGCAGCTCTCCCTACCTGACCATATGGATTTATTTTAAGATAATCCTCTGAGAGCTGCTCTTTGTTGAATATATCGACGACCTTTTCTTCAACCTCCAGAGCGGGGGCATTCTCTTTTGCGGGGTTACTCAGTGCCAAAGTGTACCGGACCATAATGGAACAAATCGAGTACGGATAGTGGTAGAGAGTGCACTTGATGGATGACATTTTGTATAGAATGATATGTAAAACCAGATTTCGTCAGGGTAGAGATAGCAGCGATAACCCCTGATTTCTGTCCGTTGTGCAGTTCATCGGGTCGAGGAAAAGGAATCACTCCCTCTTATTAGTAGTAACAAAATGCCGATCCTCTCGGTCCGAACCTGACAGAACCGCGCGCGTTTTAATGTAATTTAAGGCCAAGGCTAACTCTACACGTTGCACGAATGCAGAAGTACCGGGACTGCATTGCACATATCATATAATTATTATTATCTAGACCAACTATGTAGAGGTGGATAACGGTATTCCGCGTATAAATTGTCAAGATGCTTAGTATTATCTACCGTAATCGCCGCACGTCCGCCCTGGTTCTTCTCAGCGGATTGACAGACTAAACGACTTGAATCTCCACGTTTTGGTATCTCGAAATTTGACCTCTATTCTTAAAGTGAGAGGAGAGTATACCTGTTGAATACTCGTAGGCTATGTTGGGCAGTGCGGATCTTACTAAATTTAGTAATTCGGTCTGCATTAGGAAACCATCGGCAGCACAAACACACAAGAGGCCAGCCGATTGCTGCAAGAGTGACAGATAACTGACGTACCTTTAATTTCAGACTGTCAAATAAAGAACTGGAACTGTCTTCGATCTCTCAGCAGCTTGCAGTAATGTAACCACCGATTGGGGCCAGTTGGCGCAGACCAAGCCTCAGCCCTAACCTGCAGATTTCCGGATCTCGGTACATCGCGATGCTTCTGGAAGCTGAAGACGATGTCCGATTAGCGCCGTGCATATTGTCGCACTCGTTTATTGGCGTCTTATTTCGAGCATTCTTATTTCCCCTAGTTCTGCAGTAGGTGCAGGATGGATATTAAGGCTGTTTGGTACTTCGTTTCCTCTGGAAACCTGTCGGTATCCACCAACTTTAAGGTTAATCTTAGGCTTGAAAATAACCGACTTTTGAATATTAACATCTTCAGATGACTCTTTGATAACTATCTTAATTAATGTAAACTATTATAAGTCAGACTTCAATGTCACTCGTGTGTCAAGTTCTGGAATAATTCCTTCGGAAGTCGGTTGTTGCTAGCTTTGCTGCTTATTTTGGATTACACATGGCTTACAAGCCATAGGATAGTGGCAGTGCCCAGCTGTTGCATTTCACCTGTCCAAAAATCAGGAGGATTTCATGTATGGATGTCAGTACATTCAATTAATCAATTAATTCATTAGAGTGCCAGCTGGCAACGATGGTCTACATAAAGTGCTCTTCTCCCTTTGCGAATAAACACACAATAACAACCATAAACATAGCAGATCACAAAGCCTTACATATCCTTTCCAAAACACACATTTTGATATCAATCGATAAGAACCATATAAACATTCTTCAAAATGAAGGTCCTCGGTACAGCCACCCTTCTGATGCTCTCCGTCCTTTCTCTCGCCGCCCCGTCGAGCGAAAGGCTGGAGAGAACTGAGCTTCACGCCAGCATCCCAGAATTAGCGGAAGAGGAGATTACCAGCATCAACGGCACCGAGTACACTACTCAATTCACCAACATCTGGGGCGGAGCCATCATCGACCAGGGCGGCTACTCTCGCGCAAGCAGAAAGTTCAAGGTGCCAACCCCGAAAATGCCCCCGGGCGGAGACCCCAACACAAAGTACTGCTCTGCTATCTGGGTCGGTCTTGATGGTAGCTACAACGTCATTCTGCAGGCTGGTCTCGATGTATGCATTCAGAATGGAAAGCATACTTTCCCCGTGTGGTACGAATGGTACCCTGGACCTTCGGGCGCGTTCAATCTCGATGTCAAAGCCGGGGACGAGATTCAGGTCGTCATGGATGCTACGTCCAAAACCTCTGGTAAGGCTACCATCCACAACCTGACGACCAAGAAGAGCGTCTCCCACAATTTCACCGGCCAAAAGGCTCTGTGCAAGAGAAAAGCCGAGTGGATTGTGGAGGACTTTGTGGACAGCAATGGAATCGTTCCTTTTGCCGATTTTGGTACCGTGCACTTCACTGAGGCTCATGCTATCAAGAATGGTAAGAAGGTCACCACTAAGGGAGGCTATCTCGTGAACATCAAGCAGAACAACAAGCGGTTGACCGAGAGCTCGCATGCTGGTCCTTCTGTTACTGTCAAGTATGTTTAGGAGATTTCTGTACGAGCCATGATGGATAGATTAATGTCTGGGTCTTGTGAATATCTTTACCCGGATTTTTTTCAACCCGGTACTGCATATGTAACATTGAGCTAGTGGCCAAACAGCCAATCTTTTATATTGTGAACTCTGACAATATAGACAATTGAATGAGCAACGTTTCAAGTTCGTGTATATACAAGGGAAATTCCTAGAAACACAAGTTATTAGCGGGCCACAAATAATCGATTGTTGTCATCCTTACTGATTCGAATAAAGCTAAATATACTACTCAGGCACTTCATTACCATTGTCATCCAGCATCTCGCTCTGTTTGTCTATCCCAGACCATTTTGGCTTGCCATCATTTACTTCGACAATACGTCTGCTGTAGAAAATATGGCAGCTTGTTGGGTTAGCCTAGATGAAAGACTAGATCATGGGGGCTGCTCACTCGATTTCAAAGACTTTCCTGCGCGTCAAGTGCTCCTCTTCAGTCTCACCCAGGTCAATCAATTCCGGAAATATCAAACACATGTTCCGCCCTTCGTCCATGATGGGCGAGTTGCAATGCCTACAGTAGACTTTGGTAGGCACTTGATATTCTTTACTTTTCTCGTGGGATGAATAGAACATCAGCGAGTCGACACCTCGAGTGAAGCGAAGGTCCGTCTTATGGAAAATCGCACACCACTGAAAGGGGGCAGCTGCAGCAAAGTCAATTTCTCCTTTTCTGATAACACGTTGAATTAGCTACAACTCACCATGGAGAACCTGACAGGCTCGACAATGGCAGTATTTCGCTGCTAGCGGTCTCTCACGAGACAGCTGGTACTGAACTCGCGTGCAGTGGCACATGCCCTGCCATTTCACTGGCCCAAAATCGTCGTCCGAGACGTGTAGATAAGGAGGCCGAGATCTCCAAGCCTCGCTCTTCTGTCGCTGCGACGGATCTGGCACGACAGAGGGGCGCAGATGGTCTGTGATGAACTTTGGGTCAACCATTCCGTATTCAATTTTTTCAGTATGAAGTGATTTTTTTGTTGAATTGGTTGATGTAACCGAGTTTCTCCATCTTTCACTTAATATGCCCACTCATCGCGGGTAGCAAATGATATATCGTGATGATGATGTCATGGCCATCTGATGAACAGGCATCTTGTCACGTCATTCAGTGCTGAGAAAAAGAGTAAAACAAGAATAAAAACATCCTCTGCATGTTCCAGAGAATAAATGAGGATTTTATTAAAGTGTTTCATGTTGCGAAGATGAAACGCGTCACAGGCGGCGCTAGCCCCAAACAGGCAATGTCACGAGCGTTGTCGTCGAGAGATTGGAAGAACACAACATCAGCAGTTCGTTATATCAATAGCACTATTGACGCTCCTGATGACACACGAGACATTACCCTCGGTCCTCGCGACACCCCCTGGTGCATGCGTGTTCCTCCTCACGACGAACTACGGACCCCTGTTCATACATCCTGGAGATAGCTTGCCCCGCAAAACAGCTTTGACAGCTTTGTGATCTGTTCGATTTACCCCCTCTCATGGCACACCGCACGATCGCTGTTAGGTTGTCCTCGCATTCCACCGTCCAGCTGGCTTTCCACCGCGCCCAGAGCCTCAAAGCATGCACTTTCTCAAAAAGCTGCGATCGCCGCCAAGGGCTGCCACCGTGAATGCGGGGAACAACAACAAGGCCGCCAGCATCAGCAGCAGTAGCATCAGGATCGACAGCTCGAAGCTCCTCCCCGACGCTGTGCTCTCCCACATCCTCTCTTATGTATGTCCTCATGCGCTCGACACTTCATACAAGTCATCCGAAGAGTCGATGACCGAAGATGGCTGCATGTTATGCGATATGCGCGACTTGGCCCATTGCGTCGCGGCCTGCAAGAGGTGGAAGGGCCCTGCACAAATATTGCTGTTCGTGTGTCCATTCCATCACCAAGCTTTACTTTTTGTCTCACTTGTGTCGATTATAGGTATCAAAACGTGCGGCTTGATGCGGTCCACTACTGTGAGCTCGAGATCGAACTGTCTTCTAAGCGCAAGCGACGCTCGTTCGTCGACACGACGGGAAAAACGATTGATGTCGTCCAGATGCGGCTTTTGCTGTTTATGAGAACTGTGAGAGAATGCTCGAACCTCGCCGACCTTGTCCTTTCGGTGCGTTTGCCTTATATGACACGAGAAGCTAGCAAGGCCGATCTTGCTCGAACAGTATCCGTATTACACAATCTCCGATATGTGGATCTCCCCATGGGGTTCTATAGCGACGATGTTTCATCTTTTACACTGAAGCAAGAGCTGATGGCCATGTGCCCGGACATTCGACATATGAAATATGCTCACGGCTCGGAAGGAAGCTTCTCTAGAATCCCAGGCTCGAGGCTTTGGGGAAGGTTGGAGGTTTTGGAACTTTCCGACTTGCACATTGAGGACGGCACATTGCGATTGGTTTTGGACTGTTTTAGAGCTTTGAGAAGCTTGAAAATGGACAACCTCAAAGCCGTTACGGATTCCGTCTTTGCTTCCACTCACTCCCTACCACCGTTTCCACCATTGGAGACAATGATTCTTCGCAATATGCCACACATCACTGCTACTGGGCTGGCTACCCATCTCTCGTTACCTGCGAATCAGGAGTCTTTGAAGCACCTCGTACTGGCGCAGACTGGAGTCTTGCCAGAAACATTACATGATCTTGTTTCCAAAGCATCGCGGCTTGTGAGCCTTACACTGGAAGCCACTGTGGACCGGTCATTTCCTTTGGTGGATGTTCCGTTCCTCGCATCGAACTCTGTGTGCAGGTTACACTATGAAATCTCGCCTGCCGATGACTCATACGAAGGGCAAGCGGGTTCCTATTACAAGTATCTGTTAGGTTCATTAATGTCTCGGTCCCTCTCAGCGCTCCGAGAACTATACGTCCTCGACCCTCACTTTGCAGACACCCTTTTGCTAGCTCCATTGCAACAGCTTTCTCTGAGAGATGAAACGACCTCACAAAAACCCGCTAGTCAAGGGCTATCGCAACCATTGTCTCTCTTTTCTAAAGGCATCGACGAAATGGATTGGAACCTAACGCAGATTGAACCAACATCACCACAGGCTTCAGAACTATCATCGCAATCATCGCTGTCACCAAGACAAAGCGCTTCGGCAACACGGCCAGTCAGCTTCCATGCAGCACAATTGAGTCCTCCATGGGGAGGTGAAGCGCGTCGCAGCGTCGTCGTTGGCAACGGCTTCGGCGGTTTTTTGGCTGTGCCTGTGGACGAGGAACGTCCGAGGAGTAGTAGTGGGAATTACAAGAGGCAGAGTAAATATGATATGTGGAGGTAAACCAGCACTACATACGACCAATTAATATCTTTTTACTTTCTATTGTCCCGATAAATGCCCTTGGACGAGGATTCAACATTGCACATTATTCACATTTAACTTATCTCAACCACTTAACGTGCCATTTATGCGAAGATGGCCGAACAACGATCTGCAGCAGCATTTGAAACATTTAACACTTGCATAACTTGGCGATTTGGCATCCAAACGGCTTTCGAAATGCCTTCCATTCAGGCTAAAGCGAGCTATGAGGTATCCGATGCGATGTGCATACTTATTAATATCGAACAGAATATTAATATACGCAATGCTGAGTCTTACATACATCATCAATAACTTCAATGCTAATTAACCGTGGCCAATGCGGGGTTGTCGATCTAGTACGTACATAGTCTCTCAATTGGGCCTGCAATGCGGAGTTTCCCCGTAACCAGTTCGGCATACGGTCAACGTACCACGTTACACCGTCACAAAATTCAGAGCTGTAGCGCCAGAAAGGCTAAGATCGGCACAGTGGCTTGTTTGCTAGGTCTCCTCACTAATACAGAGTATAGCGAATGAACAGCGCTCGCCCACACGATGAGTTACTGGCAGCTCTTGCTTGGGACCTCGCGGGATAATAAGATGTGGTCAAGACCCCCCCAGGCGGACATAAATCAGCAAATATCAACTCTGGTCATTGTTTTTTAGGAAAGGCATCTATTTTTCCGTCTGGATATTAAATGCCTGCTGCACGTGGAGAAGTTAATTAGCTGAAATAGACTCAAAGACTAGATTGATCAGCGCGCTGCAGAGTAACATTCTTCGTCATGGCACTACATATTACCAACCGATTCGGGCAATTTTTAACGCTGTGTGATCTATAAGTATAAATAGAGCTCTTTTTCTCAAAGCGGGGCTTATTTACTGTGCTGATGCTAATTTATTTACAGACCTTGACTTAATTTTTGTGCCGAACATGATGAACAGCGCTTCCATTGCTGCAGCTCTGGTGCTGTCGGTTCGCGGCGTAAGCGCCATTGAACGACCAAACAATGTCGTATGTTTGGATCACACCCCAATAATCATAAACTGTACTGACCCATGGATCCGACGTGACAGGGGAGACTGCCGGCCCTTGGTTGGAACTCGTGGAATGCGTTCGGTTGCGATATCAACGAAACCAAAATCATGACAGCTGCCAACGAGATTATTTCGTCGGGCCTCAATGATCTGGGCTATGAATATGTCAACAGTAAGCTGGCTATTCAACAGCCGCTCGAGTACCTCTCTCTAACTCTTCATCTTAGTCGATGACTGCTGGTCTGTCCAGGATCATCGGGATCCCACCACAGGCCGTATTATTCCAGACCCCGACAAGTTTCCGGACGGAATAAATGGGACAGCCAAGAAAGTGCATGATCTGGGGTTGAAGATTGGTATTTATAGCAGTAAGTAAAGGAAGCATATGGTATAATCCGAGGTAATAAAGCTAACGCCTCTCAGGTGCTGGAACAGCGACATGCGCTGGCTACCCGGCCAGTATCGGCAACGAGACAATAGACGCCGAGTCATTTGCTGATTGGGGCATTGACTGTGCGTATCTCTTTCAATATCATAACCCCGGGCCGAGTTTCTTACCCTGACATAGACCTCAAATACGATAATTGCAACATCCCATCCAATTGGACGTTAGTGACTGGCCCTTCATGGTGTTCACTACATTGGTCGCTAAATCTGAGACAGTGATGAATACACTTGGTGTGTGGCAGATGGCGACTCCCCAGGCGATAACCCTAATGGGACATGTCCTGATCTCAACAATCAGGCCCCGGCGGGTTACGACTGGAGCCAATCCAACACTGCAAAACGGTTCAACATCATGCGAGATGCTTTGGCCGCTGTTGAGGACGAGCGCGTCATTCTCTTCTCGCTCTGCGAATGGGGGTCCGCCGACGTTGTCTCCTGGGGAAACCAGACTGGCAGCTCGTGGCGCATGTCCGGCGATATCAACCGTGAGACAGTATCCTGGAAGATCCTTTTTGGAATGACCATCTGACATGAGCCGTTTGCAGCATCATGGAACCGCATTACCGCCATTGCTAATCTCAACGCTCACGAGCTCGATTCTGTTGACTTTTGGGGCCATAACGATCCAGACATGCTCGAAGTTGGCAATGGAAACCTGACCATTGAGGAAAATCGAGCCCACTTTGCTCTGTGGGCTATCATGAAATCCCCTCTTATCATTGGCACTGCTGTACGTTCTCTTCTTCTTTCTCTCTTTTATATGCTGACAGAGAATAGCTGGACTCCCTCCCCCAAACCCATCTCGAAATTCTGAAAAACTCCGACCTTGTTGCCTTCAACCAGGATCCAGTCCACGGCAAACCGGCCACCCCTTACAAAGATGGCTTCAACAACGGAACATACAATCCTCTGTACCCACCCGAGTTTTGGTCTGGCTCTACTTCCTACGGCTGGGATCTTGTGCTGCTGCTGAATACTGAGAATGTGACTTCCACGAGAACCGCAGTGTGGAGCGAGATTCCGCAATTGGCAGGCGATAACAGGTATAAAGTGCAAGATATCTATAGTGGGAAGAATTTGGGATGTGTCAAGGATCAATACAGCGTTGATTTGGATGCGCATGATGTGGCTGTGCTCAAGGTCACCGGCAAATGCTGATTTTATAAAAAGAATTTCGAGGACTTGTTAAGTACTACCAGGACGGGCCCAACTTTTGAAGAAGAACTTTTAAAAATAAAATCATAGCTAGCAAAAAAAATACGTTCAATACTTTCATGGCTATGGTCCTTTTAAGGCACTATAGCGGCCAGCTACTCAGACAATTCAGGGAGTTTAGTTCTCATATTAGAAAAGGAAAGATGATACAAGTAGATGCTGAAGAAAGGTGTTCTTCTTTTGGGTATAATTATCACATCTTTCAATTTTTTGGATTCACCATCAAAATAATTCAATCTGGACTGTTTATTGCGAATACCAATAGCCAGTGTGTCAGTCTCAGTGTGCCTTGAACAAATAATAGAAGAGATCCTTACCATTACGTCAATATTCCCGTTTCCTCCACGACTTGCTCTTGAGAAGGAAGCCCCAGTTCCTGCATGGTGCTTGCACTCATTCACTGCTTTTCTGTATATAAAAAGACCCTGTTTGGGCTTATTTCAAATCGATGTTTCGTAGGCAAAGAAATAAGATCATTACGAGAGGAGATCAGCGACTATTGCATCATGTTAGCTTCGCCGATTACAACAAATGTGAGAGACGGCCTGCATACCATTCATTGGCATCTCATCAATCTGAGTAGAGTAGTACAACTCAATATCGCGCAAAATGCGCACATCCTCGCTGGTCACAAAGTTAATGGCAACACCCTTCCTGCCAAATCGACCGCTTCGGCCGATTCTGTGGATATAGTTTTCACGGTTGCTGGGGAGGTCATAGTTGATCACCAGGGAGACCTGTTGCACGTCGATACCACGGGCCCAGACATCGGTCGAGATGAGCACTCGCGAGTTGCCCTGTCTGAAATCTTGCATAATGCTGTCACGCTCCTTTTGAGGCATCTCGCCGTGCATACTGGACACAGTGAAGTTGGCTTCACGCATTTTATCGGTGAGCCAGTCGACCTTGCGGCGGGTGTTGCAGAAAATGACGGCTTGTGTGATGGTCAAGGTATCGTAGAGATCACATAGAGTGTCAAACTTCCATTCTTCCTTTTCCACAGCAATGAAATATTGCTTGAGACCTTCAAGGGTCAATTCGTCACGCTTGACCAAAATACGCACGGGGTCGGTCATGAATTTCGTGGTCATGTCCAAGACATCGTAGGGCAAAGTAGCAGAAACAACGACGACCTGAGTCGCAGGTGGCAAATAGCGGTAAACATCGTAGATCTGCTCGCGGAAACCACGGTTCAACAGCTCGTCGGCTTCATCGAGAACCAGCATTTTGATATTGCGAGTGCGCAGATGGCGTCGTCGAATCATATCCGCAACTCGTCCGGGTGTGCCTGAAACCACATGCTGGCCATACTCAAGTTTTCTGATATCCTCCCCAACGTTTGTTCCTCCAATGCAAGCATGACATTGAACGTTCATGTAGTCCCCAAGGGCCATGACAACGGACTGAATCTGGGTCGCGAGTTCACGAGTGGGCGAGAGAACCAAGGCTAGACTATGTTAGATATTTGAAACAACAAAACAAAACACATAACGTACCCTGACTCTCGCGCACGACTGTGTCGATGACCTGGAGAATACTAATAGAGAATGTCGCGGTTTTACCGGTACCAGATTGCGCCTGGGCAATGGTGTCGCGCCCCTTGCAAATCTGGACAATGGCGCGAGATTGAACGGCAGACGGAGACTCGTATCCATACGCATAGATTCCTCGCAGCAGGTTTTCCTTCAGATGCATGTCCTCAAAGGTAGGGGCCACCGACACCTCTTTCGAGGTCGTGAACTCCATGCGTTCTAGCTTTTAGTCAGTTGTGTATTTTCAAACGAAGGAGCCAAAGTTTCCCCTCACCATCATTGCGCCTATCAATTCCTTCAGCCATGATGACAGCTCTGTACGTTTTCGATGAGAAATTTGAGCAATACAAAAAGACAAATCGATGTTGCAGGTCGAATTGAAATGGTGATCGCGGTCGCTCTTCGATTTTTGGCTTTGTTGGTCCGAGCGTCTTATGTGTCACGTGATCCCTTATCCGCAAAAAGTTCCGGATTCGATGGTAACAACGCGCCATTTGCCATCTAATCCCAAGACAACTTTCGAGAGCTCGTTTCTCGGGAAAACACGACAGTCGCGTCGCCATGTTGATCGAAGACCAGCGATTCATTCATGAAGACCTAGAGCGATTAGAGCAAGGGATCGCTGACAGGGTGATCGACGATCCTCGCAATGTACGTGATTGCACAATCAACCAAAAGAACGCTTTAGAGTTACTAACTATAGTCATAGCTACGAGAAAGATTGTCGCGAGACCACCAAGTCGCCGGATTCCTGGATCGCATTGAAGAACAATCGAAAAGATTATTGGACATTTACAAAGATGCAGAAGGTCTCAGAGCTCAAGAGATCCAGTCCATCTCGACGGGCGACCCGTTCGAAGAATTTTACAAGCGCCTAGACGACATCAAGGATTTCCACAAGCGCTACCCCAACGAACCTGTCGAGAACCTGGAGCGCGCATACAAGCGAAAGCATCCTGGAGAGGGCGAGCCTTTTGCGTTGGAAGCAGAGTCCATGTTCACCGGAGAGGAAGCTTATGGGCAATTCTTTGACTTGACACAGCTGCACGAGCAGTATCTCAATATTCCAGGCGTTAAACGCCTCACTTATATCCAGTACATTGACCAGTTCGACGTTTTCACGCCCCCTCAACTCCCCATCAAGCGGAACTTGAAGTTGTCAGACAGATATTTCAAATATGTTGGTGATCTAGCAGGCTACCTGGAAGGATTCATGAAACGCGCACACCCATTGGATAATTTTGAACAACTTTTTGCGTCATATGATGAAGAATTTGAAAAAAAATGGTCTTCTAACGAAGTGCCTGGGTGGGGAATTGAGGCCACAAGCAATGGTGCACCTAAAACGGAGGGTACTGGTGAAGGCATTTGGTGTGCCGACTGTGAAAAAGAGTTCAAGAACGAAAACGTCTATAAAAACCATCTCACGGGCAAAAAACACATCAAGGCTGCAGAGGCCAAGAAAGCCAATGGATCGTCCGACGCGCCTGAGCGCAACCAAAGTGCAATCAAAGACCCATCATTAAACTCTCTGAAAGAAAGAGCTGTTGCGGAACGTGAGCACCGGATTCGATCTTTGGCCAAGACACTAGAGACTGAACGACAAGCCACACGAGTCAATGTTGAACGAAAGCAGGGCATGACGGAGCGCGAACGACAAATGGAAATCGAGGCTCTCATGGCTGACGCCGAACCGTCATACGGTGGACAAACTCGTGATGACGAATCTGACGAAGATGGAGATGACAAGATATACAACCCGCTCAAACTACCCCTGGCCTGGGATGGAAAGCCCATTCCGTATTGGCTCTATAAGCTGCATGGCCTTGGCGTGGAGTTGCCGTGTGAAATTTGCGGCAATTTTGTTTACATGGGTCGACGCGCTTTTGAAAAGCACTTTTCTGAAGCACGCCATATCTATGGCTTAAAGTGCCTGGGGATTACACAACAAACCAACCTTTTCCGAGAGATTGTCAGGATCGAAGACGCTGTCCGCCTATGGGAGAAGCTCGAACTAGACCGGAAGAAGGAGAAAGATTCTCGAGAAAATGTTGTACAGATGGAGGATGCGGAAGGGAACGTCATGCCTGAGAGGATTTACCATGAGTATGTGGATCATCCCCTTCTTCCTTTCCTCTGGCCACTACGTACTAACTCGCATGCAGTCTCCAAAAACAAGGTATTCTGTGATCGCTGCCGACGGGTTTACTTGGCGATACCGGTGTTTGGGCGTTACTATTCTTGCATAATCTGCATCTGGTTGATTCCAGAATGTGTAAAATTAGTTGAATGCAGTTGAATCAAAACAATAATAATGACTCCATAGTAATCTATTCAATATTGAACAATCTGATCACGTGCTTTCGCGATCCATGGACGCGCCTCGGGTCTAGCCCTAATCGCGGCCCGCGTCGCTCTTGCCCTCCAGACTTTGCTCTTTCACAGCAAGTCGAGACACAAACTCCGTCCGTATCACCCCGCTTATCACTTATTCTGAACAGGCCTATCTTTTTAATTATGCTGTCTCATTCTCTCTTTGGGCGGCCTTGTCATTTGCGCTGGATAGGAAGGGAGTATGGGGTTCAAATTCACTTACCTATGTGATCTCCTTTCTGGCTTAGAGCGCAATCGCCATCTCAAAGCTGCAAATGCTGCGAAAAGCCAGAATTCTGATTACCGTACCATTTCAAGCTGGTTTACCAATCATTCGAAACGAATTCACGACAAGGAAACAAATTTGCTTGCCTTTCTTTCCTGTCTCTTTCCTGAGAAGCGGCCAGATAGGGTATACTGGTTACAAAGTACTTCCCTAGCCAGAGTTATCGCTCGATGTCTGTATCTGGGAAGCTCGCGAATCAAGGACCTTGATCAATGGCGACTCCATGGAGGAGGAGACTTGGGCCAATGCGTCGAAAATGTGATGAGCCAGGCTGAGAACCAGATCATTCCAGGCCAGGAGGTCACTGTTGAAGAGATTGAAGATGTTCTCCAGGATATTTCTTCACGTTGTCGGTTTTCGGGCCCTGCCGTTCGAAAAAGGCACGCTGCGGTCGATGTCGACGAGGTTTTAGGGCCGCTGTATCGACGACTGAGCAGTCGAGATTCCAAGTGGTTGACTCGTATGATATTGAAGTCATATTCTCCTGTCCAGCTGCCTTTAGATGCTGTCTTGAAAAATGTGCACTTTCTTCTGCCACAGCTATTGCTTTTCCAGGACTCCTTTGAGGGAGCAGTTCACCTACTCAAGTCAACTACTTTGAAACACTTTCCCCCTAGGCCGCAGTCAGAATTTGCCCATTTACTTAATAGGGAAGCTCTAAAGCATCTCGTACCACGGCCGGGACTCAAAGTTGGTCGGCCCGAGTTTTACAAGGCTCGAAGCCTCAAGAATTGCTGCAAGATTATTAATCGGCGCAGAATGAGTCTTGAAAGAAAATACGACGGGGAATATTGTCAGATACATGTTGATATCACAGACGGGGTACCCGGCATTCGAATATTTTCGAAAAGTGGCAAGGATTCTACTATCGATAGGGCTGGCATTCATCAAACTGTGAAGCGGTCTTTGAAACTTGGTGAACACGATTGCAAAATTTCCAGGCGTTGCATTTTGGAGGGTGAATTACTCGTATGGAGTGATCGAGACTCAAAGATTCTTGAGTTTCATAAACTGCGAAAGTTTCTCGCGCGGTCTGGGAGAAAGATTGGAACAGATTATGACTCACAGTAAGCCCTCAGCAAACTGTTTAGGCTCAATGACATGTCAACTAACATGAAGTAGGCCAAAACCTTACGAGCACTTGATGATCATGTTTTTTGATATCTTATTATTAGATGACGATATCTGTCTAAGAAAGGCGCATAGATTAAGGCGACTTTTGCTGAAAGACACCGTCAAACTGATACCAGGGCGTGCAGATATCTCAGAACAGGAGATTATAGATTTTTCTCGGCCAGATGGGCCGCGGCGCCTGCAGACTGCATTCTCGAAATGCATTTCTGAACGGTGGGAAGGATATATACTCAAGGGCTGTGAAGAGCCCTATTTCGCAATTCTCTCATCGGATACAGAAAAGGGTTTTGGTCGTTGGATCAAGCTAAAGAAGGACTATATTCCTGGGCTTGGAGATACCGCCGATTTCTCCTTGGTCGGAGCTCGCTACGATCCCAAGGATGCACAACATCAATCAGATATGAACCATCTCTCCTGGAATCAGTTCTTTATCGGCTGTTTAGACAATAAAGACGCTGTCATACAGTCTGGTGCTCTGCCGCGATTTCGAATTGTTGACGTTATTGGAAGACACAGCCTGTGTGCTAGAGACATGAGAATGCTCAATCAATGGGGTAAATTCGTTGCGTCTCATGTCGAATCCAATTATGCCTTGGAAACTTTCAATCTTCACAACTCTCTACCAGAGATGGAAGTAACTTTCAAAACTCCATTCGTAGTGGAGTTGCTTGGCAGTGGTTTCGACAAGCCAGGGAGCACGCAGTACTATACTCTGCGTTTCCCTCGAGTTCTCAAAATTCACTGGGATAGAACTTTTGAAGATGCAATATCATTTTCTGGACTACAGAGCCTTGCAGACAAAGCACGGCTGGTTCCAGAAGAAGAATTATCAGATGAAACCTCGCTTTGGTACGAGAAAATTGGAGAGACACAAGGTAAAAGTGAGTATATAGTGGAGACGTCACAAACAAGCACTTGTTCGTTTGCCTTGACACTAACTCCGTCGTCGTCACCGCCCACGTCAAGAAGGACTAGACAGTCCTCCCCAGACAAATCAGGAGTCAAAAAATCAAACGCGCCCCTCCCTCTCAAACCACATCCTACCTCCAAGCGAAACGCACCACCCAGCATCTCTTCCTCTGACTGTGATCTATCTCAAACTTCTGTCAAGCGTTGTAAAACACTTGCCACTCCTTCCACCATGGCAACGTCTGCACCAGAGCCCCCAGTGTTCTTCCAATATCTTCGGGGCAGAGGGAGCCCTCTTCCCAAGTCCAATGTGCTTTATGACAACTGTTCAACAAGTTCTTTGTCTCAGTTCAACGAAGATCTGGACAAAATGAAGAGCAAGACGCCACTGCGAGAGAATCCAAACCCCTCTCCACAAACTCCCTTCAACAAGCCTGTCAAAACAACTGTGGATAATCTTCATATCAAACCAGCCGCTTCAGCTCTCCCTTCCGATGCAAGTCCTGTCAGAGAAAATTTGAATGGCATACGTTTTGACGGCATTCACGGTTCGCTTTCGCCTCGAGGCATGGTGAATCCGATACCTCGTCCCTTGCCCGTTCGTCTAGAATCACCATTATGTACAATTCCCATGTACTGTGGCGACTTTGGTTTTGTCGAAACCCTCTTTCGGCGCGCCTCTCGTGAATTTATCTTCTCCATGACACATTTCGTGCAGACTTTAGGAGCACCATCTACACGCGAGAGACTGCGTGCCTCCAACCCATCTTCTGCAGACTGTGACATGGCCCTGGGAATCATCCTTATCAACAAGAGGGACCCAGGCAATACACTTGCCACCCAGCTTTACAACATTGGCAATCTAGTGGCTCGTTCGCTACAGTCTCAGCTTTCGACCCTTCCTAGTCAAGGCAAGATTTTTTTTCTCGACCGAAACATTCTTCATGCCGAGGGCGGGGTTCAGGACGAAACATTCTTGCTAAATGACTGGTGGGCTGAATATGGGGTTCAGTACTACTACGCCTCTATATCCTGGGGCTTTGGTATCGACCTCGGTCAAGTCGCCCAGCGCGTCGACGAAGCTCGCCAACTCGGAACCCCGACTGCGTCGTACGACCTACGGAAAGCAACCAGCGTTGTCAACCTCTACGAACCGAGCGATGTCGAGATACTCGGTGAATTTGTATCCATTGACCCCACTGTTCATCTTCTGGGTGACTACTACTATCCTCCTCCCGGTTAGCTTCGAGCCCATCTATCTCCCCCTTTGTTTTCTGTGTGACTTTGTTTTTCCTAAGATTTGGAAATTTTAGATCCAACTCGTGACATGTGTTTGGCATATCCATCATCCGCTTTTATCTGATTCAGGGTAGAGAGAGAGTCAGGAATGGAATTGGCTGCTCTCTATTTTTCCGGATCTTTTTCTCTTTGCATGCATTTTGAGCGAAAGGAAAAATGGTTGGGAGGCTCTCTTCTTGATGATACTTTTGCGGAGTTGGCTTTCTAGGAGTCTTCTTTTCTTCACTTTATTACGACGGGCTTTTTTTTTGCTAGACGTTCGATATCATTCATGCATCATCTTGCTTCATGATGTACATTAAACTTTTTTTCTATGAAAGTTATTTTCTTTTTCCTCGCTTCAAACCCCCTTCGTAAAAACCACATTTAACGCCAAGAATGCTATCGCCACTGAAAGTCCTCAGTAATATGTATAAAAAGAAAGAAGAGAAGAATGAATTCTCGCCCCATTCGTCTAGTAGCTTCCTTCTTTTCTTGCCCTGACATCTCGCATTAAAGCCTTTGCTTCTTCAACTTCAATGCCATCCTGGCACAGCTCGCCAGCCAGCTGGTCTGCACGGGTTAGATCGCCATGTCTCAGAGCCCATCGAGCAAGCCACAAGCGCGCCTTTGATGTCGTAGCAGTAACACCAGTGCCACCCACAACTTCAACGTCACCGTCATCGGAGCGTCGACGAGAAGCTTCGGCGCCGTTGTCGGAGTTCTTATCATCTGCATCATCGTCCGAATCTGGGTCTGGGCGCTCAACTTCTCCCGTCTCCTGTTGCAACGTCAGCTCCATGTACGCGGCAGCTTCCTCGTCGTCTCCTAGTCGTTCGTAAAGAGTGGCGATTTGATGAAGAGTATCCGGGTCGAGAATCTTGCGGCCTGTGGGGTGATTGCCATCTGCGCTGTCCACCGCGTGCTCATAGTATGCTCCTGCAACTAAAGATCGCTTCATGGCTTTGATACTGTGCTGAAGACGATTCATCTTGGCGTAGCACGTGCCCACTGCCAACCACATTTTCGAATCGTAGGGCCGTAAAGCAGCAGCACGTTGGTAATAGAACAAGGCGTAAAATGACATGTCCAATACTTCGTACGCTTGCCCGAGCCCGTACCATGCTCGGTAATCCTTTCGGTTCACGTCAACGGCGCGGCGGTATGATTCAATGGCGGCATGTGTATTTTTCATTTCAATATATTCGTGTCCCATAAGGGTCCAAGCCGACAGAAAGCTTCTATCAAGGGTGAGAGCTCGGCGGAAGTACATGACGGCTTTTTCGTGTTCTGATTTGAGCGAGTAGTAGTTGCCGACTACGCAGCAGGTCTCGGGCCTAAATTTATCTGTCGCAGTAGCCAGCTGCGCGATGAATGCGAGCTGCGGTCTTGCAGCCATTACATAGAGGATGTTCGAGTAATGGTCGAGTCCATCTAAACGGTGTGGTGACTCTACAAGAATGTCGGCAAATATTGCAGATGCTTCTTCGAAATCTTTCGAGGCGTCAGTATATTACTCTGGCTAAACCAAAAACCATGGTTTGTACCTCTCGAATGATAATATAATAGAGCTCGCTCTGTTTTCAAAAATGCACTATTTGGGAAGATGTTTTCGAGCTCATTGAGCGTTTGGTGGGTATCTTCATTGACTTGATATAGTTCTTGGTTGCAGTGTACTTGGAACACCCAGGACATGATATTCTGAGGTAGCATCCCTGACACTTGTTTGAGCTTAGATATAATTAGTGCATCAAGTATGGAAAATCTCAAGACCAAACTCACATCATCAACATTCGGTAGCAAATCATTCAACTCTTGCCAGGCGCTCCAATTGAATGGATAAAGATGAACACTGCGAATTAACCATTTTTTTGCTTGTGCTTCGTTTTTGCCTTTCAATAAAATCACGGCATATAGGTATTCCAACCACCCTTGGCCACGGGCTTCCAGGTCCCGTTCTCTTCGCTCAGTGAACCATCCTTCTAAGCCTCGCGCCAGGTCTGGTAATTCACGATTGACGGTCATTCCACCATCTGCAGGTCCGAGCACCATCTCTGTCTCTTCGTCTCTTCGCTTTTCTCCAGCCAGGTATTTCGCGTACAGGGCTAGAAACAAGGATTTCTGGCTAAGTTTCGGGTAGGGACTTTGCGCTGGAGCTTGGCCCCCTCTTGATATAGGCCTGCCTGAAGCTTTGCCCTTTCCCTTTTGCGGCGTCAACGATGTGCGGCTTCTGACATTTAGGGAGACCGTGGGAAGTGGGACTGGGGGGATTGTAGGTGGGAGGAAGACAGCAGCGCATCGGTCGTACTCTCGGGTGTCGAAATAGGATTTGGCGAGGAGGTATTTGTGAGACTCTTTTCCTTCAAGAAAGGCCTCTTCTGGATCTAATTGGCGGAGGAAAGGGTTGGTTTTCAGCATGGGATCGGTGTCCATTGAGACATTGACGTCGGTATCGTTATCGTCAGAGGGGATAAGCGAATCAAGCATCTCTGCTGCCCTTTCCTCGGCTCATTAGTTATTTCAATCCGTTATGAGGGCATTGAAAATATACCACTTTGCAGACTGGTAAAGACATCGCTCGGAGCACTTGATCACGGCGTCTTCGAGCCGCGACCGAAGCTCCTCTATGTCGTCTTTAGTGAGCGCCATAACCATCCTGACAAGGATTCCCAGAGATATCCCGCATCAACTGGGAGTGAATGCGCAACTGCGCGACACGTCAACCGCCCCACAAGATGTTGCTTGTGTTGGAGAGAATTCGCGGTCAAATTAACCGGCGGAAACTACGGCGAGTCTGCAAGCGAGTGCTGGGGATGATGCGTTCCGGTAGTGACAATGCACAACCCTCGATATTAACTTGCCAATTTTTCACAGTTGATCTTTGACAGCCACTGGACAGTTGCTGGTGCTGGTGCTGGTGCCGGCGCTGGTGTTTTAGAACAATATGTTCTCGCTCTCACATGGAAAGTGACAGGGAAATAAACACGCGACCGGCGCTAAACCGAAAGCGGGCAATCCATATTCCCCCGCATTATTCGCTGAATAAGCAGCTACTTATTCGTGCCTAATTTGCAGGCGCATTGCTTGTGGATCAATAATCTGCGACTGGTTGATCATGACTTATCATATCGCTGCTTATATATATATTTTTTGAAGTATTGATATTGTCGTGCGCCAATGATGTCTCAGGCTCAGTTGTTCTGTAGGCGTACCTTCAGGAGAAGTCTTTCACTCTAGGGTCAACTTTGAGTAGGCAAGAATTCAAATGTTAATATTAAAAGAATCAAATAATCAACAACTTATCAAAACTCTTTTGACAACATTCTGTAGACGTAATGCTTTTCCCGAAATGATGAGAGGCGTCCATTCGTCATGATTGCATGATCTCCAAGACTGAGACCTTCGGATTTTAGCAATTCAATTTTACGAGGTATTTTGGCAATGAAAGGGTGTTTTGGTGACACAGGTATTATGGTTCGATTTCCTTCAAGACGTTGATTTTATTATGCGGTGTCGTCCTGGGGTGAATGTTCTCGCAGATACCTTAACCCGGAGGAAGGATGAAGGAGCGCGGAATCTAGACCACCGGAACCTGACATTGTTGCTAAGAGAAATATTGAATAAGTAGATCCTGATAGACCTAGCTATTATAGAGGTCTTGGGAGAAGTGGCGAAGGACAAAATTATTGGTTCATTTCTGGAGGCCAATGAATGGTACGCCGCTTTACCAGAGGCGCAGGCGCTACTTACGAAGAAGGATTCAGAATAGGATCAAAAGGATGAGCGGTTGCTGTACGAGGGCCAATTATACGTGAAATAGTAGTGATATCATGGTGTTTTTACTGGTTTTAGTTTATTTTAGGTTAAAAAGGTGGTAATCGTTGGTTACAATTGAACTTTGGCAGGTCAGTTATTAATTTCAAAATTAAAATTGCTCTAAGTGGAATGTTATTACTATGTAGGCTGATGATGTATCATACACTAAAATAAACGAGGTTCCTCTTTACTGCTATCTTATAATTTACTTTTTGTTTGTTTTGTTGTAGTACTTAGAGATCTACTGGACTTTAAAGATGGGTTATTGTGAGGAATAATATTATATAGCTCAGTAACCACATTTGAGTTTAATTCATTGATGTTTTTTTCTATTCTGTTCCTTTTTTATACACCAGTTTTAGAATGGTCTAATACTCAGTCAACACTACCAAATTTGAAAAGGATTCAATGGATGCACACACCACCGCGACGTCAGTCTCGGTCCCTATTTATGGCCTTTGCCTTCTAAATTAACGTTCGTCCTCACCCTTAAAAAGAGATCCACATGCGCAGCGAGATTCCGAAGACCGAGCGATTTGTTAGTATGAACTTACCCAGTAAGCCTGTCTATGATCCGGCAGGAACGTCGGTCACATTTTCCAGTGAGTATCATTCCTTCGACCAATGCACCTCGCACCATGGAAGGCTGAATGTAACTTTTACCATATAAATTTTTGAACTGAAGTTACATGATACCTGCTTCTGGTTGAGCTATATAAACAATCATCGACCTCAGTTGTGTAGAAATGTGAAAGCCTGAATCTCATAACCTGTCAACAAACGAGAGAAAGACAATAATCCAAGGTTATACTACAGTAAGTATGGTGCCCTCGTTATGTATAATTCTTGAAAAGATATTGACCTCTCTTTTCAAATTTTAGCATTTAGTGAATCTACGTGATGTTGCCGAAAAAAATCATAACGTTACTTTTTATGGTGACAAGCTCTTTCGCAATGTCCATAACACGATACACTGTACCAATCCCCGAATCAACCACGATTTTGGAGACTCGCAAACAACTCACTGATATGGTGCTGCAATACCCACTTGGAACTATGGATGACCGAAATGGAGGCTATTATCTCCTTGATCACGATGCCACCGTTTTAGCTGTCGCATCTGATGCTTTATGTGAAGAACTGGATGCCTCAATGGAAGCAGCAAAACGCTACCACAGCACCAATCCAAATTTAGATGAAGAGACAGAAGAAGTTGCACCTCAAAACTTCGAGGCAAACTCTACGCTGTCAAAGCGCTCTTGCTCCCATCCACGATGCCACACTCATGCCCTCTGTCTGACCTACAGCGATTGCCATGTATGCTCTTCAAGCTTTCATTGGTGCTTCTAAGCAGGCTTGAGACAGCGGTGATGTAGAGAATCCACATGATGTGGGTAGAATTTGTATGTATTTGCGTTTCCTCTACCTTTGTTATTCAACGCTAATAGCTAAGACGGAGTCGTGCTATCCAATACAGCGCTTTGCGAGACGGCTTCTCACGGTTTGCAACTCTTGGACTCTTTCTCATGGCCACTGCCGTGATCAAACCCATACCATTATTAAAATACTCAATCATTAAAATACTCAGGGGCCAGGTTTTCTACACTACAGTTCTTTCAGTGGCTGGCTTATCTACATGTATCTATAAGTAATAGACTGCCTAATTGAATAAAGTAAATGAACTACTATTAAGTTCTTAAAGTATCTTAAGTAAGCGATGACTACTATTATTATAAGATATAATATAATTTATCTAAAATATTAGTTGTTATCAAAAATAGTTCTGGTGAGTGTTGTCGCGATAATAGGGGCTAGTCCGCAACAGGGTTAGCACGTAGCGGGGTTCTGGCCTCAGCATTGAGGAGGAATTTTTTGGACTCGAGATGCATTGGTGCATCCTGAAAGTAGTTTCATCTTAATCCTGGGCTCTCATGATGATACAGAGGCCTCTGTATCCATTGCATCCGTGATGTCTTTCTGTAGAGCAGACAAAGCAGCCAAGGTGCCTAGGGTTCCGGTGGGGCGCTGTCTCCACCCCCGATTCAGAAAGAAATGTAGAAAAGGAGAAAGCGACTACCGAGGGGCAGCGTACACCTTCTTTTCACCTCAACGCGCAACGACAAGCAGTGGAAACAATCTTGCCTCGCTGCTCACACCTGAAGCTTGATCTCGCCTCAATTGCTTCATTTTTCTTTCAAGTCAATCCATTTAAAATTAATTACTCCATCACCATGGCCACCCGCATCTCGCGTCCCGAGTTTGAGGCGCATGTCGATCCCCTCATCCAGGATATCCTCGAGTCGACCAAAGTCTACAGCCTCCCAGAAAATGCCCAGAAATGGTTTGAAGAGGTATGCATCCTCTCTTTTCGCTTATCTGTGTCGCAATCGGCACTTCAGGAAGCTGATTAGCTCGTTGCGTGCCTAGTCCCTCAAAGCCAACATCGTTGGCGGAAAGATGAACAGAGGAATGTCCGTGCCAGACACCGCAAGCATCCTGCTGGGTCGATCTCTGACCGAAGAAGAATTGAAACACCTCGCCCTGCTTGGCTGGTTTACCGAACTCCTGCAAGCGTTTTTCCTGGTGAGCGACGATATTATGGACGGCTCGATAACGCGCCGAGGACAACCGTGCTGGTATCGACAGGAGGGTGTCGGACTGATCGCTATCAACGATGCTTTTTTGCTTGAAGGTTCAATCTACGTCATCTTGAAAAAGTACTTCCGCTCCCACCCCGCTTACCTCGACATCATCGAGCTTTTCCACGACACCACCTACCAAACCGAGCTGGGACAGTTGTGCGATCTTATCACTGCGCCCGAGGACAATGTCGATTTGGACAACTTCTCAATGGAGAAGTACACCTTTATCGTCAAGTACAAGACTGCTTACTACAGCTTCTACCTGCCCGTGGCACTCGCTCTGCACTATCTGCAGCGCGCCACCCCGAATAACTTGAAACAATCCGAAGACATTCTGATCTCTCTTGGCGAATACTTCCAAATCCAAGACGACTACCTCGACGGCTTTGGATCTCCCGAGACCATTGGCAAAATTGGCACCGATATCCAGGACAACAAATGCTCGTGGCTCATCAACCAGGCATTGGAGATGGTTACGCCCGAGCAGCGCAAGCTTCTCGATGAGTCCTATGGCCGCAAAGACGCCGCTCTGGAGGCAAAGGTCAAGGATCTCTACAATGAACTCAAGCTGGAACAGCACTACAAGGACTTTGAGGAGAAGCGCGTTACTGAGTTGCGTCGGAAGATCTCTGCCGTTGATGAGTCCGAGGGCTTGAAAAGGGAGGTTTTCTCGGCTTTCCTGGACAAGATCTACAAGCGCAGCAAGTAGACATGGGTAAACACACCACAAGGGCTTTTTGTGAACTGACAAGTTATATTTATGCCGAATTCGCAAAGTATGTCCATCTAATTTTCTTCTAACTTTCTCCGATACCCGAACACTTTTCTTGGGTTATTTCTTTCCAGATAGAACATATAAATTGTTTCTCTAAGGAGAACACTAACTCACACGAGAAAACTCCACTGCAAGTCGTCCTTCACGTTAGCTCTTTAATAATCACATAAAAACACATGTTGCAATTTGTTTGCGTCCATCAATTGATCATTACATGTAACATTTGAAGCTCCAAGGATGATTGGACCCAAATTACTTTAATTATACATGCAGCCGATGCCATACTAATCAGTTAAGATCACAATCTTGCCCTCGGCGGTGCTATCATCCATACACTGATGAGCCTCCACAATTTGGTCAATGTTAAATACCTTTCCCAATTTAATTTTGAATTTACCAGCTTCTACCTTCTGAACAATCTCGTTCAGAGGGGTTTCCATGAATTCCGGAACCATACCACCATAGACAGTGAGATACGTTCCCCAGGGTATCACTTCCATGGGCGAGAACTTGTCAATATGCCAGGAATTGCCGACAATCCCGGTCGCACTAACGATACCGCCGGGGGCGACGCACTGGAACGAGTCTTTCAGTGTCACCGTGCCGACTAGCTCGAGAATTTTATTGAATTTCTTGCTGTCGTCTGTTATCCGTTTCCCAATGGCACCGTCGTCGAGGATAAACTCGTCAGCACCGTGCTCGCGGAGGAACGCCTCGCGTTCAGGTTTTCGGCTTGTGGCGGCCACATGGGCACCCAGTTCTTTGGCAATCGAAATTGCCGCAAGACCAACGGAGGTTGTGCCACCTCTGATTAGGAAACGCTCGCCCTTTTTCACACGTAATGACTTTGTAACTGCACCGTACGCCGTCTGAATCATTTCCGGCATGGCACCGAGAACATCCCAGCCCAGCTGCGTTGGCGTCGTGATGGCTTGTACTTGGAAGCAAGGAACAACCGTGTACTGAGCGTATCCGCCGTCAAAGTTACGACCCATTCCTCCCATAGCAGTCATGACAATCTGCCCCTTCTCAAATTCGCCGCCAGGGGCATGCTCGACAATACCCGTGGCTTCAATGCCCAAGATTCTGGGGAAATTGACACTGGGAGAGTGGCCCTGGCGAGTGAACATCTCAGAGCGGTTGAGACCAAATGCTTTAACGCGAATGAGAACCTGGCCGGCCTCGGGCTTGGGGATGGGTCGCTGCTCGACCTTGAGCACCTCTGGGCCGCCGGCGGCGTGAATCACGACTGCTTTCATGGTAGTCGCCATTGGGCTTGCAGCTGATTGTTGGCTGAATAGTCGAGTTTGGTGGAAGGAGATAGGTGAGAACAATGCTCGGAAGTTGGACTTCATGAAATGATTCTCGAGTGACACTGAAGTCGGTTGATTGCGAGTCCAGATGAAGGGTTTGTAAGGCTTGTTTTTCTTAATTTGAGAATCTTGGCCCTCATGTCGGGTACAGCTGGGCTTTTATGTTGTCCAACATCGTAGGAAAGACAAACATTAGGCCGGAAGTTAAGCCATGTCGTTTGGTTGTTCGTTCGGGGATGCATGGATATCGGGAATATTGTCTCCACAAACTAGTACGTTTTCGGTAGCTTTGCACTGTTTTCGTTGTTTGATCGTACGTTCGAGCTGTGTTTGCTTTGTTTGCTAGTATATCAGCAGATGCCAAGATGCCAGACACACTAGTCCAGCTACGGTAAGCTCCATTCAGTTGTCATGTGGCCAATAATAGAGCTTCTTTCACAACATCGTCACCGCTAGTTGATTATAAGAAAGGCCAACTTTGCTTGATGTTCCGTCCATCTCCACACCTTTGACTTACAAATTATTATGGACTTCCTTGGCGCATTCTCTCAAGACGCGGCTAAAGCACGTGACCTGTTATTCAATTTACCAGTTCCCTTTTCGCTTAGAACGCAAGATTTCCTCCTATATTGGCCGTTAGTCGACAATATTTATTCAATAACAGCCTCCAGAGAGACAACTTACGGACCCCTCACTCCGTACACTGTTAAATATATTGAATGCAGCTTTAGACGCCCTACTCTTCAAAAGGCAAACAAAGAGAGCGTCCGCCGGACCACGACGAGAAAGGCAACCAAGTCATGTGACGTGTCTTTCAAGATCCTCGAGTTTCCCAGTCATGTGGAAGTATTGGGCTTGGAAGGCCAATCAACCACTCACGCTCATTCATTGGACTTTAGCGACGCTCATAAACGGAATACCTTTGTTCGCAACTTAGCCCTCAAGGAGGTTGCCAAGGGCCACAGCGCTTCAGCGATTATGGATATCCTTCGTCCTCCTAATGACCCATTCGCCTGCGCTCAGCTTGACAGTATTGGCGGGAAATTCCTGGTTACGAAAGATGTGCACAATTGGAGGAGTAAGTGGAAAACGGCCAATCCTGATGCTTTGCAACTGGATGCCAGGTCACGTGCGGCAAATTTGGAGCTAGCCACCAGTGAATTATCGAATCATATCAGGGCCCGCTTTTCTCGCATTATAGCGTATGTGGATTCGCTGGATGATGAGGCACGTGACTCAGTATTGAATACGTGGGAGAGGACAATAGCGAATTTGACCAACGCTCTGCAACAGGATGAAACAGGCTCGATCCTTCATCGTGCTATTCAGAACTAAGTGGTCTTGGAGAAGAGACACCTTATTACACAATTTCCAGCAGGTCGAATGGGAAGGGATATTGATGTTCTGGGGGCGATCAATATATCAATCTGCCATGGACTAATACGGAGGGCGGTGAGACAGTCATACGGTCAGTGCTCTGCTGTCAAAGCGCACTGTTTCTGCTGCATAGGAGGAAACTCGAGAGTCGATGATATAAAAATTAATATTAATAATGTTCTAGACTGTACGAGACAGTATCTAAATTTTTTCAAACTCATTGGTGCCCTGAAAAATTAGAGTGTACGGGTGAGGGAGATATATGTCAGGTCCAAAAGAGGCATGACGCGAAGGATGTCACGGGCAGATCTATGTTACATCTAAGCTGCATGTGAATGATAAATACGAAAACTTTAAAAGAAACCGAGTTTCTCCTTTTTACCACTTCAAGCGTTAACTCTGCAAAGTACTAATTACTATAGAGTAAGTCGCCTGTCGACTTTGACAAGAAAGTCTTTGGTACTAAGTGGTTTACAGACACCGGTTGACCGGACATCCGCATTATCAACATCAAAGCACAACAGACCGGTCTAGACCAGCATTGAAAGACAAAAAATAATAAAAATGAAGCTGAATTATCTCGGCCTCCCCTTGGTCCTCGCCATGGCTGTGGCGCAGCCCGAGAACACTCTCTTCACCAGGCAGACTGCCAACGACACCGAATGCCGTGACCCTCAGCCCAACAACTGCTCGTTCTACGCCGAATGTGTCGAGGCCCGTTACAACTGTGGCCCAAGCGGATACCCTCTAGACTACGGACAGCAATACTGCCAAAAGTCGCTGGACGACGCGCATCTCCTATCAGAAGCAGGCCAGGCATGGGTTACAAAAGTCATGCTCTGCTTACAACGGCACCTGGTGCCACACGACCTGGGCGGCGACCAGACCTTCACCAACTGCACGGCTCTGAGCGACTATGCGTTTAGCACGCATCCCACTTGCTACGTGCAAGGCGGGCTGTGCACGCTGCCTGTGACGGACTGGGAGACCATTGTGTTCAAGATTGTGGGCATCAACACCTTGTTTGACAGCTGGGATGCGATCAAGGCCACAATCGAAGCTGCTGGCGGGTGCGGCGAGTTTTACCTTTGGGCGATTGCGCATGGGGTCTTCTAAGGTACACCACAAGATGTATCAGTATATTGTATTATAGACCCCCTGTGTATATGCATCGTATAAATAGATACGCACATATAGATCGACAGTCGACATGTAAATAATGCACTGGAAGTCATGCGCCAATCATCGCGGTCCCCATCACGCCGCGTGAAGTCGTTCCCCGGTTGACGACAGAGTGCGGGGGAGTGGCGTTCATTAGGTGTGCACCACCGGCCTCGTGAAGCAGAATTACGTGCTGGTGATCAATCCGCAGTGATACCCCAGTCGGTCATGTGCTGAGGTCGAGGTGGAAAAGCGAAAGCGCGACGAGAGAAACGCGAAATTGGCTGCGTCAAGTCACATGACATGACGTATGTGGGAAGCTATGGACGCATGGCCAATGCACGTTGTTGACCCGCAGCGCGAGCGTCTATTGGCTAATTGGGGAGCCAAGTACCCTGATTGGCCGGAGCACTGCGGCACTGGCAATTGCTTCGATTTTCGAGCTTGCCTCAGTATTATTTTCCTTCGTATCCGTGCCAGACTTGCTACATCCCTGTCCTCTCGGCGCGTGACTGTGTTAAAGCTGTGGGCAGCCTGACTGCCATTGATCAAAAAGACTGGATCCGCTTTTCGTTTGTCGAAATTCGCATGAACCCGGTGAGCAGCGTCCGTACTACTCAAATACTCATTGACTAGTGCACGCTCCAATTCGACTAGATCTGCTTCGTCGAAATCAGACTCGAGAAACAGGGCAGAAGCCGCCGTGCTTGTGTCTTTTGGGGCTAGCGAGCTTGTCCTAGCTAACTAGAGAGAGCTGTTTCATGCTCTAGCTCCCTGGTCGTCCTCTGCTCAGCGCGCCGACGTGCTTCGGGAAGAGACTGACTTGAGAGCCGAGAAGAAAAAAACTAGCTGTGTGAGTGTATGTATACCCCATTGCACCATTCGCATCCTTTCACTTGTCCTTTGTCAGACTGCTGCAGCCAGAGCAGCCACGGCGACGATCGCGTCTCGCCCCAGAGAAAAGCTCACCGGGCCCACTCTGGCCAACGCTCTCTCTCCTTCTCCCCCGCAGTCGACCGTCCCCGGGGATACCAGAGTAACATTGACCATAGGCTATCACAATCCGGATTTTCACTCTCTTTTTTCCCTCTCCCTCAACACTTCGACCTGGCTCAATTCTTTCCACTGTCCCTCCAGCCCGGATTTGGCGTCGCTCTTTAGGCGAATCTTTTCCCTTCCTTTATTGCTCTCGCCGCAATGGCGACGACCGACGCCTCCGAGACTCCGAAGCGCGACACTCGAAACCACCTGCTTTTCGAGGTAGCCACGGAGGTTGCCAATCGAGGTTTGCAACCATAGTCCTTGGGGAAGCTTGGAATTGTGCTAATGCGAGTGTTTTTGGTCTGCAGTGGGAGGAATCTATTCGGTGCTCAAGTCCAAGGCCCCCGTTACCACCGCTGAATATGGCGAGCGCTACACACTTATCGGGCCTTGGAACAGGGCTTCGGTATGCTTCTCCGCTGTTTATACAGGATGTTCTCACGCTGATGTTTATCTATAGGCTGCCGTCGAAGTCGAGGTAATGGAGCCGACCAATACGGCCATCGCCGAGACGATCGCATCGATGAAGGAGCGCGGGATCGACATGATCTACGGCCGCTGGCTGATCGAAGGTGCTCCCAGAGTGCTGCTCATAGATACTGGAACCGGTTATCGCTACCTGGAGGAGTGGAAGGGCGATCTCTGGAATACCTCGAGCATTCCATCGCCTGAGGGCGACCACGAGACAAACGAGGCCATTGTCTTTGGATATCTTGTCGCCTGGTTTTTGGGAGAGGTAATCATAACTTGCCTAGGTAGCGGGAACAATCTGGCTAACAAAAGCAAACAAACAGTACATTGCGCATGAGACGAAACGTGCTGTCATTGCCCACTTTCACGAGTGGCTGGCCGGCGTTGCTCTTCCTTTGGCAAAGAAGCGCCACATGGACCTGACTACGATTTTTACCACCCACGCAACTCTTCTAGGTCGCTATCTCTGCGCAGGCTCGGTAGACTTCTATAACAATCTACAGCATTTCGATGTCGACGCCGAGGCAGGCAAGCGTGGTATCTACCACCGCTATTGCATCGAGAGAGCCGCAGCCCACTCGGCAGATGTCTTCACTACAGTATCTCATATCACGGCGTTTGAGAGCGAGCACCTGCTCAAGAGGAAGCCAGACGGCGTCTTGCCCAACGGATTGAATGTGAAGAAGTTCTCTGCGATGCACGAGTTCCAGAACCTCCACTCCCAGGCAAAAGAGAAGATCCATGACTTTGTGCGCGGTCATTTCTACGGCCATATGGATTTTGACCTCGACAACACACTCTACTGCTTTACGGCTGGTCGGTATGAATACCGTAACAAAGGTGTGGACATGTTCATCGAGAGTCTGGCACGGTTGAACCACCGTCTAAAGACTAGCGGCTCCAAGACGACGGTTGTCGCTTTCATCATCATGCCGGCTCAAACGTCCTCATTGACAGTGGAGGCGTTGAAGGGCCAAGCAGTTGTCAAGTCGCTGCGGGACACGTTGGAGATGGTTGAAAAGGGCATTGGTCGGCGTCTGTTTGAACGATGCCTGACTTGGAAGGATGGTGACAAGCTGCCTGATGAGAAGGATCTGATCACAAGCCAAGATCGAGTACTTCTACGTCGCCGACTGTTTGCTCTGAAGCGTCACACATTGCCCCCTATTGTCACCCATAACATGGTGAACGACTCGGAAGACCCGATTCTCAACCAGATCCGTCGCGTTCAGCTGTTCAACCACCCAACAGACCGCGTTAAGGTGGTTTTCCACCCCGAGTTCCTCAACTCTGCTAACCCGGTTTTGCCTCTGGACTACGACGACTTTGTGCGCGGTACGCACATGGGCATCTTCCCTTCATACTACGAGCCATGGGGCTATACACCGGCAGAGTGTACAGTGATGGGCGTTCCCAGCATTACCACCAACCTGTCCGGATTCGGCTGCTATATGGAAGAGTTGATTGAGAACTCGTCAGACTACGGAATCCACATTGTGGACCGACGATCGAAGGGCGTGGACGACTCTGTCAACCAGCTTTGCGACTTTATGTTCGATTTCGCGTCCAAGAGCCGGCGTCAACGTATCAACCAGCGAAACCGAACAGAGAGATTGAGCGACTTGCTAGACTGGAAACGTATGGGCCTGGAATACGTCAAAGCCCGCCAGCTTGCTCTTAGAAGAGGTATGTGCAGAGATTCGGATTGGATGATTCGTGTTGAGAAGATGACTAACTTGTGAACAGCTTATCCGAACTCATTCGACGCTGAAGAGGACTTTAGCGACTACATTGGCGGCACCGCTCAGAAGATCTCTCGCCCTCTGTCCGTCCCAGGCTCGCCGCGTGACCGCAGTGGCATGATGACTCCTGGCGACTTTGCTTCGCTACAAGAAGGCCGTGAAGGACTCAGCACAGAGGACTATATCGCATGGAAATTGCCGTAAGTGGACCTGTCAATTTTGACCCTTCGAGATTTGCTAATCATCAAAACATCAACAGTGAAGAGGAAGACCCTGACGAGTATCCTTTCCCGCTCACCCTGAGAACCAAAAAGGCAGGCGACCACGTTCCATCGCCTCTGGACTCAATTTCTCTGAATGGGAAGTAGTCGCCTTCTTATTTGTTTCTTTTGCTTCCTTGAATTATATTAGTACTATGTATCCTTCCTTCGCCGCCATTTCGCCTGAACCGCTCTTGGAACATGGTGCTCCGGCATAGTCCAGATTGTAAGCTTTCAGTTACATGAGCTGGACGTCCACTATTCTTATTACTCTTATTTAGTTAGTTAGCTCACTGCTGTTGGGTATGTTGTGGTGATCTACGCAGTTGTAGCCAGTGTGTGTTTAATCGCATCTACGTCATTTAGTTAGCACCACAATGCGAGCATCTAGAGAAACTTTTCCGCGAAGAAAACCCCTCATCATTAATTCCTTGGATACATAATTCGATGGAATAGGTCACCGAGATCGGGAGTGGCCGGCATAGCCAGAGCTTCATCAATTGGTGAGAACCAGCTGTTCCGACGAGTGGATCTCTCCCGCCCCGCTGTTGACTGTGCGATGACTGAGTAACTTATATAAATGACTCCTCCCCTTCCTCGTACTTCCTCTCCGCATTTTATTTCATCAACCTCAATTGATTTTATTCCATCTACCATACCAGTAATATCGTACGTCTCCAGCCTGCTGTTTGTTCAGGTCTACTAACTATCCAGGTTTTAAACCGGTACGAGCCCGCTCAGGGTCTGAGTCGCGCAATGTCCAAGCTGCGTCTGCACATGATGAAGTTCATCACTGGTCAAGGTATTTGAAAAATGAGTATTGCACCGCATGACAGGTGTTCAGCCAGTCTTGTCTTGCCTCTTTTGGTATCTCCAAGAGAGCTTGACGGGACTGGTTGTTCTGAGATTATACTGTCAAAACTTGATCTAGATAATACTAGCGAAAGGACATGCGTGGCTTTGATCTCCCTTCTCTCGGTCGCTTTTCTATAGTGGCTGTTTTGTCTCTGGGGTTGCTGACTGTCTACAGTGACGGCCGAACTCATCACTTGTCAAGATGTCGACTGATAAGATCACCTTTCTGACCAACTGGTAGGTTGCTTTGAGCGTTGACAATGTTGATGCATCTGCTAAATATTGAAATCAAGGCACGCTACCCCGTACCATGCACCCCTCTACCTCGCCCAGTCCAAGGGCTACTTCAAGGACGAAGGACTCAAAGTCGCCCTCCTGGAGCCCAATGACCCATCGGACGTGACCGAGATTATCGGCAGCGGCAAGGTCGACATGGGCTTCAAGGCCATGATCCACACCCTGGCGGTGCGTGGTCTTCTTTTCCTGTTGAGATTCTTGCTAATATGGAGCAGGCAAAAGCGCGTGGATTCCCCGTTACCTCGTTTGGGTCCCTCCTCGACGAGCCATTCACCGGAGTTGTCTATCTCAAAGACAGTGGCATCACCACTGACTTTACGACTCTCAAGGGCAAACGCATTGGCTACGTCGGAGAGTTTGGCAAGGTAAATCCCCACTTTTTCAGCCCCAGCATTTGTTTAAATGTTGAATGAAAGCTGACTGGCCAAGATCCAAATCGACGAGCTGACCAAATACTACGGCATGACACCCGACGACTACACCGCCGTCCGCTGCGGCATGAACGTCAGCAAAGCCATCATCTGCGGCGAAATCGACGCCGGCATCGGTTTGGAGAACGTGCAGATGGTCGAGCTCGAAGAATGGCTAGCCTCGCAGGGCCGCCCTCGCGACGACGTGCAGATGCTGCGCATCGACAAGCTCGCCGAGCTGGGCTGCTGCTGCTTCTGCTCGATCCTGTACATTGCCAACGACTCCTTCCTGGCGGCAAACCGCGACAAAGTGCAGAAATTCCTGCGCGCCGTCAAACGCGCCACGGACTTTGTCATTGCGCAGCCCGCCGTCGCTTATGAAGAGTACGTCGACGTCAAGCCCATCATGGGCACCGAGGTCAACCGCAAGATCTTTGAACGGTCGTATGCGTACTTTAGCCGCGATCTGAAGAATGTCGCGCGCGACTGGGCCAAGGTTACCAACTATGGCAAGCGGCTGGGCATTTTGGATGCCGGGTTCCAGCCCAACTACACCAACGAGTTGCTCTCGTGGGCGCTCGACGCGGATTCGACTGATCCGCTCGGAGACCAGAAGCGCATGGCCGAGTTGCAGAAGAAGGTTGCCAGAGACGGTGGCTTTCAGCGCCTGGAGGTTGCCAGCAGTGCTTAAACTCGGCTTCCTTTTACAAATTCTGAAGGGCCACTTACTGTATTCTCTCTTTGGTCTCGGTTTCTAGTTACTAGGTAACAAACTATCTAGCTATAGTCTCGGGTGATCTTCATAGTCACCGAATGAAAGCAATTGCACTCTGCATTGAAATACAGTCCTAAGTAGATCAGTAATGCTGGAAATACCTCACAGACTAAAGACAACCCTAACCCTAAAACCCTAAGTGGGCCGTTGCAGCATATGACAGCATCTACGTATGAACGACGTCATCGATCATGACCTTGCAAACGGGGCAGCTATGACACTTGTTTAAATACCTGTTCTTTTCTTTTTCTTCTATTTATTCACTCTCTGAACAACTTTCAAATAATATGCCATCAAACAAGTCTAATTGAACACCACCACATCCTCTACAAACCCATCAACTCGATCCAACCCAATCCATACAAAATGCCTCGCGGAGCCGACTACGACAACGGAATCCCTCAGTCCGACAACGCCATTGAAGCCGGCGAAACCAAAGCCCACGGCACCAACCCTGTGCGTCCTCTCCCTTTCCCCTCTACTAAAAGAGTTCATTGACTAGCAACTGACTGACTAATAACAGGGCTCCGACATTGACCGCTCGTACAAAGCTGCCGATATGCCCGAGACCACTGGCGAGAACAACCTGGAAAGCGCCGGGGGAAGCAGTGGGCCGAGAAAAGAGGGTTCGGGCAAGGGAGGACATGATCCAAAGACCTTGGGCGAGAAGAAGGGATTGAGAGCTTGAAGAGCTTAGAGAGAGAAAGAAAAAAGAAAAGTACGTGCATGGAATGGAGTGGGTGTTAGCGACACTATTGATGATGCATGGATTGGTGGATGATCTATTTGTATGAATACATATGGTTTATGGCTACATTCGATCAACTTTTTAGTGAATTGCGCATGAATACAACCAATCATGAATTCATGAACAGACTATCCATAGAAACGCAAGTCTAAATGTCTATTGGTAACATTATGTGCATGAATTTCCTGAGAAACATAACTTCCAAGGGTAGTCAAGAGAAAAAAAAGTCAAAAAAGCAACACATAAAAATTATAAGCTGTCCAACGAGCAAAAACTCCACACAATGCCGAGGTAGAACGGATAAGCGTCGCATTATGTACATCGAATCATGACTTGGCTCCGGTTGCCGGTTCCTTCTCTGAAACAGGGTTATCTTTTTCTGGCACTGGAGGCGACTCGGATGGCGATTGAGGCTCGCCATTCTTTTCTGGTACAATGGTTTTGGCGTTGGTAACTTGAACGAGAACATCGCCCAGGTCGCCAGATCCGTCAATCTTGCTGATTCGCGACTTGAAGTATTCCGCATCGGAAAGCAATCTATCATAATGAGCTTCTTGTTCCTGATATCTTCAGAAAAAAAAAAAAAAAAAAAAAAAAAAAAAACTTACCGCTGTCTTCCAGATTCCGTCTTGACGGTGGCTTCTTGAAAAGCCTTGGTCCACTGCTCCCGGTAGCTGGCAAACACCGGGCCCATGACCATCATCAGCGTCGCATCTGGGAAATGTCGAGCGAGGATACGGTGTACAGTAGCCGTGTCCTTGGTGAGTGTTTCCATGTACGCGCTGACCGCGTGCGGGTCTTTCTCTGCGTCCCAGTCCACCTTTTTCATTGTAGCGACGTGGTTTGTCGATCGAGAGCTCATGATGTCTACCAGCTTCTCGTGGATGCCATTCTGATGCTCCTGACAAAGTCGTTTGACCTTGTCAAACTCCGCCATTAGCTGGCCCGATGACGACTGTCTGCGGATAAACTCCCGCACATACGGGATAAGCGCCACAATGAAGCTTAAAGCCTGCGATGAGAGAGCTAGATGCTTTGCAGTGATGTTTTTGAGGCCTGCGCTTCTGGTCGCCCCAGCACCGAGGATCAGCTGTGAAGAGCGCGAATTGAATAGCTTCAAGCATTCCACCAGGTTTGATCCAATCTCTTGCGTCATGCTAGGGATATTTGATGTCAAGTGCTCAAACTCTTCAATGCTCCGCATCATCGTAGATGCCGACTGAGGAAGTATGTATTTTTGTTCATCAAACGTTGCTGTTCGTACTTTTTCTTTGCCTGAGCCGTTCACCGCAGCCCCATTCTCGGTGGCTGGCTCTGCTGGGCCCTGTTCTGTCTGTGGTTCCCAGATCTTGGAGGCTCGAGACCACGAATCGACATCTCCAGTACTTGCCCGAATAACCTTATCCAAGACAGCATTCTCAGCATCACCAAAGTCTTTGGCGTCCCATTTGTCTGAATCCAGGACTTCCACAATATTGTGCCTTTGCGCATCGCTGAATCTGACGATGAAATCTCGAATCTGATTATCGACCACTGTTTTCAATGATGTGCCGCTTCGTCCTGAAATAGCTTCGCACTCATCAGCGAAAAGACGGTTGAGATTGAAGTACTTCAAGAAATCTTCCAGAGGCAGGTGTGACGTTTGTTCTGATCGTACTTTGAGTACTTTGACAACCTGTGACTGCACAATATCCACAGCTTGACCCAGCAGACTTGACATATCCAAAACCTGAAGAATCTCTTCTTGGGCAGCAGCAACGTCTGCCGCCCGTCCTCTTGCTCGCAATGATTCTTCCCCGCTCCGTGATCCAGGGCTACGTGAGCGGCCAAGCGAGGGACTGGGTTGAGTACCAAGGCCGCTAGTGATGTCCAGGAGTACCTTCACCTGCACGCTAAGCCTCCTTAATGCCTCGCTCACATTGGTATAAATTTCCTGCAACATCTCATAGGCATCTCCAGGATCGAGAGCTCGCAAATTCCGTGCTAGAATCGACGATTTCTCCTGGGAACTCAGCTGCCGTCCGCCGTGGGTGGAGGCAGACATCATCGATTCATTATCGTCGTCACTCGAACTCGGAAGATGTTTCCGAATGAGCCCTTTCATTTCTCGCAAAATAGCTGTTTTGAAGGACGTTGCTGCTGGCATCATATAATGTGACCGACCCAGTCCCATCAGCTGGACATGTAGTTTTGATCGGACTTCGGTATTAAAAGCAAGATAAGCTGGCGATATAGACGGGCTAGGCCGGTGACCTACACGGTTTCTTTGGAATGATAGACCCCAGCGCTGTAATGTGACATTTGCAGGGACACCACTAACGTGCTGCCTTAGATCCGTCAACAAATCGTTAAGGAACCTGCTTTCGTAGCCCATTCCTATCCGCTGCCTCAACTGCGAAAGCTCTTCGTCGACACCCTGTAGCGCATGGATACCTCTCAGATCAACAGGCACTCTTGACTCAGACTCGGTTTCTCCGCGAGATCTCGCTGCTTGCTCACCAGCAAGAAGCCGTTCAACCTCGTCCAAGCCACCGATGGCGTCTTCAATATCACCTTGTTCCACCATTTTCTCGCATTCGGTCACAGCCTCGACCACTTCGTGTAATTGAGTCATGGCATCAGCCAGTTTCCTGACATTGTCTCTTCTTTGGCGCAAGTGGACTACTTTGAGTCCACCCATAGCCATTTCCTTATCAATCTTATTAAGGTCATTCCGGAGCGTTTTTATTCTTTGCACTGAATCCGCTGCCTCTGCATGCAACTCACGCAAAGACCCGAGCGCTGTGAAAAACGACTTTGAGGCAGTCGATATCGAGGAAATAAGGTGAATCTCCACGGTGTCCATGTACCAAGAGAGCTTTTCTTGCAGGATAGCGTTTGTCGCAAGCACTTTTCGTCCCGTTGAAGGCGGCTCCAGCGCCGACCCATTGGCAGCTATCTCCGCGCTGGGAGGCTTTGAGGGTTGACGCAGGACTTCAGACCTTTCCGAGACAACATCAAAAGTCCGAGGGTTTTCAAGATGAAAGTCTTCCTCAAAGTACACATTCGGTATCGTTGACAGCGGGGTCACAGCTTGCGGGCCCTTGCCGTAGGACGATCGTCTCCTTCCTCTCAGATCAAAGGGAGAAACAGCACGAGAGCTTACAGACACGCCAGAGAGTCGCCGCTCAACACCGGAAGGTCTTCGACTGTCGATTTCGTCTATTCGGACTGGCGCCGGATTTGGAGACAACCCCTTGTTGCCCCTGACTATCGGGGTGTCGTTCTCCTCATTGCCCTCTTTTGCGCGCTGAAACGTATCGTACAGTGTCCCAACTTGTTCAAGGTAAGGCTGGAAATCCTTGGAGTCAACATTTGGTATATTTGTAAGCGTAACAGGCGGGATATCCTTTGCGGTCGGAGGTTTGTAACCAGTCGTGGGTACTTGTGAATGTGGCACGAGTCCAGTGCGAACAATGGGGGGCTGCAAGAGTGTCGAGATGGCTAAATTTAATAGCCGTCAGCAAGCAAGCATAACTCAAGATAATCAAAAGGCTCCAACTAACCATTTTGGCCCAACTCCGCTATCGAGCTGTGGTGTCGCGAGGAGGAGTCCAGCATCCCGCCAATACTGACGATCGAACTGGCCGTCGACGATCTGCGCTGCAGAAGCCGCTGCGACGGCGCGACACGAGGCGATTCATGCTGAGGAGACTGCACATACTGCTGCAGCGACGGGGTAGAATTGAACGAGGCCAAGCTGTCGATCGACTTCCGCGGACTCGGAGCGCTCATCTCGTTCGAGGAGGCCGCAGCCTAGTCGTGATCATCTACCATGGAACAATTTTGGCGCTCTCGCTGACTGCTGGCCAGGTATGCCTTTGATGCACGAGAATGAGAAGGGCTGCAGCTCCTTGAGGCGTGGAATTGAGCGGAGCAACAACTGCCATCAGGTGAAGCTATCAGCGACGTAGACCGAATGACATTACTCCCGATACGGCAAGGCGTACCTTGGCTGCGCGAAAGACGGGGGTTGGCGCGGAAATACTTAACCCCGAGGATCTATATCCATCTCTAAGATATTTCCCATCTATATTTGTCTACAGTTCTAAGATTCTGTTGAGCTAATCTCTCGGAGGTGCTCTTAGAAGCTGTATACGTATTTTTGACATTTTTTAAAAAAAATTCACGGTAAAACTCTCGAGATCTGTGTCTTATTGACATCTTTCTTTGCTTTCATACACATTAATTACATCAGTAAAAGGCAAACCAACCTGCCGTCTTGACCATACTATAGCCTCTCGCCCATCTGGTATCTGCGCTATCGACGACTGCAGCAGAATCATCGTTATCTCCTCGACGATATTCTTGCCCCCGGACCCAACCCACCAACTCGTGACGGGGTCCTTGCTCATTCTCGCCAGGAGCACACCCAAGTACAGCACGATCATCAAAGCCATGGGCTCTGCCTGTTTAATCGCTGCAAAAAAATTTGGGTCGACTATCGCTGTTAACGACCAGCAGTAGTTTTTTATATAGCCTTTGGCCTCCTCGGCAAAGCAGCATTTGATATACGCAATGGCAATCTGATAGAAGCTAATGTCTCCAGCGAAAGTCGTATTTGTTTCTTTTGCATCATTCATATCATTGGTCCCAGGTACACGGATTTGGTGGCTGACCGTCGTCAGCCTGTCGAGAGCGGTCTTTGTTTCGGCATCCAAAAAATCCATGGTCTCCATGTCCAGGCCGGATAGTATCTGCGACTGGCAGTCAGGTTGCCAAGTGCCAGTGCTGTGTAGCATCATATTGCTCGCCCCGAGAAGAATATTCAGTGTCATAATGAGCCTATCGAACACTCGCGGCTGTGACGACGTAACAAAGTTGAAGACCGCCGTGAGCAAGCCAAAAGAATACAGCCACAGGGCGTTGCTCTGGTTGCTTTTGCCAATATGTGGCCGGGCATCAGCCATGGATTTAGCATTTTATTCAAGGGCTGGTCGCAGGTACGTATTTTGACCTGAGTGCGCCAGATCGGCGGCCGCCATTGCCAGTATGCCGTTCATGAGGTATCTATTCTCCAGCGCCGCGCGTGGTAAATGAATTTCGAGCAATAGCCTGTCTTCGGGGATTTTGAAAAATCCCCACGATGTTCTTGTCATCCACCGGTACATCAGCTCTCGCTCTAGTCGCCCGTTGCACTCGATCGTGCTGGAAAAGGCGCATGGAGAAGTACTCAGTGACGAAACCAAAGGTATGTCTGCTGACTGGGGCAATTCCTCATTTACAAATCCATCTTTCAAATATGACGATCCTCTCTCGCCGGCTTTCAATTTCCGAGTCCGATCAGCGCCAATTCGTCGAGCGCGACGTTCGTCGTCATTGGAACCGCCCTGGACGGTCTTGAATATGTATCGAATTGTTCCGCCTCCCGTACAAGGGATTTCTAGCCGGTTGCATCGCGAGCATTTCGGTTTGATTTGGTCGCACTGTAAGCCAATTAGATCATCTGTCTGTCGAGTTATATCAAAAGTTGTTCAAATATTTGTTTCGCACCTTTTTCTTTTGAAATCTGCATGCATCGCAGCCCTTACTGGAGGGAACGCCTGGCATTGTCTATCCGGGACAATGTACGCGTGGAAATGTGCAATTATTTACCGGGTGTGCGGATATTTGATGAGTTCAGATTCAAGCCAACATTGTTTTCACTCTCGACTTGCGGGAGGAAAGATGCGTTTCAAAACTCCCATCTTCGCATGTGGAGACTGCGCGTTGATATACATATACGCCGGCGCCAGGCGTGAACGGCTCCTTTCGCCCCCCGTCATCCGGATTTTGGTGTCAAAAGTTTAGTTTAAAGGTTAAATTCAGCCCGTGAGATCACCAGCTGAAGATTCCACACACCAGTTGACGGCATGAAGTAAAGACATACTAACTCCGCTTGGGACTAGCCTGGGGGCCAATCTCTCTGCGAACTGACACATGATGATGAAGAAGCCTCTCCTTATCTGTGAGGATTAGTATTAATAGGGTGGATACTAACAATTGGTATCTGGCACTATGAACATCAATGATATTATTATTCTACCAAGAAAGAGAACAGCGAGACTCCATACTCCGCCCGCAGCCATCATATGCCCATGAATATATCGACCAGAAACTAAATCTACACAACGCAACGCCAAAAGGGTTTTACTCCTACACCCCGTTTCGGTAGACTTGCGATCCACCAGACCGAATATGCACCGTGTCTCGCCGCTGTAGCACTAACAGGGCTCGGTTGAGGGCCTGCTCACTGTATCCCCGTCCGTCTACAAACTCACGACGAAGATTGGCCAGACTAGTAGACCATCCGATGGGTAGACGACGTTTGAGTTCATCTTCAACCTTGGCAACTTCCTCCATTAGCTCTTTGCTACCTTGGTTCTCACCCTGGGTGACTGCATCCATGGTTGAGGCAAGGAACAGCCGGATGGCTTCGTCCACGTGCGCCGTCGTAGCGATTGGTGACAAGGAGAGCTTGGCGAGCGATTCCGTAATCCGGACAATGGCTTCTAGTTGACGAACAGTGATCGGAATAGACGAGCGAGCATTCGCATCAAGCTCGGCGCGGTGTACTTGCTTGCGGATGGAGACAAAGTGCGAAGAAAGTTTATCTGCTGCTTCCTCGGACAATTGGGGAGCGCACCGCCTGAGCAAGTTAGTATTTTGATCAAACTCCAGATTTTTAAGAATTAGCTTACGTCTTGCAGTAACTGATGTACCGTTTCATCTTCTCCACGGGAATTTCTGCCTCGACGTGCTCTTCTAAACCCTTGCCTCCCATGTGAATGCCCATAACGTGCCGGGCTATCCGCTCGTCACGGTTGCGGTCATGGTCATCTCTGACAATGAAGATCATATCAAAACGCGACAGAATCGTAGTTTGGAAATCAATGTTTTCTCCGGGCGTCTTCAGGTCGTCATAACGACCAAAAGTGGGGTTAGCAGCAGCGAGGACCGACGTTCTCGAGTTGAGAATGGTAGTGATTCCGGCCTTGGCGATCGAGATTGTTTGCTGCTCCATGGCTTCGTGGATTGCTACTCGATCTTCGTCTCTCATTTTGTCAAACTCGTCAATGCAGACAACACCGCCGTCTGCGAGAACCATGGCTCCTCCTTCGAGGTAGAATTCGCGGGTATTGTGATCACGTTGGACGGAGGCTGTGAGACCGGCTGCAGACGAACCCTTTCCAGAAGTGTAGATCGCAATTGGAGAAGCCTTTTCGACGAATTTGAGCAGTTGAGATTTGGCAGTACCAGGGTCACCCAGCATCAAAACATTGATATCTCCACGTAGCTTGATACCGTCTGGAAGGATTTTCTTGGAGCCACCCATCAGCAGGCAAGCGATAGCCTTTTTAATATCCAGGTTGCCATAAATAGAAGGGGCAATGCTTCGGGCGAAGGCGTCGTATAAATCCGGTCGACGGCTCATTTCCAAGAACTCTTGCTCTTCCTCCTCTGTGAAGGTGGCCGCTCCCTTGGCCGTGTGGTCTACGTCGCTGCTGATTCCAACCGCGCGCAAGTAGGGGTTTCGAATGGCCACAGCAGCAGACTTGGCTCCTCCTTTTGACTGATAGATTGAGAAAATCCCCATCACTGTACAACGCGAACCAGGAACCACTCGATTGGCTAGATAGCGGTCTGCAGAAATCAAAACATGACGAGGCAATTCACCGACAGGAACCTGATCTGGGGCTTCCTGAAGTTTGAGAACTTGTTGGTCGACAAAGTCGCATTTCTCGTGGGCGATAACATAAGGGTCCAGGGGACAAGGGTCAGATTTCTGCTGTCCAGGTTCTTCCCGCCGGCCGCAACGTCTAGGTAGTGTTAAGCCAGAGAAGCCGCTGTCGACAGTCATATACTCCATATGTTCACAGCTCTTGCATCGGAGGCTGATGACCGTAGCCTTTGACGATATTGTCGATGCGCCGATCACAATACCAGGAATTCTCACAAGGTGAGAGATATTTGTCGCATTCAGGTCCCGAATGGAAATGTGAGAGGCGCTTGAATGGAGGAGAAGCTGATGAGGCGGGAGGGTGACGTCGCGCTGTGACGGGTAGACAATGTGCAGGGTACATTGTTTGAGTGCTGCTTCAAACTAGACAATATTGTCTGGTTAGTTTTCGCGGCTGTGATCTCTAAGCTGAAAATAAAGCAGACGTACCAATGGGATAATATCTCCAGGTTCCGTCGTGAGCCTGTGAGCAAGCTCCTCGTTGTATGATATCAAGTGTGCGATGTCCACGTCACAATAGTATTGCTTTATAAGCACATTTTGTCGCAATTGATCTCTGCAATTAACGGTCAGTAATTGCTTCGAAGTTATTTTCAGCAGAACGCTATACCTGTAGATGAACGAATTGTCGAGCTGGAACGCGAGGATGAACTCGCGGAGCCGTGCCTGTATAGCCAAGCGAGATTCATCAGCGCCATCTTGACTGGGAGCGAGGACGCTCAGGGAATACGGGACACGCCTGTCCATGTCTGTACTTGAAATTAGAAAAACAACAAAAGACACCAGCAAAGATGTTCTGGATATTTTCTGTCCTTCTTTCTTGCTGCAGTGTGCGGGGGAAAAGCGCTGCGAGGCGGGTATCTAGGGGAAAGAAAGAAGGGCGGAAAACGCGAGACGCGTCGGGGTAGAGCGCGTCGCGCGTTAAGTGGTTTCGGGATCACGTGATATATGGGCCGCAGGGAAGGCCTAAATAGGTAATTTATGACTCCTCAAAACAACTTTGTATTTTCTATTCTATATGACTATTTCAATCTCAGAAACCCCTTTGCGCCATCAGTTTTATGAGAAATAATAAAAGTTAACCAAAACGCTGAAAAGCAGACGCCAATCTATGGCAGCCTGCTTTCAGTCCCCAAAGCACAACCACCGCCCGGATATTTTCCACCGTGATTTGCTGCGAACGCCACAGTGCACAATCTCCGGATTGTGATATGACATATTACAAAGTGCCGTGCGGGGGATGCGGGGAAAGGTGAGCTTTTTTAGTTGATAAAAGGAATTTGCAAGAAATGCATATACGGATCCGAAGCTTTGGTCTGAACGCAGCAAAGTTGTGCCGAAGACAGTTTAGCTTCTAAACCAAATGTATCGAGTTGAACATCGGCTTCAACCATGGGAAATAAAAGCAAACGCATGTATCCATGCACATCCAAATTATTACTTCCTACAATCACAATTGCAATTCCACAAACAATCCTAAACTATCCTCAACCAACATGTCTGGCCAAGTCACCCTCGAGTCTCTCCACAAGCGTCTCTAATATCTCGAGGACAAAGACGAACTCAACACGCTCCTGAATCGCTACTGCAACACAGCCGATGATCACAAATGGGATGAGTTTTCCGCCTGCTTCGTTCCAGACGGCGTCCTCGGCTTCGAGAAATGGGGTGAAATTGTGGGACGTGAGAAGATCGCCGCTGCTTCTGGCGGCGCCGAGGACCGCTTCCAAGGTCTACAACACTCCATGACCAATATTCAATTTACCATCAATGAAAACACTGCCAGCGCAAGATGTTACCTGTGGTTTGCAGCTACAATGGACACCAACAAGCCGCATGAGTACCACGCCTTTGGAGGACATTACCGTTTCCAATTCCAGCGCACCCCGGAGGGCTGGCGGATTAGTCGTATGCAATTACAGAAGGTCTGGGCTCAAAATGAAGATACGGAAGGTGTTTTCGGGGGTTAATTATGAATAATTACCATTTTGATGTTGGTACCTACATGTACTAGTTGTGTCAAAAGTTTTTGTATATATGTGAAGCGTCTAGGAAGCAGCCGCCTCAGAGCAATCAAGTGACCTCTGAAAACTTCTCACAGAAGATCCAATTTCACCATAAACCAATCAAGCAACCGACTTGGTAGAAAATGACAGAGGGCATAGAGCCTTAGAATTGAATACCCTGATTGTACTGCGGGGTTTGAATCTTGCATTTTAAACCTTGTCAATACTCCACCTCGTCTACACTCAAGGCAGTCCCGGACAATCTTCGGCACATCTCTACATCGGCATTTGAAAGTGGACTTTGGGATGCACTGGCACCTGGGGTACCGTAGCCAATTGCCAATAACTTAAAAATAAGCTAGCTAGCATTTATTAGCACTGCCTTCCGCTTGTCTTTTGGCGGTTGACAGCACGCTGCGCATCACCGTGATCAATTCAGTTTTATCGCCATGTCAGGCATTATATCATCAAAAACCATTGTCACCGCGGCCGGTCTGCTCCTTTGCTATGGCCTTTAAAGAATGCTCCAGGTCGGAAAACGCGACCCTCGACTACCGCCAACCGTGCCGATTCTAGGGAATATGCTTGATATTCCCTCCACAGGATTGGGCAAAAAGTAAGTTTTGACAAGATCCGCTTTTTTTTCCCTTTTTACTATGGCAAAATTGACCGTTTCTCTAGGTTTATGGAATGGTCTTATCAATATGGCAACATATACTCCCTCAAGGTTGGATCAGGGACAATCGTTGTTATATGCGATCGCAAGGCTGTTCACGAATTAATCGATAAGAAAGGCAGCATCTACTCCGACAGGCCGCCGAACATTGTGCCACTATTCATCACTCGTGGCAATCATATGACAATGGAATGCCAGAGTCCGGCGTGGCGTGAAAAGCCGACGGTTGTGACAAGAAACCTCAATCCCAAATCACTTGATGAGAAGCATTTCCGCGTACAAGAAGCCGAGTGAGTCGTTGCTGTCAAACTAGTGAACATTACGCAACTGACTAGTGACCAGAGCGGTACTTTTAATGAATCCCTTCGCCACAGAACCGGAAAAGTTCTACTCCTACTCCAGACTATATGCGTCCTCGGTAGCGGCTATCCTGGCTTGGGGATTCCGCGCAAGAACCCTCGACTCGTTCTGGTTTAAAGATGTCTCGGCAATGATTGAAGAGGTATTTTTTTGGTCAATTTTGCTGGTCTTGAATTGACGGTCACTAATTTTCTACAAAAGTGGCTCGAGGCGATTGAACCTGGTGCCAACCCGCCCGTAGATCTGATTCCTGCTTTATGGTATCTGCCTGGCAAATGGAAGAAGCGTGCCTATCGCATGCGTGCGAAAATGGACGCTATCTGGGGCAAAGGGCGCGAGTTGGTCGAAGAGCGCCGTGCCCGGGGCGACAAGCGTGAATGCATGATCGACATGAAGCTGGATGAATACAACAAGGGCGGCTGGCCAATGAGTCAACACGGTTTCAACAATCTCTTTGGTGAATTGATGGAAGCTGGCGCCGATACCACTGCGAATCAGATCCTCACTTTAATCCTGGCTTTGGCTAAGAACCCAAAGATCCAGGAGAAGGCTCGTAAGGAGATCGATGCCGTGTGTGGGACTGAGCGAGCGCCGCTGTTCTCCGACTTTGAGAAGTTGCCTTATATTAACGCCATTGTGAAGGAGGGTTTTCGATGGCGACCTACGTTAGTCTTCTAGTGTATTTGTTTGAAATTTTGCTGACTGTATACACGCAGATCTGATCTTGGTCTTCCCCACACCGTTACACAAGGTGAGTCCTGAGTGATGAATTCGCAAGTTTGAATTCTCCAGCTGACTTTCAACTCCCTTTTTCAGATGACTGGTACAATGGCATGCTCATCCCCAAAGGAAGCACCATCTTTGTCGGTGTATGGGCCATGCACCACGATGAGAAGTACTATCCGGACCACGATACCTTCAACCCCGACCGATTCCTGAACCACGGAAAATTAGCAAATGACTACGCAGTTGGCCCTAACTATGAAACCCGAGATAAGTACCGTACCGAGCAATTTCAAAGATCTTTAAACTGACCTTCTTTTTTTACATCACTACGGTTACGGCGGTGGAAGACGAATTTGCCCCGGTATTCACCTGGCTGAGCGTAGTATGTGGCGTATCACAGCCAAATTACTGTGGGCGTTTGAGTTTGAAGAGCCTATCGACCCTGAAACTGGCAAGGTCAAGCCTTTGGATACTAACGCGTACACTTCCGCTAACTTGGTATGCCCACTTCCCTTTGATGTGCGAATCAAGTTGCGCAGTCCAGCGCATGGCGATGTGATTAAGCGGGAGTTGGCGAGTGCAGAGGAGTTTTTGTCTCAGTACAACTAGATCTCTTCTCTTCTTTTTTTTTATAAGTTTATTCAGTCAGCTTTCATGTATTGGATTGCATGCTGTTTAAATATTTAGGTCTCACTATCTCTACTCTTCCGCCGCCTCGGAAACCATTCTGGCATATAATAGCGAAGGAACTGTCGGAAATAGGGAAGAGAGCCACACAATATGATGAAACTAGCCTCAATGTTACTGTATTATATTATTCACTTCCGTTAGATGTATTCGATTGATCATGGGATAGAGATTAAGAACGGATCATAACACGGTGAGAGCTTACCCAAGGGTGAAAGCGAGGGCAACTTTGTACGAGAAGTCTTTTGAAGTCACTAGCGGCCACAAGGTTGCCAGTCGTATAATGCTCATGACGATAGTCCTTGGGGGAGATTTTGTTAGCAGCAATACTCAACTCCTTCACAGTGTATCTCGAGGATCTCTCACAAACCACCTATACCGAAAACAATAATTGCCCCCAGCTTCTCGGCAAAGCGTAGTCGTAGCTTCCATACAACTCGTACAGGAATTATGATCAATGCTATATCGCTGGCAGTATTTGTTACTGCGGTGGCTAGATATGCTCCGGGTCGGTTAATGCAAGATCCCTCTTGAATTGAAGGAGTCCAGTTTTTCTCAAGAGGGTTGCATGCAAAAATTAGTGCTAGGGTAAGTGCGATGCTGTATTCCACGATGACAAAGCCGACGAGATAGAGAGTGTATACGTAGGCTCGGATGGATTTGAGGAGGCTGTAGTACATCATAAGCAGGGCGAGCTTGGCGAATGCGAGACATGGGATGTAGACAATCGAGGCAGCTAGGACGATCTACGTTTCGGGGTGCGGGTTGAGTATTAGCTATAAAGACTTTGGTTGGGGTATGTACGTACTCTTTGAAGTTTCGTTAAAGTTGATGGGGATAATTCGGTCATATGTATCCCGACTCCAGGATGGCTAAATCCATCTAAAAAATAATGAACCGGAATCTCTCAACCAGGAATGTTCAACGTACAGAGAAAAATTGTTTGGATCCCAACGACACATATCTTTACTTCAGTCAGCAAATTTCTCTCATTAGGGACATGTCGGAATTGAGGTCTTTTACCCAGGCAATAATAAGAAATACTGGTCGATATGAGTGTTAATAGCCCACATGCATCGGAAGCATTTTATGTATAGGAAGACTTTTCATACCATCATCCCACCAAAATCTCTTCATTATATATTTCTTTGTATAAACCCGCATTATGAGGCAACTGGTGCTCAATCCTAGTCCGACTCCAACTAATATCTGGTTGGCTGTACGCAGCCATGGCGTTGAAGAAAATCCAGTCACGATAAACAAGCTTGGAGTTTCTTCGTTGCTTCAGGCGCGGGACATCTTGTGGGTCTTGCCTTGATCGTTGTATTTTTTGAGCTTGGAAAAGATCTTCAACCCCCAGTTAAATACAAATACGTTAATATGTAAGTGGCGACGAATATGAATCATCGATTTTGGTGGTGACCAATGACACTCGTGCAGTCTGTTCCGATACGTTATTGAGGTTGGCTATCCATCTTTTGGATTGCTGCTACCCCAGAACATTGAAGGCACATGCTGAGTCAAATGTTGTTGTCAACAGTAGACCCCTTACAATTAGAGTTGACCCTTGTTGCTGTCACTTATTCGGTTCTTCAATTGTTTGCACTACACTTCCCGCTATGTACATGATTCGGCGCTGGAGCCCTCTATCTTTATTTAATCTACCACTACAAAATTAGACCCATGCTGATATTGCGTAAGCCATAAGCTTAATATTCTAGCTCATGGTCGATTTATTCCAAACATTAAACGCTGTGCTAACTCTTTCGTTTCGTCGAAGTTTTCAGCGAGCCATTGATAATGCCCGTAGGTTCGGGTTGAGTCGCTATTGACATCGTGCATCACAGACTCTCCTTGGGGTCCAAATCGCATAAACTGTTTCGACTTGTTATATTGCTCCCAAGGCTCCTTGCCGTTCGCAAAAGCCACGAAGGTACGGGCCATCTCTAACGATGTTTGTTGCAACGGAGCAGGACAGGAATCCAACTGGTTCAAATACACCATGAGAGCGCAGAAGCCGTGATATGAGAGACCCCGGGTTGGACCGGGGTAGGGCGATGGCTCTTCAAAATGGTAGAGATATGTCTTGAGTGCTGGTTCTGTCTCCGCGATACTTGTATTGGGATAGTGAAATAATACGGACCCTAGCAGAAGCCTCATTGCGTCACGGTACTGTTCTTGGGAATGCGCTTCTTCGGCCAAGTTAAAGCCAAATTGCTTGCGAAAGACATTGGCACGGGTGGCCCCAAAAGCAGCTTCTACCATTCCGTAGAACTCTGTCGTTGGCATGCTGTCAATCAGACCGTCTAGGACGATTGCCTCGACATTGGTATCGCCGAGGATGATCTCTTGACAGCGTGATGGCGGAGCTGGATCTCCCAACTTCCAAGTTGAAGGCAAGATCACATCGTCTGCACACGGTCCAAAAGGTGATTTGGAGTAAGTTTCAAGGATTTTTCGAGGCGGTTGGTTACGCAGTTGCGTTACCCTTTCGGCTGGCGAAGCATTTTCTAGGCCAAATTTCTTGCACAACTCCTCCCACTCGTGCTCGAAATGCTTAAAGGGTATTGGCGTCAATGTAGGAGCGCTTCCTGACATCATGATTGCACGGTCAAACATAGGGTCTCCCGTGAGTATGTGATCGTGGATGCTGGCGCTTCCAGCACTAACGCCAAACACTGTGATATTGGACGGATCCCCCCCGAAATCGCTGATATGGCTATTAACCCACTGAAGTGCGTTACGCTGGTCCATAAATCCGTAGTTTCCAATGGGCTGTTTGCTTGCATTGTTCGTCTCATCACGAAGGCGGTTTTTATTGTCATCTATAAGATCCTGAGATGCAGCAAATCCTAGCGCCCCGAGTCGGTAGTTTATTTGCACCAAGACTACCGGCGTTCCCCATTGCTTTGCGTGTGCACATAATACCTGCGGACGATAACGGGCCACTGAATTCGCCCCAAACGCGAATCCGCCACTAAAAAGAGCATCAGAGCGTTAGAAGTTCGACCAAAAAGAAGAAACAGTAGGTGGGTATACATACCCATGGATCCAAACCATGACTGGTAAGAGTGACGGTGATTTCTCGCCAGAAGAGAGCAGAGCATCTTTTGGTGCGCATATGTTCAGGTTGAGACATTTGAATTCATCGTCTCCGGGAATTGGGTCATTGACGCCCCCTGTGACAAGAACCATGCCTTCAAGCTGATCACATCGAGGTCCGAATTTGGTCGCATCCACGGGGGATGCTATATTGTGGCAAATGCGGCTATGCGTCCATCGTTTCTCCACGGTAGCATAAGGAATGCCTCGGAATGATACCAAGTCAGATTCTTTGTCGTACTCTCCGACAATCTCTCCATGTAGAGAAGTTGCACCGTGTTGGAAGGTCTCCATTTTGCTCAATTCCAAATTAGATGCAACGCGAATCACTTTGAGTATCAATTGATGTTCAAAGGTTAACGTTTCTCTGCCCTCTTAAAAACGCAAACAAGGGTTCCCCGCCTTTATATCTCAGTTGAATATTAGTCCTCGGAAGAATCTTTGGCCTCCAGAGCTAACCACGCGTGCAAGTCCTAGTTACAGTCATAGATTAGGCCCAGTTACGAAATTCACGCGGTAATCTCAAGTTTATCTTTACTATTGGAAATTTCCCAACTAATAATAATGATTACCCCACGTTTGCCGCACTTCCGGAGAGCTGTCGTTCCGGTTGAGATATTTCCCTTCGTAGGATGAACGCAACCCCGGCCTTAATGAGTATATTATAGTCTCAATTTCCATGTTATACATTTGTGTGCAGTTTTGTGCATGGACAATTAGCATTAAAAACTGTCTCGGGCTGAACTTGATGCCGAGAAGCTTAATTTACTTACAATGGGCAGCAGAGTCTGGGGTTAAGGGGGGCGGCAAAGTGCCGGTCCAGCTCTTAACCACGGCTACGAATAGTTCACGCATAGACGCTCCGAGACAATGTCGTAGTTGTGATAGGGTTAAATTGAAACTTTATACGCCTAAGGTTTACCTAGTGTATCTTAGTGAGGAGGGGACTTTGCGTCCCCAAACAAGCGGAGATGGACTCTGCCGGCCCTAACGAAACTGACTCCGGGGTCCGTGGGCCCTTGGGGTTGGGGTAAATGCGGAGTGCACGTGCGATCAATGATTGTGGGAAAACATATAAAGAGTTAGTAAATATACCCACTATGTCACTGAGGGGGAAATAGTGCTACTGATCGTTTCTATAATTCCAGTTTTCAACCATGTCCTCTCCGAGCAAGGATGGTCCTGCGGCGGCAGAGCTCGAAGAAGTGATTACCCTCCAACCAGCGAGTCAATCAGGGCTCGCTGGGCACGAAATAGAGCTGGGCAAGATCCAAGATGGCGATGATGCGTTAGAAGTGCTCCAAGGTGGTTTGGCACCTTATACAAAAGAGGAGGAGAGACGCGTGGTCCGCAAAGTCGATGTGCGGCTTGTGCTTCTGATGCTGGTCATTAACGGTATACAATTCATCGACAAAAATGTATGATCCGAAACTCCCAGAAAACAAAGCTATTGCTGAGATGAACACACATAGACTCTTTCATACGCAGGCACTTATGGGCTGATCGGTCAAGCACATCTGAAGGGACAGGAATTCAGTCTCCTTGTGACCGTATTCTATATTGGATATCTGATTGCTCAGTATCCTGCAAATGTACTCATGCAGCGGTTTCCAGTAGGAAAATTTATAACTATCAACTTTATCCTCTGGGGTACGTATATATTCAATCCGCACATGGTAATTCATAGCTTCATTGAAGCTGACTTTCATCTTTCAAATGGTATAGGAGCAACTCTAGCCGCAACAGGATCGGCGAAGACCTTCAGCTCCCTTGCAGCAGCTCGGTTTTTTCTCGGCGTGTTTGAGTCATGCATGAACCCCGGCTTCATTTTGATTACCTCTTCATGGTGGAAACGCGAGGAGCAGCCTTCTCGCGTGGGCATTTGGTACAGCGCCAATGGATTCATGAGCGCCCCAGCCGGGGTCATGTTCTGGGGCATAGCCCACATGAATGTCTCGGGACTCTTCCCATATCAGTGGATGTTTATCATCGTCGGTTCTGTGACAGTGCTCATTGGATTGAGTCTCTGGTGGCTATTGCCAGACTCACCCATCACAGCTCGCTTCTTGACAGATCGTGAGCGTTATATTATCATTCATCGCTTGAGCACAAACAGGACTGGAGTCAAAAATCGCCATCTCAAGCCAGAACAGATCAAAGAGGCATTACTCGACTCGAAGGTGTGGCTTCTTATACTCGTGATTTTCTGCCATAACTTGACAAATGCCCTGCAAACTACATTTTCGGGCATTATCATCAAGGGTTTTGGTTACGACACGAATCAAGCGGTGCTTCTGAATATCCCCGGTGGTATCATCATGGGGTTAACCCTTGTTGTTACCAGTTTCTTTCTCTCCTCAAAATGGGGAGAAAATAAAAGAATATTCGCGATTGTTCTCTGGTATATTCCAGGTATTATCTCAACCGCTATACTGTACAAAGTCCCGATACAGAGCAACACAAAATCATCTCATCTTGCTGCTATCATGATCCTTCCCACAGTGGCTGTATCAGCCGGAATAATGTACTCTCTTTTGGCGAGTAACATTGCTGGCTATACTAAGAAGGTCTTTGTCGGAGCGGTATTTTTCACTGCCAATTGTGTTTCTAACATCATATCACCTCAAACCTTTTTGAGTCGGGAAGCGCCACGTTATACGACTGGTATTGCAGTCTGCCTCGCCGCATTTTCCTGCAACATAGTGATATTCTGCACACTTTACGCGATGTATTCGCGGGCTAATAAACAGAGAGAGACGAATTTTCCTGACGACACGGTCGCGGACGAAGAGGATGATATCGTCAATGCATTTTCGGATTTGACCGACAAGGCAAATGAAAAGTTCCGGTACAAGTTATAAGTCAGCTACATTTTTTATAACACCATCACTGGAACTACATGCTTCGAAAAACCAATGGCAAGTCGGATTGGGCTTGTTAACATATAGCCTAGGATTTTGCAGGACTACATCAGTGGGTAGAACTTTACGCGCGGATAGGACATATTACGGTTGAGTTCTATAAAGAGCAAAACTTGCTTGTTTATTCCCCACTTCCTCCGTGTCGTATAAAAGATATAGTAAAGAACATTTTTGTAAGGCAGCTCAAAACGATGTCCAAAGAATCAATTTACACAAGCTACTGCCGAATTACATATCAAATAGCGCCAAGCTCGACAGTAATACCTCATTTAGCGAATACATGTATGTACCTAGGTACAACGACCGTTATAGCTTTGTTTAAAACATATTTATGTCACACATCTACAATCGTGTCTATTATCAGAATCATCAGCTCGCTCAACACTGATATACTTTACAATTTCTGATACTGGCGAGACAATTGATCGCTTACTTTACTAATCCGGCTAGGCCAGCGCGATCGCTAAGAAAACAGCGAGTGGGGCAGGTGATCAATGATGTCGGCGGGGTCTCCGATCTTGCAGTCGAGATATCGAGCTTTACAGAAAATATCTAGCAATCGACCTCCTTGAATTTCCTCTCAGAAAGAAAGAGAGAGAGAAGCTCGTTTGAAACCTTCACCCCTTGAGCAATTGGCTCCTCCCGACGACTCTTCCGGCGGGAACGCCATATCTTACTTGTGCCCTTGCAGAAGTCCAAGATACAACGAGCGTCACAGCTTCGTTTTGAAACACATCCAAATCGATATCTACAATGGCTCCTCTTATCAGAATCATCGGCTCGCTCAACGCCGACATGGTCTCGGTGACCCCACGGTTCCCCGATGCTGGAGAGACAATCACAGCGACGTCCTTTACGACAAGCGCCGGTGGGAAAGGCTCGAATCAGGCTGTCGCGTGCGGTCGACTATCTCGCGCAAAACCCTCGTCGTCAGCAAAAACGGTATCGTCGTCGTCGTCGATACCCGTGGACGTGGAAATGGTCGGCGCTGTGGGTAGTCGAGACGGTCACTTTCAAGCACTCCTTCGTCCGACGTTGGAAGAATCCGGATTAGGGACCTCGCGTATCCGGGTGGTGGATGACTATACGGGTGTCGCTGTGATTATCGTCGATACATCAGCTGGGGGAGAGAACCGCATTCTATTCTCGCCGGGGGCTAATTACTCGGGCATGCAACCTATCCCAGAGGTGATTCAGACAGGACTGGCAGCACCAGTGCCGGACATTATCGTCATGCAGGGAGAGATTCCGATTGAGACAGTCATTGGTATTCTGCGAGATATCAAAGCGTTCAAACAGAAAAACAGAGACAGTGGCAAAAAAGGAATTGAGAGCGGCCCAGAAGTGATGTTCAACCCGGCCCCAGCGCCACCAGATGGTCTGCCTTCAGACGTTTATGCAGCAGTCGACCACTTGATCATGAACGAAACCGAAGCTGAATTGATGGCACCCAATGACCAAGAGCTACTCCGCGTTGTACCGGGGGCCTCGGGCGACAGTCGGCGAGACCAAGTGGCTCGGTATTTCCACCAGCTCGGCGTCACATTTGTCATAATTACTTTGGGATCAAAGGGGGTGTGGTATAGTGCCGGGGATGCCGCTACTTCCAGCAGCAGCAACGAAAACCAGACACGCTTTGTCAATGAGATCCCGGCTGCTCCGGTGTCTCGGGTTGTGGACACCACGGCAGCAGGAGACACGTTTGTTGGGGCCTACGCAGCGTACATCGCCCGATGGCGGGAGCAGCGTCGGCGGCAGGGCAATTCTGCAGTAGATCTTGCGACAGATGAGAAGAGGGAGCGATATCAAGTGGTCATGGACGAAGCCATGAAACGGGCTGGACGTGCATCTGCGCGCTGCGTGGAGAGGCAGGGTGCAATGGATAGCATTCCTTGGGAAGATGAGATCTAAGGAGGTGGGGGACAAAAAGGAGCAAAAAATAGAATAGAATAATGTGCTAAATTTACAATTACAACACGATAGACGATCAGCATCCATAAACACGGTGTCGAGCACTGTTTCAGGTAAAGGGACTGAAGGAACCAGTCGAGCATTGTACGTATATGTAGGGTCTGCCACGGCTGCTGGTGGTGAAACAGCCGTCAGCTGGATGCTTAAGCTCACCGGGTATGGAAACAATCATAGACATGAGATGATGCATATCAATCATCATTTTCCCTCACAGTGGTCGAATTGTCCCCAGCCTCACTTCTCATGATTCATGACCAGCACCCATGGGATTGCAAAGTTCAATTGCCAGCAGATCCAGTGGCAACGAGGCTCTCCCGGCGCGTTCACGGTGGGCGCGTACTGAGGTGCAGGGTGCAGGTTGCATGCTCGAGGACGATCAGACGCGGTCTGCCTCATTGCCCAATGTCCAATGTCCATTGTCAGACTGCAGAGTCGCAGTGATGGGCGGCGATGACGGCAATGGAATTATTGAATGGACAGTGCGCGCAGACCAAGCCCTGCATAATCGGCCGAGGCTATGTTAGTACTAAGCCATAGTTCGTAACTTCGTAGCGAGACGGAGGAGGTCAAGGAGCAATCAAGAAAGAGGTTCTGGTGGTGATGCACCACCCAGGGGCACGCTAGCTGCATTCTGCCTAGACTCGTAATTGTCTGCGCGTAATAATGGCCCATTGTGGTAAAAGTATGGGCAAGTATGGTAAAACACGGTAATTATGGTATGCAGACTGCTTGGACGCGTTCGCGTTCAAGGTTTCGCGCTAAACAGACAGACTCTGCTATCTTTGCCCCTTGGCGACTAAACTAGTATTTCCAAGTGACTGCAAATAATACATCGATCTGGCTCCACCGTGATGGAGTCTTCGTTTGTTCTATTCTCCGAATCAGTTTCTGCGGGGCAGTCCGTAAAAAGTACAAGTAGAAGTAGAAAGTGGAATTGAATGATTATAGGGTGCAAAGATACTTACATTCAGGGAGATCTCGCATCTCAGACAGCCTCCCCTGGCACCGCAGCATTATTATCATTATTGTCAGAATTATTGTCTCTCGAGGGGGCGGCGAGCACACACCGGCTGTGGTCCAATAAAGCCTTGCTTGGACACGCAGCAACATGGCCCGCCCAGCCAGCCATACATGACGCGCCGCGCCCGGGCTGCTGCCTGCCATTGGCGGTCGCGACAAGGTCCAACGCGAGGAATTCGGCCTGGCGTGATGCATCGCAGAAGAAGATCAAGAAAATTGCCCGTACGAAGTATGTACGATGTATGTATGACAGTAGTATGTACTACGTACTATGCGCATTGCCATTCACGGCAGTCGCGACTCCGCGCCTTCCTCGAGCTTCATCACCTGCTATTAGTATAAGCACCGTCCCCCTCCTTCCTTCCCTCGCTGTCTCTCTCTCAGCTCTGCCTCCCCTCCTGCCTTACACCACACTCTCACTCTCACTCTCACACCCGTCGCTCCTTCCTTCTTTCCTCTCGTAGAGCTAGACTCACCACCTTTATCAAAACCATCAACAACCATACAATACAATATCATCTCCCTCACGCGTGTCCAATATCCTCACCTCCGTCGCCGCCTGTTGATCCTTCCGCGCGGTGCAACAATTGCCTGTTCTGGTACCGCTTATTCGATCTTATCGCACAAAGAAATCTCTGAGGACGCACCGCGGGTCTGCTCGTGATCAGAGCACGCGTCTGTCTCTGCTATTTAATCTCCCAATATAACCCAATTGGGCTCGACTTTGCAACTTCCTTCTCTCTACCTATCTACCATCCCCCCTCAGTCAGCATCATGTCTGCCATTGCAATTGCCCCTCGGCCTCTCGCCCAGTCTCGTATGCGTGGTGCTCTCCGCCCGACTAAGCTGAGCGCCATGAACCGCTTGAATGGTACAGTTCTGCCTGCCACTTGCGGCTTTTCTCCTCTGTGCCCGTTGATTAACACTCGCTTCTAGCTATTGCTCCCCGTCCGACTCCTCTGAAACGTTCGATTGTGTACAGCTCAGACGAAGAGAACATTGCACCCTTCTTCAGCAAGTTGGACTCGACCAAGCGGAAGCGTGTCTCTGAAGATGATGATCACCTCTTCGAATCTCCAAAGGCCGTCAAGACAACTCACATCTCGTCCGCCTCTGAGGTGAAGAAGACAGTCGAGCTCCCAACTCCTCGTAAATTGAATGTGAACATTGGAAAACCCGCGGGTCGCGCTCCATTGGCCAAGGCCACCAAAGCCTTTGGTCGTCGTTCTCAACGTACTCCTCTCGGTCGTCTTGCTCAGGCACCAGCAAAACCAACTACCAAAATCTCTACTCCACAGTCTCGCCAGCCACCCAGCTGGTTCTTTGATATCCACGTCGACACTGCTGACGAGGAGGCTTCCAACACCATGCAGCACTTTGCTGGCCGACTTGATATCAGTGATGACGACGAGGCCAAGGCCAAGGCTGACGACCGCGGCAAGGAAAACATTCCTCCTCACGAGCTCGGAATCGAGATGCCACCTGCTGCCCAGCCGCTCATGTCTACTTCCCGTCACGGCAAGAACATGATGGCTTCCTCGCGCTCTCCCCTCAACGAGCTTAAGCCTTCCGACTACTACCCCGCTGATCTCAAAGGCATCTTTGATACCGTTGTCGTCGATGACGAATCTGCTGCTCCCACTGAGCCTCAAAACTCCTTGTCTAAGGAGTCTACTGCTTCACTTGACTTTGCCAACACCGAGGCCGAACCTCCTTTTGTGGCTGAGTCTGACAGAGTTACCAAGGCTGCTCTGAACTAGACCGACACTTCTTCTATCCATATGTGGTACCTTTTGACACGACGAGGCTTCACATTCTACCTCTTCGATTTTTTTTTTTAACATTTGGCTTTTTTCTCAGCAACGGCGTACACATGGCGGCATGTTTTGGTTTTACAATACCCTGGACAAACATAAGTTCTTCCGAGTTTCGTTTCATTTTCAACCTTGGCCGGCCTTCTCAATAATATAGGCAGATGGCCGTGGTTTTTTTCTCTCGTCTAAAATTATATTTTTGCCATTGTTGTTTTGGTACCTGGAGTTTAATTTCGGTGGCTATTTTGTCGTGCCTTTTTTTTTACTGTTTGAGTTGGTTTTGTTTTGCTTGCACATATGGGATTCTGGCACGAGTTTATGTTTACATGAGACTGTTCTGATTTACGTATTTGATGTATGATTACGCTACTAGGAAACAAATCTTTTCCTCCTCACCTCTGTTGTAGTTGGTAATTTAAAAGCAGCCACTGCAGCTGAGAATCAATTGTAGTTTTTTTTGACTTCACTATCTTTAAAGAACATGTTGGCTTAAGATTTTAACCCTCAATACGAACACGCTTCTGCTTGCCCTTACCCTTGTCTTTAGCTTTCGCTTTGGCAGGTCTCTGTCTCTTTGCTGCTTGTGCGTCGGTTTCATTAACATCCTCGTCGATTTCCATGTCTTCTGCTTCCTCTTCCTCCTCCCCTTCGTCGTCGACAACATTCTCTTCGTCGTTGTCGTCTTCGTTGTCCTCGCTCAACGGCTCATTCTCTTCCAGCACCCTCCGTATAACCTCTCTATCCTCCTCCTCCTCCTCCTCCTCCTCCTCCTCATCTTCTTCGCTTTCTGCGACTGCATTACTAGGCCTGCCCACCGATAATGAAGTTCTCCAGCTCGCTGCGCCCTTGAGTGTCGTCCGGACCTCTGTCCCCAGCATGAGTTCTCGCGCCGTAGCTTTCTCTGGGTTGACATAGAACGCCTTTAGCTCAGTATCGTCCGCGCGGACATGATCCGGGAAGCCGAGGATACACTCGTACTCCGAGTCAGCGGGTTCACGGTGCTGTTGGGTCAGCGCATTGATCTTTTGCCGCATGATCGTCTTGACCTTGGCCATCGTGCCGCTGCCGTACCATCCATCGCTGACAAGGTCGCATTCGCTGCGCAGAAAGTCTGGTGCTGGGTTGGTTGGGTACAGTAGCTCTTTGAGGATCGGGTCGACAATATCGCACACCATCCAGATCTTGCCGTCTAGCGGAAGCGGTGCTTTGCCCGTCCAGAGATGGCTATCTGGAAGCTCTTCTCTGGTTATCGTGGGGATACCGGAGATGTCGAGGCCGCTAAAGTCGCGAGGTCCGCTGGAAATAACGCCGGTGTGCCGTTTGGCGCTTCCGCCACCATCGCGAGCAACCTCTGGTTCTCGTGCTTGGACGCGAAAGACAAATGTTTGGAATTTGCGGTACTCTGGGTCGGTGCGTGGGTCATGGCCCATTTTGACGATTGCGTCTCGCCAGGGGCCGGACCGGAAGATGTACCCTACGTAGCCGATTGCGTGCCGTAGTGCAGTGCGTTGTTCTGGGGTTTTCAGAGCGTTGCGCAGAGCGCGCCGCGTCCAGGCTGGTCGCTCGGTGAAGAGTTTTTCGAGTATGACTATCGTTTCTTGGAGTTCCGGGTCCAGTTCGGACACTGGTGGGCATTCCTTGTGCGGCTCCGATGGGACTTCGGGCACGTCAAAGACAACCTGGTAAGTGCGTACCTTGCTAGGTGTTTGCGTGTTGATGGAGTTGACGTTGCCGGCAGTGTCTTGGAACACCTTGACTGTTGGGTTCTGGCGATAGGTGTATTGAAAGGGGATGTGTGCTTTGCTAAAGGCTGGAGGTGGGATCAGATCCACATTTGTGAGCGCTCCCTTATTCATTGACATGTCAAACTGTCTCATTTTCTCGTCTGTATTTGCTCTATTAGTATTTCTTTCGGGTCCCATGCTGTTCCAGGTGCTTACAATCAGATGTAAAAATCGTTTCTCGGAATCTCTGCGTAAACGGACTCGCCGTAGTCGAAAACACATAGTCCGGAATACTTCGGTAGTTGTGAGTTCTCTCCACCGTGCCGACAGGCTCGACGGTATACTTTGTAGCATTGTCTCTCAGACTTTGCTGCCTAAATGCACTGCTGTGCCGCTCCCTCTCAACCGCTTCAGGCGTGGAGTTGCTGTCAGTAAAGGGCTCATCGCTGCCTCTTTTACGTTTGCGTCCAGTCCATTTGGGGACGGTGATTTTGAGCAGGATGTTGTTGGATTGCCGGTTGACCGACTCGATTGGTCTGGCCATGGGGTCTTCGGGGCGAAGAAAAAGCAGGCCCCTGGCTGCTGGCTTTGAAGGGTCCAATATCTTGGGCGAGTCAGAAAAGGTTTTTATATATATAGAACTACTGTAGGAAAACTTACATTGGCAAGACCTTTCTCACCCTGAAGTGTCGTGATTGCTCTGTCGACATTTTTGACGATGCCGGGATGCTCGACAGCGACTATGCGACGCGGCGGTATCTGATACCAGGGTGCATAGCGAGGATGCACGTTCTCCTCGGCGACCATGGTGAAGAATAGATGAGGTGGTTAGCAGTTGAATTATTAGAGGCGGCGGTGCCAAAAAATGTATCGAGCTGTATGTGTGCAGCGATGAACAACCACCATCAGTCTTGTTTTCACCAAGCCCCAGGAAGCAGAAAGCTGTTGCTATTCCATAATCTCAACACAAATCTGCAGTTGTAACACGTCCAAGAAAGCAGGAAGTTGAATATCGTCCCTCGAGCATCCAGTCTGAGCTCAGCCAATCAGTCGATCCCCTGCCGCAGAAACGGAAGGAGACGGCACGTGATGTAGTTTAGTTACACGTGACCTGACCCACATCAAATCAAACATCAGTGGGATTTGTTTACAACAACACAACATGTTATTTTCTGAAGACTCCGCGATGGTCGGACTTGCAGCCAGGATTACAGATACTGCCTAAACATGAAGTGGATGTACTCGAACAGGGAATGCTTGGACAACATACGCATGCTGTGGTGGTGAGACGCCTGACCTCAGCTCGTCTCAGTCTGTTCGCACCTAGCACTCACATTTCATCACCGATTACCATATTGAACTGTCGTAAACAACTATAGGACCAGAGAGCTACGCCGTGATAGCCACAGGAAACCCATCACAGCCATCTACTTATCTAGTTAATATCACTTCATAAAGCGGACGATGCATTGATACAATACTGTAGCAGCTAAAACAGCCCCTCGCATCGTGTGCAACCTCGTAGCATATTTAAATTTTTTGTAATAGTTCAATCACCCAAACTACATCCCAAAGAAACCAACCTGTCGTTCCATAAACCGCAGAAAGCAGTTCCAATAACCATCGCCAGGCACTAATTACCCACAGTGCACGACTTGCTAGCAGCTCATTAGCTGTCGCCGGGGCCGTCCCCCGCTCCTCTCCTGCTAAGCGACACTGGGACTACCAAACCTCCACCGCCCAGACTCCAGAACATCGAGACAGCGACCGGACAAGTCGACGGAGACCCAGGCACGGCGAAACTAACATACTTTGGCACAGTCAAGCTTAACTCCTCGTCTGCTTTGCTTGCTCTGCTCCCACCCCTGCTGCTCCAAACCCCATCTGGCCGTCCAGGTATGCTTGATGTCTCCTGAATTTCCCCAACACCAAAACAACCGCCTCAGCCCGAGCCACGCATCAACCTCTCTGTCTGCAGCGTGTCGCATCGCTAATTACCCCATCTCGCTCCCAACAGCCGCCCTCTTGCCGGACACCGAATGGTCTTCTTCTTGCTGTCACGCGTCGTATCCCGGAGCAGGCTCATAATTGTCCTCTGCAGGTCGGAAACAGGGTAGCCCGCCGCCGTCCTCTCGAACTGTCTGTCCTCCAGCAATTACCCGCGCCTCCGTCCCCCTCCTCACCACCACCGTCACCCAACCCACCTCGTGTCACGGTCCTAGTCACGGTCCACTGTCGGCGAACAAAATCTTGGAGCATCAACAGTGCAGGAGACAGGCAGAATGAAAGGCTTCAGGCAGAGAGTGGTGAGTTTGGTCCCGGCGCTGCGGGTTGTGTGGCTTGTCGCTATCGCCTGTGTCCGCCTCAACTCCAAAACAGCTCTGCAGTTGTTGTTGTTCTCTCCCCCCGTCCCGCTAACTGTCTCAGCACGAGCAGCTATCTCGGGCTAAGGACTCGAACAAATCGTCCAAGAAACGAGACACGTCCTCCAATGCCTCGTTGACCCCCGGCCAGCAAGCCCCGAGTCCGAACCATGTCACGCCGACCTCGTCCTCCACCTCGGTGAATGATCCCAGGGGCAGCAAAGACAACCTGTCTCCAGCCACCGCCAATTCTGCTACCACCCAGCAGAATGCCGCTGGTCAAGCCGGTATGGACCAATTCTTGGAGCCGTCAGCGCAGGTAGAAGCAGGAACTCATGCTGTTGCAGCAGTGAATATCCCCGGCACGCCGACGAGGCAAGGGCAGCAGCCTATAACTCCTAGCGTTGTGATCAGTCCGAGTGCGCCGGTAAGTGCTTATTTTTCTCCCAATTGACAGGATTCAGAGTCTCATGAACTCTCCTGGCTTCTGCAACCCATTTCTGATATTCATGTGTATAGCATGTTCCTCCTCCCGGGGCGGCCGAGACCATGCCCGGAGACCTCGCACCTCCGAAGAAATCCACTGCCTTTGATAGACTTCACTCCACTCCCAAGGACATGTCGGAAGGCATCAGGACACCAAAACGCCAGCATTCGTCAAGATTTGATATATCAGACCAGCGTCAGCGTGAATTGGAGAAACTGCCAGGCTTCCATGAGGTTCCGCCCAACCGTCGTCAAGAACTGTTCATGCAAAAGATCGACCAGTGCAACATCATCTTTGATTTCAACGATCCCACTGCCGACATGAAGTCCAAGGAAATAAAGAGACTGGCGCTTCATGAGCTTCTCGATTATGTCGCAAACAATCGCTCCGTCATCACCGAACCTATGTACCCTCGCGTGGTCGACATGTTTGCGAAGAACCTCTTCCGTCCTATTCCGCCGCCAGTGAGCCCTCAAGGCGAAGCCTTTGATCCCGAAGAGGACGAGCCGGTCTTGGAAGTAGCCTGGCCCCATATTCAGGTTGTCTATGAGTTCTTCCTCCGCTTTATCGAAAGCCAGGATTTCAACACCAATATTGCAAAGCAGTACATTGATCACCATTTCGTCCTTCAGGTGAGAGAAGACTTCTGCACTGATTTGTAGCAGTACTAACATCAGGTTCAGTTACTAGAATTGTTCGACTCCGAGGATCCTAGAGAGCGCGATTTTCTCAAAACAACTCTTCACCGTATCTACGGAAAGTTTCTGAACCTGAGGTCTTACATCCGACGCTCAATAAATAATGTTTTCTTCCAATTTACATATGAGACCGAGCGATTCAACGGAATTGCTGAGCTGCTAGAGATTTTGGGTTCTATTATCAACGGATTCGCTCTACCCCTGAAAGAGGAACACAAACTCTTCCTAACACGAGTGCTCATTCCGCTGCATAAAGTGAAATGCTTAAGCATGTACCACCCTCAACTAGCTTACTGCATTGTCCAATTTCTGGAGAAAGACTCGGCACTCACTGAAGATGTTTGTCTACCTTGCCGTTTATGAAATGGGTTTCTTTATGCTAACTTTATTCCGAGGTCGTGTTGGGCTTACTGCGATACTGGCCGAAAGTGAACAGCACGAAAGAGGTGATGTATTTGAACGAGGTAGAAGATATCTTTGAGGTCATGGACCCGGCCGAATTTGCGAAAGTTCAAGAGCCTCTGTTCACCCAGCTGGCGAAATCAGTCGCCAGCCCTCACTTTCAGGTTCGACCTTTTCTTCTTTCAGCTTGATAGAGACGCTGTGCTAACTTCTTTTCGTTACAGGTCGCCGAGCGAGCTTTATATTTCTGGAATAACGAGTACTTTTGCAACTTGGTCAGCGATAACGTGGAGACAATCTTGCCTATAATGTTCGCCCCGTTGTATGAAAACTCTAAGGGCCATTGGAATAAGTAAGTTGGGCTGATTCGGTGCCTGCTGAGACATATTGCTAATCGTGCACAGGACAATTCATAGTATGGTTTATAACGCCATGAAGCTGTTCATGGATATCAACCCACAGCTGTTCGACGACTGCATGCAAGAGTACAAAGAACATCAGAGTGGTGCGGACGAGAGAGAAAAGTCCCGTCGCCAACGATGGGATCTTGTCGTTGAACAGGCTGAGAAGCGAAAGAACGGATGTGTGCCTCCTCAGCCGTCGGTACCTACTTCCAACTCGGGCAAAGCCGAAGAGATAGATCCAATTACGCAGGACAGCCAGAAGAGATTGAATGCTCTCAAGCTTGATGAAACTGCTACGCCGAAAGAGAAGACGTTGAATTCGGTTAGTCACACCTGACATTTTGTTGCTGCTTAGCCACGCGTGCAATTTTGCCTCTCCTCTTGCCTTGTACTTCCTGCGAATGCTAAGATATCGTCCTTCATCTTTGAGTAGCCACTGTGATTCTAACTATCGACTTCCGTTTGTTCCAGAGACGGCGGCGAGGCTCCAATGAAGATTTTCGGAGACGGCGCAGTCGCAGCGGCAGTGGCAGCGGTGTGCGGATGCGGCGAAGTTCTCTCAGTGGCATTTCTTCTGCCCCAGGGACATCTTTGTTATCACGGAGCAATTCAACTAAATGATCAGACGTGAGCGAGTCTTGCCCGTTGCTCTTGTGGTATAGTTCTTCTCCTGCTTTTGCCATAGCAGTTGTGTGCACCTGTCATCAGGAACGGCCTCTATGTTTGCCTTTGTGGATGTACCTTTTTCTTCTCTCTTCCCTTGACGTCTTCCCCCTTTTATGATCACAGGAGTTTCTCCTATTCTTGTCCTTTTCCCCCTCTCCTTGTCACATTGTTCGTGTACATGGTTTAAACAACACCTTTTTGCTTCTGCTGCAACTGTGAAGCTCGTGGACCAGCGATCTACTTGAGCGTATATTCGAGTTGAACTTCTTGAGATAATGTTTCGGCGTGGGAAAACGGGATAAATGGCGTTTTTCATGTCCAATGTAGTAGATACTCAATGGACCTCTTTCTATGTTTTTCTATATGCGCTCCGCATTTTTGGAGACTTGACTATCGGAAATATCAGGGTTCTGGGTAGATGACTGAATTAAGTTGGTATGTATGCATGATTGTTCACCTACAAATATGTATTTTTCAAAATCGAATCAGCATGTATATAGACAGGCAAAGGAGGCGTGCCTGAAGACGATGGCTCAGCATCCCCGACCCACTTGTGGATCCTTAGCGCCACATGTCCTGGAGCCTGTCCCGCGGTTGCCTGCGTCACCACTACAGTCGAGTTCAACATTGTTAGCTGTCCTTCTGCTCAACTCTTACAATTTGATTATTATTCACGAGGGCAGCAAAGGTGCTCGTCGGAAAAAAAAAAGATTAACGCAATAAAGAACCTCATTGCTTGGATCGACCAATTCTACGAGCTTGCGAAACTGAAACCACATTCCTACTACGACGCTGTGCTCACTGCTGAACGAATCTTGAGCGCGGGGAGAAACAGACACAGTTTCTCTAAAAACAAATATGTTCAACCGCCCTTTTCAGCAACGTCCCTCACCAGGTCAGGACCCCCGCTCGCGAAATGGATATGATACGCCGATGAGTGACGCCGGATCCCATTCTCGGGGTTATGGAGGGCCACCGCCTCCATCGCAGAGAGGACCTCCTCCGGGGCAAAGAAGGCCAGCACCACAAGGGGAAGGAGTTTGGACACTCCGCTCTGATAAAAGTCCCAATACCGCTTACACATATGGTAATCTGTAAGAGGAGTCCCCGGTTCGCTGGTGCGTCGCGTTTCATCATTCTCCTAACACAGAACTTTAGGGTGGCCGTTTCTACCCTCGATTTTCCTTTGCAGGCGTTCGGTCCTGAGTTTTACCTGCTTATCAACGACCTTTACGTCTTCTCGGCGCGGCCTCTTGATAAATTCGCGCAAGGATACATCGGGCTTTCGGAACCGCAGCGGATGTGGGCTAGGATTGCCGTGACGGATTCAGTGAGGGCACAGATTTACAACCCTTTCAACCAAGAAAGAAAGGCATACCTCGGCTCTACCGATATAGAGATCGCTTTTGCTGGAAAGTCTAAGACGGAGGAACAGTATGACCAGAATGATTTGGGCAACTCAGTTCGAGAGGTGAGCAGCTATACCATTTCCTGGTGTCTGGACGATGATGCTAATTTTTGCAGAAATTCCAAAACCAGATTCTGGCGCCCGGACAAAGAGTGTTGATGGACCATCGAGGGATCCCGCTTGCCTTGACCATCAAGACAGTCGAGTTGATGGATCTCATGTCGGAAAAGCAAGCATCTGCCTCGGATGGTGTGGCTACCGACCCTACAGCACGAGGTATCCTCACCCCTCATACCGTTGTCAACTTTTATAAAGATGCAAAGAGTGGCATCAACCTGAGAGCTTCTGACCGCCGGCCTGCCGCCAACTCTATCATTCGACCCGATTTCAAATTCGAGAATATGGGTATTGGTGGCTTGGACTCGGAATTTAGTACTATTTTCCGTCGTGCGTTTGCGTCGCGAATTTTTCCTCCTGGGTTGATCGACAAGCTGGGCATTCAGCACGTCAAGGGTATTCTTTTGTACGGCCCGCCGGGAACAGGAAAGACTTTGATCGCGCGACAAATCGGTCAAATGTTGAATGCCAGAGAACCCAAAGTTATCAATGGACCCGAGGTGCTCAACAAGTACGTTGGTCAGTCAGAAGAGAACATCCGGAAACTTTTTGCCGATGCGGAAAAGGAGTACAAAGAGAAGGGCGAGGAAAGTGGCCTTCATATCATCATCTTCGATGAGCTCGATGCTGTCTGCAAGCAGCGTGGCAGTGGTGGAGCGGGTGGTACTGGCGTTGGTGACAGTGTTGTCAATCAGTTGCTCTCTAAGCTCGACGGTGTCGATCAGCTCAACAATATCCTTCTCATTGGTATGACCAACAGAAAGGACATGATTGATGATGCGTTATTGCGTCCTGGTCGTCTCGAGGTTCACATGGAGATCTCTTTGCCGGACGAAAAGGGCCGCGCCCAGATTTTGAAGATTCATACGCAGAAGATGCGGGACAACAACGTGATGGAGCCCGATGTCGATCTTCTCGAACTTGCGCAGTTGACAAAGAACTACTCTGGTGCTGAAATTTCCGGACTTGTCAAGGCCGCAACTTCCTTTGCATTCAATAGACATGTTAAGCCTGACACAGTTGCCGGTATCAAGGAGGACGTCACCAATCTGAAAGTCAAACGGGATGACTTTTACAATGCTCTCGAGGAGGTCAAACCTGCATTCGGTGTGGCTGAAGAGCAATTGGAGAATTGCGTACAACAGGGTATCCTTCACTATTCGAACACCATCAAGGAAATTTTAGAGGAAGGACAACTCTTTGTGAAACAGGTCGGAGCAACTGGCGCTACACCGCTGTTTTCTGTTCTGTTCCACGGACCGTCTGCCAGTGGAAAGACAGCGCTTGCGGCGCGGATAGCCATAGATTCCGGGTTTCCGTTTATTCGTCTTATCAGCCCAGAAGATATGGTCGGTTTCAGCGAGACGTCCAAAATTCAGCATATCACCAAGGTCTTTACAGACGCATACAAGAGTAATACGAGTATTGTTGTCATTGACAACATTGAGAGAATCATCGACTGGGTTCCAATTGGTTCTCGCTTTAGCAACTCTGTGCTGCAGACCTTGATGGTGTTCTTGACAAAGCAGCCGGTGCACGGAAGACGGTTGCTAATACTGGCTACAACAACGGAGCGCTCTCTGCTCCGAGAGCTGGACATGTACAACTCGTTCAACGCCGACATCATGGTTCCGACAGTTGACTTGTACGAAGAACTGAGACACATCCTTCAAGCATCCGAGGCCTTTACACCCGAAGAGATCGAGCGGTCTCTCGGGGGTATCTATAGCATCGACGAGGACAAGAAGATCGGCGTGGGTATCAAGAGGATTCTGTTGGGTATTGAGACAGCTAAGCAAGATCCCGACAAGGCAGGGCGCTTTGCTAATGTAATTAACCGGATCATTGATCAAGAGAGACGGGGTATGAGCTTTAGGGGGTAGTTATGTTGACGAACCTTGAGGCGTTTATTCGTCTTTTTATAATGTTGCTTATACGTGATTGCGAAAAGACTGTTTGCTATTGTCCACTATCATCTAATTACTTCTTATATACTCACCTTAATAATTACGGCATAGATTCTTTTTTTAATGAAGCATTCGTTCTAAACATTGATTGCTAATAAGTGGAATGTTGATCGCATGGGATTGGTTCTAGACCCGCGGAGAATTAGTTGAATGATTGGACAGCGCGTGTATTCAACCGCGCGGCTAAGGTACCTGAGCGTTCTAATTGGATTGTGCGGAGCGGAGAAACTACTATCCGCGAAATTACCGGAACAGGAATAGCGCATTTGTTCAGGGTCTCCGCGACGCCCGCGCGCTCAGAGACTGCGGGCGTGATCTCTTGCGCAGCTGCTTCCCCGGAGAGCCAAGTCAGTCGCGCCTGCCTTTTTCAACCACCCCAGCTCCTGTCTGGTTGACTTGACGCCTATTCTAATTTTTTCCCCTCTCTCCAATTTCAAGGCGCGACGCTTTAATGTCAATTTAATTACGTTCCTTCTTTTTCCCTTGCCGGATTTCTAATTATCGACTCGACTTCGCTCTCGTGTGCAAACAGCTCCGAATACACGTTTATGAGCAAACCTGTATAAGAGGGTTTGACACATCGACCGACGCATATGACTCACATTTGATAGAGAGGTTTTGACTCCTCTAAGGCTTGCCGGCCCCGAAGGCCTGGCTATTTGAATCAGATACACCTTTTTTTTTGTCAACTGCACAACACAGTCTCTTCGGAGCCGCAATCATGGCTGAACGCGGCATTGACCTGTTTGTCGACAGGCTGGGCAGTTCTCAATGGGGTAAGAAGAAATATTCAACTTTGGAGACGTCGGAAAGATTGTCTCTGCATGAGCTGGGACCGCTGGCGAAGCTTGGAGAAATATACTTACAACCGGGTTATAGAAACTGCGAAGAAAGCCAACGTCGCCGTGGAACTTCGCGATAGTATCGAAAACTACTGCACTGGCGCCAATTTCCCCATCTTCCTTGCCAAGATATGGCCGGTCTTCAAAAAGATCCTCAAAGGGGACCCCGTTTTCACAAACTTATCGTATGAACAGGTGAGGACATGCGCCCGGCTTGAGAGTATTTTGGGAGAAAAACTAAAGTCCAATTTTTTTGACAATTCTAGAAACTGCGGAACTGCCTACTTGAAACTATTCATCGTCTCCCCACCGCTTCCCCCGATGTCGAGCCTCACGCAGTGGACATGGTGGATACGCTGATGCAGCTTGTCAGGGTTGAAAACGAGGAGAATGCGGTTCTGTGTATGAAGATCATTATGGACTTGTCACGAAATCAGGTCAAGGCGACGGCCTCGCGAGTCCAGCCTTTCCTCGAACTCATTCAAGAAATGTTCCAAACCATGGAAGAAGTCGTGCGGGAAACGTTTGATACACCCAACCAGGGTGGCACGCCAGCGCCTGGTTTACCGTCCACCCCTGGAGCTCTTACTCAAAACTTCCAATCTCCACGGCCGGCATCCCCCAGCACTTCCGTTGCCGATTTAGGCACTGACCAGCAGGCCAATCATCATCTACAAAAGGGAATGCAATCTTTCAAACTTCTAGCGGAATGCCCTATTATCGTCGTCTCGGTCTTTCAAGCTCATCGTGCCTCCGTCGCCGCGAATGTGAAACTATTCGTGCCTCTTATCAAAAGCATTTTGTTGTTGCAAGCTAAACCGCAGGAACGGGCGCATGCGGAAGCTGCTGCGCAAGGAAAGCTATTCACTGGTGTCTGCAAGGATATCAAGAACAGAGCCGCGTTTGGAGAATTCATCACTGCTCAGGTGAAGACGATGAGCTTTCTTGCCTACCTTCTCCGGATGTACGCACAACAGCTCCAGGACTTTCTACCGACACTCCCAACCGTTGTCGTTCGACTACTACAGGACTGTCCTCGCGAAAAGTCTAGTGCACGAAAGGAGCTCCTGGTTGCCATTCGCCATATCATCAATTTCAATTATCGGAGAATTTTCTTGGAAAAGATTGATGAGCTCTTAGACGAGCGAACGCTCATCGGCGATGGCCTTACTGTTTATGAGACCATGAGACCCCTGGCTTATAGCATGCTTGCGGATTTAATACACCACGTGCGAGACCACTTGACCCGGGACCAAATCAGAAAGACTGTTGAAGTCTACACGAAGAATTTACATGATGAATTTCCGGGTACCAGCTTTCAGACCATGAGCGCCAAACTACTATTGAACATGGCCGAGAAAATCTCCAAGCTTGAAGACAAACAAGACGCACGTTATTTTTTGATCATGATACTGGATGCTATTGGCGACAAATTCTCGGCGATGAACCACCAATTCGAAAATGCTGTCAAAACATCTCGCGCCTTCAAGAAACGCACAGATACACCCGATAGCTACCTCGTTGATCGAGAGAGCCCTCCGGACTGGGACGAAATCGACATTTTCTCGGCTGTCCCAATCAAAACATCCAACCCTCGCGATCGAGGTGGAGATCCGGTCTCTGACAACATCTTTCTTTTCAAGAACCTAATCAACGGCCTGAAGAATATCTTCCATCAGCTCAAGAATTGCAATCCAACCCACATCCAGATCGACCCCAATAATACTCCGATCAATTGGCCGGAAGTTTCTTACGGATACAACGCCGAGGAGGTCAAGGTCATTAAGAAATTATTTCACGAGGGTGCCCGTGTTTTCCGCTATTATGGGGTTGATCAGCCATCCCCTGACGTCCACTATTCATCGCCATTCGAGTATCTTGCTAGCCAATATACTGCTCCTATGTCGAGAGAGGAGAAAGAACTTCTCGAAAGCTTTGGCACAGTTTTCCATTGCATCGACACCGCGACCTTTCATGAAGTCTTCCACAGCGAGATACCCTATCTCCACGAACTAATGTTCGAACATGGCGCTCTTATTCATCTTCCGCAGTTCTTCCTAGCAAGTGAAGCAACCTCACCGGCCTTTTCTGGAATGGTCTTGCAATACCTGATGGAACGCATTCATGAAGTCGGCACATCCGACATGGCAAAAGCGAAGATTCTATTGAGAATGTTCAAGCTCTCCTTCATGGCTGTCACTCTCTTTTCGAGCCAAAACGAGCAAGTCCTTTACCCTCATGTCACCAAAATAGTGACCAAGTGCATTGAGCTCTCAGTCACAGCTGATGAGCCTATGAACTACTTCCTGTTACTTCGCTCGTTGTTCCGAAGCATTGGAGGTGGACGGTTTGAACTGTTGTACAAGGAGCTTCTTCCCTTGTTGGAAATGCTTCTCGAGACTTTCAACAACCTATTAATGAGCGCCCGCAAGCCACAAGAGCGCGATCTATACGTTGAGTTGACATTGACTGTGCCGGCACGTCTAAGTCACCTCCTGCCTCATCTGAACCACCTTATGCGTCCTATTGTCGTCGCACTTCGGGCAGACTCCGACCTTGTCGGCCAGGGCTTACGCACTCTTGAATTATGCGTTGATAACCTGACGGCCGATTACTTGGACCCAATAATGTCGCCAATCATGGATGAGCTGATGACAGCACTCTGGGACCACTTACGACCACACCCATATAGCCACTTTCACTCTCATACAACGATGCGCATTCTGGGCAAATTGGGTGGTCGTAACCGAAAATTCTTGAACCATCCACCTGAGCTCTCCTTCCAACAATTCGCAGATGATGCTCCCAGTATTGACATTAGGTTCATTGGACCTAACGAAAAGAGGCCATTCCCCGTCGAGATCGGTATCGACCTGGCGTACGCAAAATTGCTGGAGACTCCAAAGGCCGCTTCTGCCAAAGCCTCCGATACATATTACAAGCAACAAGCCTATCGCATGCTGAGCTCTCAACTAAAACTGTATATTGGGCACGAAAATCTTCCAGATGATCTGGCGTCTTTGATTCGACTTCAAGCGAAGGACCTCCTTGAGGGCAAAATTCAAGGCCCTATCGACATCTTGGATAAATCAGAACGCTCTGTGTCGATCCCGAAGAAAGTCGTTCAAGAAGAAACTTTGAAGAAGCTTTTGAAGGCGTGCTTTTTTGCGACTACCATTCCCGAGCTTGAACCAGCTGCATCGTCTTTCGTGGCAGATGTTTGTCGGCATATCGTGGTTGTTGACATCGGCCGCGCTTTTGCTCAAGCTAGGCACACGAAAAAGCCCTTTGACGTGAATAGTGGCGAAGGTCCTGTTTACTTGGATTCTCGCTTGGTAGCCGACGTCATTGTTGACTGTTTCTCTTCTGACAACCCCAAAACAAGAGATTCTGCCAAGGCTGGACTGGATGTTATCAAGGAGTCTGCAGGCATTATCTTTGGCGATCCTGATAAAGCCGCTAAATTGCCGTTCTGGCAGCATCTTGGTCGCGTATTTTGCCACAGCTGCCATAGCGAAGAATGGTTTACGAAAGCTGGAGGTAGTCTGGGTATCCATCTCCTAGCTGCCGAACTGGAGTTGGGCGATAGTTGGCTGTTTGAACGTCAAACTGAATTCGTCAGAGCTTTGATGTATGTCATCAAGGACACGCCCCCCGATCTTCCTGCCAGTACCCGTATTAGAGCTCAAGAGACGTTGAGTCTTATTCTCAAACGCTGCAACAAGGGTATTTCCAAAGACGATTTGTCGAACGAGAAAAGCCGTCTCCATATTCTTTGCGGATTTTTCATTTATGAGTTGTCCCATATGAATAAACATGTACGGGAAACATCACAGAAGGCGTTTGCAGTTCTGGCTGAGGTGATCGGTTGCGAAGTGCATGAACTCATGCTTCCAGTCAAAGACCGCCTTCTTCAATCAATATTCAACAAGCCTCTGCGCGCACTTCCATTCCCCGTCCAGATCGGCTTTATTGATGCCATCACTTTCTGCTTGAGTCTCCACAAGAATATCGTCACTTTCAACGATGCCCTTAACCGGTTGATGTTGGAATCTTTAGCTCTTGCTGACGCGGAAGACGAGTCTCTGGCATCTAAACCACATGAATTCAAAAATGCAGAGATGATTGGGAACTTGCGAGTGGCATGTCTTCGCCTTCTCTCAATGGCAATGGGCTTTCCAGAATTTGCCACGGGTGCAAATGCAAGTAGCCGAGGCCGTGTGATTTCTGTTTTCTTCAAATCACTGTATTCCAAATCCCCAGAAATCATCGAAGCTGCAAATGCTGGGTTGCGTGATGTTCTGACGCAGACAAACAAACTACCAAAGGATCTTCTTCAAAATGGCCTCCGCCCGATATTGATGAATTTACAAGACCCGAAGCGATTGACCGTGGCTGGACTTGATGGGCTTGCTAGACTTCTCACTCTTTTGACCAATTACTTCAAGGTCGAAATTGGTCAGCGACTTCTGGAACATATGAAAGTGATTGCCGATGATGCTACGCTTCAAAAGGTTTCTTTCAACCTGGTGGAACAGAATCCTGCCATGAAGATTGTGGCTTCCATCTTTAATATCTACCATCTTCTCCCTCCTGCGGCAACCACTTTTATGGAGCACCTTATCAACAAGGTATTGGACCTCGAAGATAAACTGCGACGAACCTCGAACAGTCCCTTCCGGAAGCCGCTAGTCAAATATCTCAACAGATACCCGAAGGATAGTTGGGCGTTCTTCCAGCAGCGGTTTAGTGACGAGCGCTATGGCAGATTTCTCGGCCAAGTTTTGGCGGATCCTGAAAGCGGCATTCTGAGATCGGCTGTTGTTGCCGATACAGATGGTTTCAAGACTGCTGCCTTTGGAAGCGAATCAACTGATGGAAAGAACACTGCCGCCATTAATGCAATTCATATTGTTCACTCCATATGTACTCATGGACCAACGAAAAAGTGGCTTGTTAATCATAATGATTTGAAGCTGAAACTTATCAGCGCCGGCCGCGATCTCCAGTTCAAGTTGAGACATGACAAACTTCCAGCTAGTGAGCGATTGAGAGTCGAGCAGGCTGAAGACCAGTTGATGGAAATTTTCACCATTTATCTCTCCGAGTCACTGCAGGATCTTGACTTCCTTTTCGAGATTATTGCTGGCCTTTCATCTGAGGAGTTGAAACGCACACTTGCATTTCCCAAATTTATTTACAAGCACATTATCTTGAACGAGTCAATCGATTACAGGCGATCCGTCATCATGAGGTGCCTTGATCTATACGGGCAGCGCGCAGCATCACAGAAGATGAAAACATACGCATTTCACAATCTCGTGAATCCCATATTCGCAATGGATGTCAAACTCACTTGGAATAGCCCATCAAACAGTCCGAAGCTGATTGATAAGAGCATGGCTGAATCTATCCAGAGTCGTCTATGGCGTCCACAGATCGGTGACATTAACGAAGACTCAAATCAAGCCGGAATCGACCATTCCAGGATGGAATCCCTGCAATTGACTGCCTTGCTGATCAAATACCACCACCAAACTGTCCAAGAGTCTAGAAAAGACATTATCAAATTTGCATGGAACTATATCCGCCTTGAAGACATTATCAATAAATACGGCGCCTATGTGCTTATCAGCTACTTCATCGCTCATTACGAGACGCCTTTCAAAATTGTCATCCAGGTCTACGTTGCATTGCTGAGAGCCCATCAGAACGAAGGCAAAGCTCTTGTGACTCAGGCTCTTGATGTGCTTGCTCCTGTCTTGCCGAACAGAATTTCCGCAGCTGCCCAAATTGCTCAGAGCAACCAGCAGAGTGGTCAGCAAGCCGGTCAGCAGGGCACTCAACAGGTGAACCCGCAGAGTACCCAGCAAATCAATCAGCAGGCTGATCCGAGGTATCCACTTTGGTCTAAATGGCCTCGCCGTATTCTGGCAGAAGAAACCGCAAATCTGCAGCAAGTGATGAGTATTTTCCAGTTTCTCGTCCGTCAGCCAGATCTCTTCTATGAGTCAAGGGAACATTTCGTGCCTCTCATCGTTCCCTCTTTGATCAAAATAGCCGCGCCACCAAACCCCTCAAGCGAAAGCAAGAAATTAGCGCTAAACCTCATTGGACTGATCTGGCATTGGGAAGAAAAGAGGGTCCAAGGACTCAGCAGCGGTAGAAGCATGTCAGAGTCTCCAAACTCCAAAAAGCGCAAGCTGGATGATAGCCAACAACCCGAATCACCATCGCTTGCACCGCCTTCATCACAATCCGACTACGTCGTACCTCAGGATATGCGAGCGACTCTGATAAGGTACCTCATATCGTTCATAACAACTCTGCCTGAGCGGTTCCCTGTTCCTGCTTTTAAGCTCCGTGATCTGCCCACTCAAAAAACCCAAATGCCTGTTATATCTGGTGAAATGGTAAAGAAGGCAATTCAACTTCTGAGAAATCTTCTTCAACCGGAATACTGGGGTGATTTAGAGATTGACTTGTATCCTAAAGTCATTGAGCCGATTCTCACCGGCGAAAAGGCCGACAAGCCCGATGAAAAGTACATCACAACCATGGTTAACACCTTGCAAGTGCTTCGTGTCCTCATTGCATCCAAGCCAAATGACTGGATAGTCAATAGAGTTCCTTCTATCCAAAAACTTCTGGAGAAGTCGCTTCGCTCGGAAAATCCAGAAATTCAAGACTGTTTACATGGCGTGGAAGATGAAATGGAAATATCTCCTAAGCTTCCGCCTCCCGTTCAGCGTGTGTTGGATGCGTTGCCTGAGGATCAGCCAGAGGATGAAGATGCCATGGATGTTGACAGTTCGCCATCCGAGTTTGTAACATACCTCTCGGCTATCGCTACGGAAGGATTGTCCGGCAGCAATCATGTCTCAGGTCTGAACATTCTGTGGACTCTCTCTAAAAAGAAGCCCTCAGAAATGGATAACCATATCGCTCAGGTGATGAAAACGTTCTCTCAGAAATTGGCCAAGGACCATGTTGCTGCTTATACCAACAACCAAACACCTGTGCAACCTGGGCCCAAACCAGGCGAAAATGGAGCTGTTCCAGATCAACAGGAGTTTGAGATTGGAGTCGACTTGATTCTAAAGACAATTGACTTGATTTCTGTGCGAATGTCAAATCTCGGAGATCAACGTCGTCCGTTCCTCAGTGTTCTTGCCCAATTAGTTGAACGATCGCAGAACGCCAAGCTTTGTAGCAAGATTCTTGGAATGGTTGAAGGATGGATATTCCAATCCACTGAATCCTGGCCTACTCTCAAGGAAAAAACTGCAGTTCTGCACAAAATGCTACTCTTCGAGTCTCGTCAAGATCAAACGATGCTGAAGAAGTTCTTGGACCTCGTCATCCGAATTTACGAAGACTCTAAGATTACTCGCACAGAGCTTACGGTGAGATTGGAGCATGCTTTCCTGATCGGTACACGGGCACAGGATGTGGAAATGAGAAACCGTTTCATTTCCATTTTCGACAAGAGCTTGACGCGTACTGCTAGCTCTCGACTTAGCTATGTCCTTACATCACAAAACTGGGACACCCTCGCCGATTCATTCTGGCTGGCGCAAGCCTCGCATCTCGTGATGGGCTCGGTCGATATGAATACAACCGCCCGACTGCACCCTGATGACTTGAATGTGTATCCAATCTCATTCCTCTTCAGCGCTGTTGAGCAGGATTCTCGCAAGGCAGACGTGATGGTCGACAACCAACTGGAGAATTTTGTCGCCGAGCGCAAGCGCTTCGTATCAGAACTCGGTGATGTTAGAGTTCGAGATCTACTAGAGCCACTTTGCCAACTTCAGCACACCGATTCCAAGACCTCATACAAGCTGTGGACAACCTTGTTTCCCATTGTTTGGTCAACCCTTGCAAAAGAGGAGCGCATAGATCTTGAGAAGGGAGTAGTGACTCTTATTACTCGCGAATACCACCAAAGGCAAATTGATAAGCGACCAAATGTTGTTCAAGCACTTTTGGAAGGAGCAGTGCGTGCAAAGCCTCGTTTCAAAATCCCTCCGCATGTCATGAAATACTTGAGTCGAACATACGACGCCTGGTATACATCGGCTGTTTATCTGGAGGAATCCGCGAACAACCCTATCATCGACACTCCTATTGTGCGTGAAAGCAACCTTGACGCTTTGGTTGAAATCTTTGCCGGGTTACAGGAGGATGACTTCTTTTACGGTACTTGGCGGCGACGATGCAAATTTGTCGAAACTAACGCAGCGCTATCTTACGAACAACATGGCATGTGGGATAAAGCTCAGCAGCTATATGAAAACGCGCAAATCAAAGCACGCTCAGGGGCTATGCCATTCTCTCAAGGCGAATACTACTTGTGGGAAGATCACTGGTTAATTTGCGCCCAAAAGTTGCAACAGTGGGAGATTCTGAGTGACTTTGCCAAACACGAGAATCTTAACGATCTTCTTCTCGAAGCCGCTTGGAGAAACATTGAACATTGGCAAAACGAAGGCAATCGTGAGCAGCTGGAATCCTTGATCAAGTCCGTTTCCGATGCTCCAACTCCGCGTCGCACATTCTTCCAAGCGTTCATGTCTCTGTTGAATTTCCACCTCAAGAAAGACGGCATTCAGGAGTTCAACAATATTTGCGATGAATCCATTCAGTTGTCTATTCGCAAGTGGCACCAGCTCCCAAACAATATCACTAACGCTCATATCCCGATTCTTCAACACTTTCAACAACTTGTTGAGCTCCATGATGCTAGCGTTATTTGTTCCAGCTTGTCTCAGACCAACGAAAGAAATCTGGATACCAAATCAGCCGAATTAAAATTGCTTTTGGGCACATGGCGCGATCGCCTTCCAAACGTCTGGGATGACATTAATGCTTGGCAGGACTTAGTGACATGGCGTCAACACATCTTCCAGCTGATCAACGCGACATACTTAGGTCTTTTGCCACCCCAGACCAACACTGTCGCAAGCAATTCATATGCTTACCGAGGATATCACGAAACTGCGTGGATTATCAATCGTTTTGCTCATGTTGCTCGAAAGCATCAAATGCCTGAAGTTTGCATCAACCAACTCAGCCGTATCTATACTTTGCCAAACATTGAGATTCAAGAGGCATTCTTGAAGCTGAGAGAGCAGGCCAAGTGTCACTACCAGAATCCTAAGGAGCTCACGAACGGCTTGGAAGTGATTAACAACACCAATTTGAACTACTTTGGCGCCCAGCAGAAGGCCGAATTTTACAGTCTCAAAGGCATGTTTTTGGCAAAGCTGGACCACGTTGAAGATGCCAATGAGTCATTTGGTGTGGCGCTATACTACGATTTGAAGCTCGCCAAGGCTTGGGCTGAGTGGGGACAATATAATGACCAGCGCTTCAAGACAGATCCTACAGATTACGAGTTGGCTGGAAATGCAGTTAGCTGTTACCTCGAAGCTGCTGGTCTTTACAAGAACGCCAAATCGAGAAAGTTGCTTAGCCGTATCCTATGGTTGCTTAGCCTTGACAATGAAGAGGGTCGTATCTCAAATGCCTTTGAAAATTTCAAGGGCGACACCCCCGTGTGGTATTGGATTACATTCATTCCACAACTGCTTACTAGTCTCTCTCACCGCGAGGCTCGCCTTTGCAAAGCAGTTCTTGTTAAGATTGCTAAGCTATACCCGCAAGCCTTGTTTTTCTTACTTCGTACCAACCGAGAAGACATGATTAGCATCAAGAAGTCTCACGACGCAAAACAGGAGAAGCTCAACCGAGCTAAGCAGCAAGCTTCGCCCAACCCCAAGACTGAATCTGGCTCGAGACCTGGTACCGCAACCAGTGGAGGACCTGCACAGTCTACGCCCAACGCCAACAGCAATACGCCAGCGCAGACTGGGACGAACCCGCCATCTACTGACCAAGCCAACGGACAAGCGAACGGACAAACTCAACCCGCTGCTCCTGCCCAGAATGCTGCACAAGGGCAAGGGCAAACACAGGCCCAGCCTCAAGGACAAGGACAAGCCCAGCAACCTGCGCAGCAGCAGCTGAAGCCATCGCAACCACCACCGCAAGGACAGCAGCAGCCACAGGCGCAACCACAACAGGCACAGCAAGCTCAGACTCAAGCTCAAAATCCAAACAACCCAAACCCAAGCCCAAGCCAACCAGCTGGAGCCGCAGAACCGGAGAAAGAGCCACTCAAGAAGCCATGGGAATACTCGGAAGAAATTATGTCAGGATTGAAGACGGCCTTCCCGCTGTTGGCTCTTTCCATGGAGACGATGGTCGATCAAATACAAAAACACTTCAAGTGTCCTCCTGATGAAGATGCACATCGGCTTATCGTGGCGTTGTTAAATGATGGGCTTGCCTATGTTGGTCGCAGCCCTGCAGCATATGCCCAGGACTTCAAATTGCCACCTGCCACAGAAGCAAACATTACTCGGTTTGCTGAAACAATCCTCCCTGCGCATATTCGCAAATCTTTTGAAGCCGATTTCGTCGTGAAAAAGATCACAATGTTTGAATATGTCCAAAAACTGCGCCGATGGCGGGATAAGTTTGAGGAGAAACTTGATCGTCGTCCACAATCGCAAAATTTGGAAGTTTACTCACCTCACTTGAGCGAATTCCGATTCTTGAAGTTCGAGGAAGTAGAGATCCCTGGACAGTATCTCTTACATAAGGACAAGAACCAAGACTTTGTTCGCATTGATCGTTTCCTTCCAGATGTTAATCTGGTCCGTGGCATTGGCGTTTGTCACCGTCGCTTGAAGATACGCGGCCATGATGGTAGTGTCCATCCTTTCGCTGTACAGCACCCAGCTGCTCGTCATTGTCGACGTGAAGAGCGCATCCTGCAGCTTTTCCGAATTTTCAACGGTGTACTTGCAAAGCGCAAGGAAAGCAGACGCCGCAACCTGTACTTCCACCTGCCGCTCATGATTCCTCTTGCTCCGCATATTCGGTTGGTTCGCGACGATCCTTCGTACATTTCAATGCAAGGCATCTATGAGGACTACTGTAGACGCACTGGTATGAACAAGGATGAGCCTGTCCTGTTCACAATGGAGAAGATGCGCGGACTGGCGGAGATGAAGCAAACTGTAAGTTCCAATGTTTTTTTTATATTTTTCATTTGCTAATTTTTCACAGCGTCCTATCGAGCAACAACAAATCCTGCGTACTGAGATCCTCACGGCCGTCCAAGAGAAATGGGTCCCTAGCAACGTTCTTCTGGATTACTTTCAGAAAACATACCCCAACTTTGCTGACTTCTGGCTGTTCCGTCGCCAGTTCTCTTACCAATATGCGGCAATTTGCTTCATGACTTATGTTATGCACATGGGCAATCGATACCCGAACAAGATCTCAATTTCTCGGGCTACTGGTGATATCTGGGGTTCTGAGTTGATCCCAACAGTCAACCCAGCAAAGGCCTTTTTCTACAACCCTGAACAGGTTCCTTTCCGCCTTACTCCAAACATTCAAACATTGATGGGGCCGATTGCTACAGAAGGTGTTTTCGCTTCTACACTCATGTCTATTGCTCGTTGTCTCACAGAACCACGACAAGAGCTGGAGCAGCAGCTAAGCCTCTTTGTTCGGGATGAGATGATTTTCTGGGCTACGGCTCACCACCGCAGCACTCTGAACGAAAACCAGCTTCGTGAACTGGTCCAGAACAACAGTGACATTATTGTCAACCGTGCTGTTAGCCTCGCCAGTCCTCCGGAAGGCAACCTTCCCGCCAACCAAACTACCATTGATCTAATCTCCAAGGCTGTCAATCCGCAATATCTGGCTTCTGCTGATGCTCTTTGGATGCCATATTTGTAGTTGTACGTACCTTGCCGAGTTCGCAACTATTCTCATCTTTTTGTGGGTATTGAATGTGATTGTGGTGTTCTGGGTGTTTTAATCTTGAACCGTGATTGTTTTCGTTTTTTTTTTTTTTTTTTATGTCCGCATGAGCGTGATCTGTTTTAGCTCTGATATGAGCATGGCGTCTAGGGAACGGGGATAGGCAGACTTCTTCAGAGCATAGCTTTTTATACTCATGTTTGATTTCAATTTTGTTTTCCCACATATGGCTTGCGCAATCTTGAAGTGGCCGCGTTTGAATTTGATGTTACTAATGTTTTTGTATCGTTCAATAATACCTCATGTATCTATAAAGTTTTAAAATCGAATGCTACTTAGTCATTACATTTGAAATACTCCTAGCTCAACGTAATTCCGGTTCTTCCCAAAGCAAGCTCGACGCCGCGAGCAAGTCTCGATAAAGATGTTGCAAGATCAGACCAGAGACGTCTTTTTCTTAATTCCTAAGCCTGCCGAAAATGGCTTTTTAGCCTTTTTCGTTCTTGTGAAAGATGGTACTGCAGGTGTAACAGTCTTTGGTTTGTCGGCGGCGTTATCGGCTTCATCGTCCTCGACCAAGCGTTTCACCTTCTCGCCAGTCGATGTCATGAAAGCTCGGCGAGCGGCCTCCTCATCCTCCTTTTCAGCCCGAAGACGAGCCTCATCAGCCTCGTCTACCACATGAGCCAGCGCAACCTCCTCCCCACGAGCCTCGCCTCTTTCAATGCGTGCGTTTCGCGTACGGATTTCGTCTAGGGCGTCTGCAACCGCCATCTCTCGTTTGGAGTCCAGCATCTTTTCTTCAAGTTCGGCCATTTTGTCCCGTTCCAGTTGTTCACGTTCTTCGTTCTCCTCGCGCTCTAATCGATCGAGTACCTCTTGCTCGGTTTCGTCTTGGTTGTCGGCAGCGTTGTTGCGCCAGGGCTCGAAATTCCGTTTTGCGCCTCGTTCGCAGACATAGTCCATATTCTTAGGGTCTGTCTTGAACGTGATTTCGCCGGAACATCTCTATATTTTAAGTCAGAAAATCTGTGTAACGACTAGCACAACGGGAGAGTGTGGGTGAGAGAGACGACAAGAGGCGGGACAACATACCGTGCAGCGTATATAGAATCGGTAGATGGTTATGGACAAATATTTCTCCTCCGTCGTTTCCTTTCGTGCGTTGAACTTTCGGCCCTTGTATATATATTCACCTGAAACAACATAATTAGCGACACATGTAAAAAGACTGCTAGCAAGCTCATCATATTCAAACTCACCACAGCTGGTGCAGCGCATGGAGAAAGGCGCCATCAGACGGACCGTTAAGAGTTTGACTTTCGCACTTGGGTCCTTTTTCGTTCGTGTGATCGCAGACGGATCGAAGTCCGGAGGGTAGTATTTGGTCAATCTAAGGCATGTTAGCATCGCCCAGAAGAGAGCAGTAAAATCGCAATGCGACCGACGTACACTTTTCGTTCAGACATGGTGTATGAAAGCCGGGTTCACCGCAAAGAGACCTTGTTATAAATTGAGAGAATCCGTATTTCTGATAAAGGCAGTATTCACAAGAGAGCTACTCCGCGGAGTGTTGGGAGCGTTGGGTAGTCTGCGATGTGGTGGACAGTGGCGGAGATGAAGCGATAACTGAGATAAACCCGCGAGAGAGAGAGAATCTGGCGCTCGGACCACCCGCCCGATAGTCCCGCCGCGTCGCGCCTGGCCGAAACAAGCTCCGTCATGATTGTTGTTCTCCAGTTCAGTTGCTTCCTGTTAACCATTTAGACTGCAACGAGGCTTCTGCGACAAAGGAATTTTGTCTGAGGCATTCTGTGGGTATCGCCAAATGCATCGACCCTAACAGGCCGTCGCTGCTGCTTCCCTCGCGTGATCTGCGTCCGCCGTAAACAATGGAAAAGTTCCTCCGCAGCTGGCGCCAGGATGCGCTCAATCGGAGCCAGAATGAAACTGCTATCTATGTTGGGGACAAGATCCTGGCTCTAACTAGTAAGTCTTTCTTCTTCTCATACTTTGATGCCAATCTGAACTAACCACGGACAACCGCCATAGACAGCGACACCGACGCATTCTGGCTGGCTCAGGTCCACTTCAGCAACAACAATTACACACGAGCACTAGCTCTGCTTTCTCGCAAGGACCTGATATCGCGGAGCACGTCATGCAGATACCTTGCTGCGCACTGTTATCTAAAGCAGAACAAATTCGACGCAGCGTTGAGCGTACTCGGAGAACAAAATCCAACGCACCTCATCCACAGCACAGGCCATAGCCGGCGCAAGATACAACACCTGAACGGACACAGCCACGTTACCCTGAGGAATGGAAAATCTGCTTCATCAAAAGCAGAGCGCTCTGAGAGGAGTGAGGAACAGGACCGGGAAGATGGGAACAATTTGCGCTTCGAGGCAGCCATGTGCTACCTGCGCGGACTCTGTTATGCAAAGCAGAATGCCTTTGATCGCGCGCGAGATTGCTACAAAGACGCCGTTCGAATTGACGTCCAATGTTTCGAGGCCTTTGATCAGCTAATGAAAAACTCTCTTATGTCTCCAGCGGAGGAACTCGAATTCTTGGAATCCCTAGATTTCGACTCGATTTCTGTGCCTTCGGATCCCTCTGCATCGCAAGAGGCTGCGCATTTTGTCAAGATGCTTTACACTACAAGGCTTTCCAAGTATACTTCGCCTGCTACACTCTCCGATGCGACCGAGACACTTTCAACGCATTACAACCTTGCCAACAACCCTGACATTCTTCTTTCCCGCGCCGAGGCACTCTACACACAGTGTCGCTTCACTGAAGCATTGGAACTCACATCATCCATCCTCACGACACCAGAGTCTGGGGCCATTGTGACAGGCTCCCCAAGTGTCCCGAGCCAAAACCTGGGACATTCGCCAGCGGTCTATCCGCTCCATCTTGCCTGTCTCTATGAAACAGGTGCCATCAATGCTTTGTTTCTGTTGGCCCATACATTGGCGGATAATGCGCCGGAGGAATCATACACATATCTTGCTATTGGAGTGTACTATCTCTCCGTTGCCAAAATCGCCGAAGCACGCCGCTTCTTTTCCAAGGCCTCTCTTTTAGATCCTCATTCCGCCCCGGCCTGGATTGGATTTGCTCACACTTTTGCCGCTGAAGGGGAGCATGATCAGGCGATCGCCGCTTACAGCACAGCAGCACGGCTCTTTCAAGGCAGCCATCTTCCCCAATTGTTCCTCGGGATGCAGCATTTAGCGCTCAATAACATGTCTCTTGCACACGAGTACCTGTGTGCAGCGTACAGTATGTCTTCAGGGTCACCATCCGGAGAAGCGGTATCAATACCTAGCACACTGTCCAATGGGCTTCCATCGTTAGGTGGCGATCCTTTGGTACTCAACGAACTAGGTGTTGTTTTGTATCACCAAGCTCAGCTAGCAGATGCCGTCGGCCTGTTTCGCCAGGCTCTTGGACTTGCGGAAGCCTTACAATGCGACCCTGGAGCATGGGTAGCAACGCGCGCCAATCTGGGACATGCTCTGCGCCGAATGGGTAAACTGGATGAAGCCCTGGCTGAATTTGATGAGTGTCTCCGAGTTGGCGCTGGAGGAGGTTCCACGGGATATAGCACCACCATTGGCGGTGTTGCTACCACATCGGTAGGGGTAGCAGGGTACGAAGACAGAGGCTTGATCGGATCACTTCAAACGTCGCGTGGCCTTATTTACCTACAACAGGGGCGAACCCTGGATGCTGTCACAGTTTTGCATGAGGCAGTTCGAGTACTCGGCGTGAGCGGCGGCGAAGCAGCCGGAGGTGCTGGTATCGCCGGAACTATTCTATCTAGAGCCTTGGAATTGTGGACCCTCGAAGGACGGGGGAAACATGATCTGAGTGGTGTTGGTCGTGGGAAAGATAGAGCGGGAACACGGCATCGAGAGGACGTCGAAATTGGGGAGAGCTGGACAGATAATGTTGTCGACTCGGGCACATTTGAGGAAGCTGTTGAGATGCAGCTAGACACGCAGGCTAAGGGGCTCTTCAGCAATGCGCTTTCTAGGGTACGGCCTCGACGTGCCGAGAAGCAGCCACCAAACCAAGAGGCAAGCTTACCTGAAGAGATGGAGCTCGAGGAACCTCCAGAAAACAGAAGCAGGGGTGCTTCACGTCCGATTAACAATCGACGGAGTCCAACTCGGAGAGTTCAAGCGAGAAATCCGGCTGGTAGCTAATTTTTTATCTCTTCTCCGATTGTCCGCGAATTTTTATGTATTGGAAAGGGAGCATTTGGTGGGCGCATTGGATATCAAGACGGAGGTCGTCTGTTACTTTGGATGAATGGCATGGCATGGCATGGCGCAATGTGAATGGTTAAACGCCAGTTGTTGTACCGCGACTATATAATTAAGCAGTATTAACTATTATTAAAATTAACATACAGTGGTGTCAAGTATACGCTTTTCGTACAAGTATCACGCAGCCCGCGTGGTGGCCAACAGTTCCTTCTTCCATTGCTCCAATAACTTCATATCGTCCCTTGTCGTACCCCTCTGATATTCCTTATAGCACATCAATATTTGAACGCTTTGTAAGGCTTGTTCAACAGTTGGAATACGCATCGGCGGTGGACCATTCTCCTCTTCCTCCTCTACAAGTCTCGGTTGACGAGAAATGTTCTGGTGCCTATCACCAACATCTTCCAGAGTCAAGAATGTGACAAAATCCCTGGCATCCTGTTCATTCTTCACAAATATCCTATGCATCTCGTCGTACAGGGGGCCTAAGCTCGGCCCTGTAAACTCCAAAAGTCCATCGCAAATCGTGCTTTTTGTCGCGCCAATGGCTTTGCTGAAGCATCTTTGAATCGAGGTACTAGGGATCTCAGAAATCCACGCGTTGATTGCCCAGTGGACAGCATGGTAAAGGCCGACTGTCGCGAATGGGTCTGCTAATTGTCTTTTGTTTTTGATAATGTATTGAAGCCATTGTCTACGATATGTGGTCTTCAAGCCATGTCGTATACCGTGATCAAAGGGTTGAAATGGGTTATTAGTGCTTCTGTCCGAAGGAGGCAGCCATTGAATGCGTATATTTGCTGGGGGAGGGGCCAATTCGAGGCCCATGGTATGCGTAGCCACTGTTTTATCGAGTAGAAGTAAAATGGAGCGATCTTTGCCGATATGATCATAAAACTTGAGTAGCCATTCTCTCATCAGAGTAGGTTCAATTTCCGGTCCCTTTTTTGATGTGCACCAGTGTCCACCGAGTGCTTCAATATTGAGATCATTGAGGGAACGGGCCCTAGATGTGCTGCCTATGATCCAAAGAGGAAGCCGATCATTGCCCGTGTGGTTGGTGCACATCATAAAAGCAAGTCTGCTATTCTGTTTTTGGGCGCTCTGTAAAGACGGCAGAGGCGCTTTTCTCCACTGTAAGCTGGTTTCGTTCATGCAATAGATGTCTTCATCCTTGTATACATGACATAAAATCCGCATAGATAGCATTTCTTCCGTTGAATCCACGGATCCACTGTCTACAGCAGGGGGCTGCGAGGCATTTTGCGAGACCAATGCTGACGAATACCGTGTTTCACTGGTAGGCAATCTATGAGATGGCCTCGCAAGTGAAACCTGCTCTAACTCTGGATCCATGTTGTCGAGCGAGATTGTCGGTGGCATTCGTGGGGGCTCCGATTCCAGCATTGAATCAAACCCTAGTATCGATTGAGCAGTAGCGCCAGAAGCTGTTGGTAGGGGTACATTATTATTCCTTCGATTCGACTCTTCTTTCCATTTGGCCGTAGAACTTTTCCGCGGCGTACTAAGCCTGTGTCGCTCTTTGAATCTCGAAAGCCATCCACTACTAAATTCTGGCGGCTGCTTATTCCGGTATTCTGGTATTTGAGGGTATAGTTCCTTTGCCTTTTCTAGCACCATGTCCCCTGTAACCCTTTGCCCTTCATTTGAACAGCGTGTTTGCCATTCGGCCAACATATTCTCCAAAATCGGCCAGTGAGAGTTGCGCATACGGTATGTAGGTCTTGACGCTGCCAAAACCGACGCATCCACTCTATCGAGATACTCATATCGCGAGCTGAGACATTCGCATATGCTTGACTGACTGACATTCTTCCCATACCGCTGGAAAAACCACGTCACGATCGCTTTCTGGTGCGGACGGGGGTTCTGGCTAGACCACCAATCGCGTATCTCTTTACGCTGGACATCTGAGAGTCGATTGCGTTTTGGTGCCATTTTTATGTGGGTTTGTTTTGTTTTTCTGGGGCGCGTTTTTGATTCTCCGGTATAACGACAACGTTCAGTTGTTGTCGTTGTAGCGTTGGCGGAAACGGGGGTTGAGCCTGCCAAGACCGCTTAGTGATGATACGCTTTTCCTTTTTTGGGATTAGCGCTGGTCGCTATATCGAGTTGAACATTTGGAGTACACACGTATGAGTATGAATTGATGGTATCAATTGATCGAATGATCAATTGTACTTCATCTTTGCTAAACATAAGTATACCTGTGGGATCCGAAGATGCTTGACTATATACAATGTTCCAAAACTTCATATACCAATTGTTATCAACCCACAAACAAAATTAACCATTGCTCAACAATAGTGCCTCCCCTGACAACATGTATACCTTCCACTTTGACTAACGCCATATGCTCAATACATCAATATGCTAGCAGTCAAGACAGAAAATACGAACGCATGAAAAATGACATTAATGCTAACTAACTCCATAACGGAGGATGTATGTATTCCGCTGCACGATCCAACACACCAGGAAAAGCCCAATCGCTGCTAGCTGAGCTATCCGGTGTTGGAGGTGGCAATGACCCTATATTCGGCGTGGCGCTGCTGTTTGCAGACCTCGATGTGTTTTGTGTATAAGTTGATGCTGGCGGTACCCCGATAGCACTACCGTATGGACCATCAATGTGCCCGTTTTCACGAGAGCCTTGGGATGTGCTGAAGGCAATGTTCAGCTTCTGTAGTGCACGAAGAGATTTTATGAGCGGTTTTGTCCATTGCGTATGGGTTTCGACTGGTGCAGATATCGGAACATAAGCCGCCCGCGGTTCTTGTAGCGGCTCTGCCGACAAGTGAGCCTTTGTCGCTTCAGGAACTATACCAGAATTAGGGTATCCAGCAGTAGTTCCGATGGTCTGCGAAATAGCTGTTCCATCTTCATGGAACTCACCTTCCACGCTGGCCCGCTCTGCTATGATTATTTCCAGTTGGTGTAGAAGCTCTCGTACTTTTGGCTCCGTTTTCCCCTCATCAATCACAGCAAGAAGGATAGCGCAACTGATAGCACGTTGCAAAGTAATCCACGAGCGTGAACCGTGTGTGCTGAATGAGTGGAGTTCGATGTATGATTCCACCGTACCAACAAGGCTATCCACACACTCCTGCCGCACTCTAAGAAAAAGGGGATCACTTCTGTCCGCTTCAACTTTAAGAGCTGGTCGGCAAAGTTCTGACATGATGTACGAGAAATGCACTTTCAACGCCAACCTCTCTAGATGGTTCATTGGGGAGCGGCAGTATTTCCGATCTCGTAAATGCGGAGCAGAATCTGCCAGTGCTTGCTGTAACCGTTCTTTGTATGCCTGGATAGTCTTGAAGCCCATATGGGAGTGAGGAGTCACCATGCGTTCTCGGACAACCTCCAATGTCAAAGATATAATTCGACACATGGTTTCAAAATAGTCGCGATTTCCAGCTTGAGCATCTGCTCTATCAGCGATCTCAGGTCGGGTGATCGCTACGGTGGACGGTCGGTCATAGGAGAGTGAGAAATGGCTATCTTGCCATGCAATAGACCACCTAAAAAAAGTGAGTTTACTGCATTAAACCATGATCGAGGCAAATAAAAACTAACCAGATATGTCGTCGAGTGTATCGTTCGGTGAAGTCAAATCGGTTTGATTCAGCATGGAGTCCTAATGATAGGCTCATACGAATAGTCATGCCTGGGGAGGAATTAGCATTCAAAAATGTAGGAACTGCGAGACAGCCATACCTAGAAGAACATAGGAGACTCCCGGATTCATATTATAAGACAGGACGTTTCCAATAATCAGAAGGGTTTTCAAAGCCTCGAGAGTTGGTTGTGAGACAAAGTTGCACATGCGAAGACATTGGTAAGAGCAGCAAACTATCAGGTATTAGAATGTGTTCAGAGACCAATGCTTATTTACTAGGTGACTATACCATAAACCTGAGACGTCAATTCTCTTTCCTTCCCGGGTAGATCCGACGACTGGCAGCCCGATGCCAACACAGCAAAGAGTAAGCCGATGAAGGCCAGATTCATTCCGAAAGGTCGCTGAGGGAGAAATCTGCCATCTCCTGTTTTAAGCACCCCTCCAGCTGCTGCTCTATTATGTAAAAATGTCTCTATACTTTTTTGAAAACCAGGGACATCCACCAGAACGGGATAAAGGGTCCCAGCAATATCTCTGTAGAAGTGGAAGAACCTAAAAAACATTGGGTTAGAGTAAGTGAAATGAAGTCGTTATTTCTGAAATATGCTTACTCTCTAATCTGCTGATCATTTGGAAGAGCACTGCAAACTGCATTGACATCGAATGATGAGGTGTCTGAAGACCACAAGTCTACAAACGGGTATGTGGCGGTCTCATTGTCCAAACCAAGCTTTGGTAGAAGACCTCCTTCCAGAAGAGTTTGTGCTTGAAGAGAGCCAGATTTGTTCAAAATGTATGCCAAGACCGATCGGGAGCCAAGGTGGACGGTCCCTTCGCCATACATGTGGGTAGTATGAATACCCTCGCGCTCAGGAGATTCACGGTTGGAACGCTGGTTGGCATCGATGCCACGTTGGTCACTTATAGCGGATGACCTATTACCTGCTTCAATTTGTTCCAGGCCATTCCGAAGACCAGATATGGTGTTTTCCATTTCCTTCAACTTATTGCATACATTATCCCAATCTTCGCGTGGAATTGATATTTGCGGTTCAAGATGGCCATCTGGCGAATCTGTCTCTGCAGTCGTTGATTTCACAGGTAACTCGTTATTCGACATTCCCATTGATGGGGTTTCTTCTTTTGGATAATATTCCGAAACATTGTCCAGGTACGACTGACCAGCAGGCGCGTGTCTTTTCTTCGACGGTCTTTCGTAGGAGCACAGGTCTGCGTGATCTCGTTTCACACAGCCATCACAGGGTAGATTGCGATCGCACTTGACTTTTCGTGTATGGCAGGGATAACAGGCTTTGGGTTCTCGCGCTTTACGTTTAGTCCTGATGATCGCATCAATCTGTGACCGTGGAAGATCGGAAATTGCAGCGGACGACGATGGACCGACGCCATCTGGGTTCGGTGATGCAGAGAATGAAGCCGTGAAGTTGGACATGGTATCAAATATTGGCGGCTCGGCATAATACTATCGACAATGGGCAAAAGTCTAGGATGGCGCGAGAAAGGCGGGAATGATCATCTTCAAACGATCGACGTAACTGACAATAGACTATTGGATCGTTAAGACTTTGTCATCGATCAATTGATGTACCATACAATGGGCGGTTCAGCAGAGCAATGGAAGAGAACGATCGACGTTTGGTTAGTGGACGTCGTCGATAAGAATTTCCCGACGCGATTAGCTTCTGTCAACCAAGACCGATCGGGAAGGCACGGGACTTCTTCCAATCGGAAGTCACGTGTATCTTCCGCGGTGAAGAATGGTAGTGACGTCATCAGTATCGCGTATAGAAACTACAAGCGACTATTTTTTACAGCGATTAAGGGTTGCGTCGATAAATTCTACATGAATGTTCTCAACTTGCAGATTTCTGGTTTACAGGGCATATGTTGGATCAATCTTTTGACATAAATTCGATTAACCTAGAGATGGAATTTAATAATGACAAAAGCCCTTGAGCTACCAGTTGACGCTTACTTTGTACAACATTGAAGATTTGTCTTGGTTAAGTGATAAAATGTTAATTGCATCAATTGATTGATGTGTTCTGTAAATTTTGCATTATTGAGCTTATTATGAGTATTCTATTTTTATATTCTATTATGTTCTCGCTGAAAAAAATACATTGAAATCGGATGACGCCCGCAACAAGTCTTTCACATCACTCCTCATTATTCTTCAAGCCTGCGTGGCTATCCATTAAAATATTCGCGAAAAGGCACTTTCAAAGTCCGTCAACCAAAATCTTCAGATGAGATTTTCTTCGATTATCATCACATCGATCCTCTTTTGTCATTTGATCATTCCTCCTCGGGCGGGACTGCTTTTGTTTCCTCGTCCTCACTATAAGCAAAGTGCGAGTGTCGACGAATTCGCTCTCCGTAGAAGTAGAACACATAAGGAATAGCACAGCAGGCGAGAGCAATGAAAGCAAGAAGAGAGCTGGCCCATTGGTAGCCCAATCTGTTATACATTTGGATTGTGAAAAGGACGCATCCTGCTCCCCACATCGACCGCAAGAAGGTCTTGGCTGCAAGAGCTGATGCGGCTTGGTGCTGGTACGTATCCACTGCAAATTCAAAAGTCAGCAAGATGATCTTCAGGAGACAGGAGAAATTATACGTACCAAGGTAGTTGTTTGCAGAGTTATACAAGAAAATGAAGCCGAAGCCGACAGGGAAGCCTCCGATAGCTGGTCCAATCCAATGAAGATGGGGATACGAAGTCCATGCAAAGATAAATAGGCCAACAGGAATAAACCAGCAAGACAACATCATGGGAATCAGGCGTGCTTCTGCTGGTGGTTTACCATTGTGTTTTTGGCAGAGGCGAAGGTAGTGCTTGTTAACCATAGGAGCGCAAAAAGCACTGCAAAGAACTCCTAAGGCTAGGGGAATAAACATAAGGCCGGTAATTCCAGCACTGTAGCCTTTTCCCTTCTGATAAACGACTGGGTATCTAAAACAGCATGTTAAAAAACATTTCATTTCAAGAATACCATGGCTGTACTTACGCGATGAAAAACATGTACAAATTTCCATACAGAACAGACATGTATAAGGAAACGAAGAAAACAATGGGCTCCATAAATAGTAGCTGGAAAGGACGGAGCATGAAAATGCGAAGTTTTTCTCCTGTTGACCGAGGATCTAGCTCTTGTTCTGTGACGTAGGTAGAATCATTTTCGGATTTGCGTAATTTCTTCGCGCGCGCTTTCAACAACACTGGGGTGTAGGTTTCTGGCACCGTGAAAGTGATCATAATCCAGGAAATACCGGAGAGAATCAGTTGGATCCAATAAAGCCACCTCCAGCCGGCAGCATCATAGAGAAACCCGCCTACTAAGGGTCCAATTGCTGGCCCAATAAAGGGCGCTGCGCTGAAAGCTGCCATTGGAACACCACGCTCTTCATTCTTCCATAGATCGGCCAATGTCCCTCCTACCAGAGTCATGGGTGCGCTGAAAGCTATTCCATCAATGGCCCGACAGACAATCAATGTACCGATATTAGGTGCTACAGCACATGGAATCTCAAAAATCACCGCAATTATCAGTGTTACGGCGTAGACTGGTCGTCTTCCAACCATTTCGGATAGAGGAGCAAACACCATTGGACCTTTCAAATGCTTATGTTAGTCCAACTTTCTGATAAAAGTACTACCCAGATCAATAAAGGGAGTTCTTACCAACACCAAAGCCAATGACGAATACAGTGATCGTCAGGAGGGACACTTCTTCCGATACGTGGAAGTCTTTAGAAGGGCCATCTAGGCCAGCAGTAATGACAGCACTGGCAAATGCCACAACGAAGCATGTCCAGGCGACAACCATTGTGTAATACCACTTTCTTGCTTTCGACCAGTTTTTCGGATTCTCAGGGTCGTCAATTCGAAAGGTCACGAGTTTCCAATCTTCCATCTTATGGGTCGCATTGGATCTCACACTCTTGATGATGTTTCCCGCCCTCGTCTCCGTGACGTACTCTTCTAGATTGGCCTCATCATTGACCTGCCCAAGGGGTAGATCCGTTGGGTCAATTTCTCCTGTATTGGTCCCGAATGTTGGTATTCTCGAAAGGACGTTGCGAGGCAAGTCGCCTTCGTGTGAATTCATTGTGAGGAGACAAACCCACTGAGGCCTCGGTATTTGGTGGTTGGTTAAGGAAGCCTCGAATTGGTTACACTAGGAGATGCGTCGTGTGTAAAAGATGAATGATAATTGAAACCAAAAATCAGACTACGACTGGGGTGTATTGGTCGTACTTATACTCCGCTGGTACATAGGTAGCTCGGCCCCGGCAACCATGGATGGGTGGGCCCGCCTTGAAAAAATATGCTAATGACCGAGAAGAGCTGATAGGATAACTTCATTGTTTGTGTTGGGTCTTCAGGCGAATATGAGTAAAAACTGATCCGAATATATGGGCGGCCGATAACCCGTTCTTTCGGTTTCCCGAAATGGAACATCTCGGGGGCTAGCCGCTTGCCTAAAGCAGCAATATGCTTCGGCGAACCGGACACCACCAGCTCGTAGCCACCAAAATAGCTAAGCAAGGGTCTAGACAAAAGGAAAGAAGGAAAGAACACAGAAAAAAAAAAATAAAAGACTAGAACTCATGCAGATGTGCCGTGACTACAGTCTTGGCAAGACTCAAGGCGCTGATATAATTGAGTTTAAAGATTGCGCTGATTCCCAATTCAAAGGTTGTCGACATTTGAACCTCGCGAGAGGTGTTAAGGATAGTGTCTATGCACATATGACATATGCATTATTGATGTAGTGGCAATTCTTTGTAGTCTATTGTAGATTGGTCTATTATTGATGCAAATTGCCACGGGTTGCCTAGTACTTGCCACAAACAATGTCAATCAGGCACTTTAGAACTTAAAATATAACATACTTCGTAGAATTTTGAATGGCGATGTATTTAAATCAAGGATATCCAATCAGAAATACCGCTAAACAGGATCTGAAAACTGATAATGATGCTGTGATGAAAATCTTCAACGACCATGTATATATTTCCATTTACAGTAAGATGCCCCGCCGGAGCATTCTTCCAAAAGGAGTAATCCCCACTTGGAGATAGACCCTCGACCAATCAAATGGAAAAGCGATAGATCACATAGACCAATGATTGATGCAGGCGACACTCCCAATACTAACGTTGAGAGATATTCTCGCACTCTTCTGAGAAAAAGTATCAAACGCGATATACAGTATGTTAGCTTATAAATTGGACGCAAATAAGTGTATGTTCTGTTGCAAATATAGTCACGTGACTGATAAGGAATTCATCATGTCATGGCTCGATAAGACACAAACGGACTAGCGCGGGGCGAGCGCCCACTATCGGCGACGCGGGATGAATGGAGGCAGATAATTTTTTTGAAGGATCTCTTTCGAGTCTACGGTGAACCAGTGCCCACCTTATAGCTGGCACCGGGCATTGGAAAGCTATCACGGAGACACCTTCAATGCTATAGTGCGGAATTTCTTGCTTCCCTGACTGAATTCACTTGAGGCCGCTTACCCGGTGTACTCTCCAAGATGGCGTCCTTGACCGAGACGACCTATTTGTCAATTCCCGGCGCTGTTGCATTTTCAAGGTCTCGGGGTCGCAAAATTGCCTCACAGATAGGTGCAGCAGATGTTCGGGCTCAATGGGTTCACTATGTGCATACTTCCGAACCCCTGCAAGAGACCCAACGAGGTGTTCTCGAGCAGCTCCTCCAATACGGCGACATCACCGATATCGCTCCTTCATTTGAACAAAGTGAAGGTTCAGTGAAGACCTTTTACGTATACCCCCGCGTTGGCACGATTTCACCATGGAGTTCGCAGGCGACCGGTATTTCGCATGTCTGTGGATTGGGCAAAGTCGTCAAGCGAATCGAGCGCGGATTGAAAATATCAATTCTATTTTCGAAGGAGAATAAGGCAGAAGATGGATACTTGGATTTTCTACATGACCGAATGACTCAAGCCATTAGTCAAGAAGAGCCTGACCTTGAGAAGATTTTCTCAGAACACTCGCCGCTTTCCTTGGAGACCATCCCCCTTCACGGTGGCGAGAAATCGCCGGTGGAAATTCTCCAGGATGCAAACAAGCGTCTTGGGTTGGCTTTAGATCAATCAGAGATTGATTATCTTGTTGAAGCATATGCCGCCAACGGCCCTGTTCCACGCGATCCTACCGATGTCGAACTTTTCATGTTTGCTCAAGTCAACTCGGAACACTGTCGACACAAGCAATTCAACGCATCTTGGGTTATCGATGGAACACAAATGCCATACAGCTTATTTGGAATGATTAGGAACACTCACAGGATGAATGGAGACTATACCGTGAGCGCCTACAGCGATAATGCCGCAGTACTACAGGGTGAAAATGCCGGATTCTGGGCGCCAGATTTTTCAACTCGCGAATGGACACAGACAAAAGAGCAGGTTCATATTTTGGCCAAGGTTGAAACTCACAATCATCCTACTGCTGTATCACCATATCCTGGTGCTGCAACCGGATCTGGCGGCGAAATTAGGGACGAAGGAGCTGTTGGTCGAGGATCCAGGCCAAAGGCCGGACTCGCGGGATACTGTGTTTCCGACCTCCTTATACCGGAGCTGCGACAGCCATGGGAGCTTGATATTGGAAAACCCCACCATATCGCGAGCAGCTTAGATATCATGCTCGAAGCCCCGATTGGAAGCGCGGCCTTCAACAACGAATTTGGACGCCCTTGCACAGCTGGTTATTTCCGCACCCTCCTTACTGAGATTGATATTGGCAACGGCCAGAAAGAGATTCGAGGATACCACAAGCCTATCATGATCGCCGGTGGTGTGGGTACTGTAAGACCTCAACACGCGCTCAAAGACCCAAGTCTTGTCAAGCCAGGCTCTTTCCTTGTGGTCCTTGGAGGCCCTGCGATGCTTATTGGGCTTGGTGGTGGTGCAGCTTCCAGTCTTGCGTCTGGAGAAGGATCTGCCGACCTCGACTTTGCCAGTGTCCAAAGAGGAAATGCCGAAGTTCAACGCAGAGCTCAGGAAGTTATCAACGCCTGCGTCTCGATGGGAGACGACAACCCAATCAAGTTCATTCATGATGTTGGAGCCGGAGGACTGTCAAATGCTCTTCCGGAATTAATCCATGATTCTGGACTTGGCGCTACATTTGAATTGAGGGAGGTCGACAGCACCGATCGCAGCATGAGTCCTATGCAAATCTGGTGCTGTGAAGCACAGGAAAGATATGTTATGGCTATTGGGGAGGAGGGTATGAACAAGTTCACTTCTATTGCCAAACGTGAGCGCTGCGGTTTCTCCGTTGTTGGGAGAGGAGAGGGTTCTCAGGATGAGGAGAAACGTCTTGTCTTAATGGACCGAGATTCAAAGGAATATCCGAAACCGATCGACCTGCCTCTGTCAGTTCTTTTTGGGAAGCCCCCCAAGATGACTCGGAAGGTGGACTCGAGAAAATTGAAATTACCCGCGTTCGACACTAGTCTGTCAACATATCTGCCTGAGGATCTTTCCAGCCAACAACTGTTTGAGGAGGCTGCGAACAGAGTTCTTTCTCTTCCTGCTGTCGGCTCAAAATCTTTCCTGATTACGATTGGAGATCGAACTGTCGGCGGACTTACTACCCGTGACCAGATGGTAGGACCCTGGCAAACTCCAGTTTCTGACGTTTCTGTGACAGCAACTTCCCTTCTTCAAGGTGTAAAAACTGGAGAAGCCATGGCAATGGGTGAAAAGCCTACTCTCGCGCTTATTTCACCGGCAGCATCGGCACGCATGGCCGTGGCAGAGTCGTTGATGAATCTTACGGCAGCAGATTTGATCAATCGCTTGACTAGAGTCAAACTCTCAGCTAATTGGATGTCGGCTAGCAGTCACCCAGGCGAAGGAGCAGCCATCTATGAAGCTGTTGAGGCCATTGGCCTTGACCTGTGTCCCAAGCTAGGAATCAGCATTCCAGTTGGCAAGGACTCCATGTCAATGAAGATGAAATGGACAGACGAGAAGTCTAAGGAGTCACGCGAAGTGACAGCACCATTATCTCTGGTTATTTCATCTTTTGCGCCAGTTTCAGACTTTAAGAAAACATGGACACCGACTCTCCGACGTTTTGAAGACGTTGGCGAAACTGTTCTTATGTTTGTTGATCTCGCTCGCGGCCGAAAAGCTCTTGGTGGCTCCGCAGTCGCACAAGTTTTCAAACAAGTTGGCGATGAATGCCCTGATATTCGCGACGTGGATCTCTTCAGGGATTTCTTTGATGCTACACAGCAGCTTCAAGAATCTGGTATCGTTCTGGCCTACCACGATCGTTCTGATGGAGGTCTTTTCACGACTCTTGCGGAAATGATGTTTGCAGGACGTTGCGGTGTTGAAATCATGTTGGACGACTTGCAAAAGAATTCCGATACTGGAAGTTGCATTGAGACTTTGTTCAATGAAGAGCTCGGTGCGGTCTTCCAAGTCCGAAAGAAGGATGAAATCCAGTTCCGATCATGCTTTGCGACTTGTGGCCCTCCACCAGGACTAATCACTCGCATTGGACGTGTTTCGGAGAAATCAAAGCAAAATCTGACCATGTACCACAAGCACAAGTTGATTTATCGTCAACCGCGAGGCAAGATCCAACAAATTTGGTCACACACATCTTACCACATGCAAAAGATCCGCGATAACGCTGCCTGTGCTGACCAAGAATACGCAAATATCCTTGAAGACACGAACCCCGGTTTGTCCTGGAAACCCACCTTCGATCCCAAAGACAAAGGCCTTCCTATCTTGACAAGTCTTACCCAACTATCACCATTCAGCAACAAGCCTCGGGTGGCAATCCTTCGCGAACAAGGAGTAAACAGTCAGGCTGAAATGGCCTTTGCTTTCAACCTTGCTGGCTTCACTGCTGTTGACGTACACATGACTGACATCATCTCTGGCCGTGTGTCCCTCGCGTCCTTTGTTGGCATGGCCGCCTGTGGTGGTTTCTCGTACGGAGACGTTCTCGGCGCAGGCCAAGGTTGGGCCAAGTCCGTTTTATTGCACGAAGAAACTCGCAAAGATTTCAAAAACTTCTTCGACCGCCCCGATACCTTTGCCCTCGGTGTTTGCAACGGATGCCAATTCCTGTCCCGCCTCAAAGCGCTTATTCCAGGTGCCCAGCACTGGCCCAGCTTCGAGCGAAACGCCAGTGAACAATACGAAGGCCGTGTTGCTATGGTGCATATTTCTGACCCCGACCCTTCTACTCCGTCCGTTTTCTTGCATGGCATGAATGGCTCGTCGCTACCCATTGCCGTCGCCCACGGAGAAGGTCGAGCATCTTTCGCTTTGACACCCGAAATCACCGCTCAGGACTTTGTCAGAAACAATCTGGCACCCATCCGTTACGTCGACAACGAGACTCTCAAACCCACAATGACTTACCCTTTCAACCCGAACGGCAGTCCCGAGGGTATTGCAGGTGTCAGATCATCAGACGGCCGTGTTCTGGCAATTATGCCCCACCCAGAGCGAACCGTCATCGGTGGTATTGCAAGCTGGCTACCTGCTGAAGCTGAGCGATGGGGAGAAGTTGGTCCGTGGGGCCGTATATTCTACAGTGCTCGTAGGTGGGTTGGCTAAGTTTTGTATTCTCCAAACAGTTTCTTCTTCTTCTTCTTCTTCTTCTTCTTCTTCTTTTTTTTTTGATTCGATTCAAAATTTTTCTCCCAAGTTTATTTTGTCTCTTGGTGTTCTAAGGGTTGTAGGGAATCACCATCTGTGGATGCAATGTCCAAGTGTTGATATCAATTGATTTAAACCAGTAATCAAAAGCCAGGTAATGAAAAGTAGAATTATTAAATACGTTCTTCTATTCAACTTTGGGGGTATTATGTATGCGAAATCTATGAATCTAATTTCAAAATGTCTCCATTGAAACCTATGTTTATCGATATACATCGTTTGGCCTCGTTTTCCATGCCAGCCTATCCGCTAACATCTCCCAACTCTGCTGTCCATCTATCCTGCCAACTGCCCTCAGCCCAGTCACTACAAACGCCAGTAGCCGCTCAAACTTCTCTCTGACATAGCTCAGCCTCTCAGAGTATGGCGATTCAAGAAACGAGATATTGGTCGTATTGCCCTCATCGTAGTCATAAATATTTTTATCGTTTTCACCTTCGTCATTAGGTTTCTCATCATCATTGTCGTCATTATTGTTGTTATTATTGTCATCATCATCATCATCATCCTCAGAGTCGGAAAAGTCGTTGAAACCCCTTCGTCGATGTCCGTAGCGTCGAGAATGTTTTCGGCGACCGGAGGAGCGGTTGGATTTCTCGAATTGGTTCGGGCCGTGTCGTGCCGATTGAATGTCTGCTAAATGCACGCACAGGTCTAGCAAACTTATCACGGCTTTGTATATTGGCGCTAGATTCTCCGAAAGGAGACATTGCTGCTCCAGAGAGGACATGTATGCTTCATGCACGGCAATCATGCCGTCGACGTCTGTAGCGGCTGCGAGTGCCTTGAGCATGTCTGCTGTGCTCATAGCAATGACCAATTCTGTGAAGTGGCTGTAAATAGTGTTTGTGAGCCATAGGAGACTATGACGGATAATGTAACCTGCACCATCATCACCAATATTAACACCGAACCCTTCGGGGGCATCTTCTTCTTTTCGCAGCCGCTGTCTTTCGAGAATGTATTTTGCTCTTCGGATTTGCATCAAAAACGTAAATATGCGTTGATACACTGCAATAGCACTTTTCGGGATGATGTTCGCCACGGGCCAAGGCAGAATGTAATCCATGGACAGTACTTTGAGCATTTTGACGCTTCGGTTCTGAATCCCGCGATCGGAATAAGGGCTGCGGGTTGAGCGCATAAGAAGACGAGAATAGTCGATACAGTCAATATCACCAAAGGTACTTTGCACCAACTCAGTAAGGAGGAACCGATCATTCCAGACTCCCTGCCCATTGTCGATCAGTTCGAAAATCTTATTATCAATCAACGACGAGACTGTAATGTTTTTGCAGAGATAAATATATTGCAATGCAAAGATAGAATCCCATAGCCCGCATTGTTCGTCGAGTTGTGTTCGTAAAACATTAGAGGCGACTTGGTGGTTAGTAGCGATCAGATCCTCGATAGCTTTGTCCAGCAAACCCGAAAATGGAAGAAGCTGCAAGGAGGAATCTTCCGGACAAACGTCTTCAGACACAAAAGGTCGTCTATTTTCGAAACCCAGGCTTTCAGGCAGAATGTTGAGATTGCGAAGGAAGATCATACTTTTACCGGTATTGAGGATCTTGCGAGCACTTGGTTTCACAAACTTTGGTGCATTTAGTCGACCATGGGTTTCTTCAAGAGAATACCAATCGTGCCAAATGGTTCGCAGGTCGCTGCTTCCTTGCATATCAGTGACAAAAAAGGTGCCCTGGCTTTTCTCCAACTGCCCGGTTTCCATCCACATGCGAATAGGCTGTGTGTACGCCTCGAAACAAGCAAAGAATAGCTTTGCGAGTGACTTGTAGTCCTCTTCGTTTCCTGAGACTTGATTGGAACAGGCGAGGTCGTATAGCGAATCTAGGCACAGAAAAGACTGGCTAGAGGGGGCGTTTTCTAGTTGTGCCACCAAATCGGCTAATAGTAAAAGTACTCGGACTCTCGTCCTTACATCTTCCACCAATTGTAACAAGCTAATTGTAATTTTTTGGTCGGTTGAGAGATACCTCAGCTGTAATCCCGACAAAAACGTGTCGAAATCGTGAAGAAGGGCCTCGAGACCTCTAGTAAAAGTCTGGACGAAAATAACGGATTGCGGGCTTTTAGCAAACCATCTCAATATACTCAGCCTAGCTCCGATGTCTGCACAGGAACGCAGGATATGTAGGAACGCTGTATTTGATGCGTGGCGGAGCGCATATCTTCTATCGACGGTAATGCTGTTGTCCAGCTGCCAGAATAAAGAGGTGGGAAGACCTTGCAGCATGAAAAGGATCTCTCGAGTTGCTTGTAACTCGGTGATGAATCGAGTGTGGCTTTCTGAGAACTCTCGAACTGCAGCTGAATCGTACTCCCAGAAATGTCCAGTCTTGATAGTAGCTATCAACTCCTCGTCTTCGCCCGATTGAATAAATTCTTCGGGAATCTCGAACTCTTCCTGCAACGGCTTCGCGCTGTGAGGGATGATTCTAGGAATGGAAACGTCGCTGGAAACCGTTGAACCTTCGTCTTCAGAGGATGATCCTGCGTAGTCGATTTCAGCCCATATGTCTTCATCAGCAAAGGCAGACCCCGCAGGGTCCAGCTCTGTCCATCTTAGGGTAGGAGAAGAGGTTTCAAAACCTGCTAGGCTGAATTTTGGTGCGTGGGATACATCTGCGGGGCGGTCCGAAAGCTGCTGCAATAAAGACAGAATCTCCGGCATCCATGAGTCTCGCTGGCTCTCCACTTCATTCAAGCGCACGCTCAGACTGTCGGCAAAGTCGTCTTTGTTCAAAACTCGAAATTTCTCTATCAAGCCGTCAAAGTGCCTGTCCACAGCAAACGGATCCGTTCGATTCCCAGGGCTATGCTCTTTGATGATGATATCAGAGCGCGCCTTTGCATTTTGAAAGGCAATTGAGTCCTGTATAAGATGTGAGAAAAATGAAGTAAGACTCTTGAACTGTGACAAAATTTTCTTACCTTTTCCGAGTGCGTTATAGCCACAATGAGATTGTCGATGAGCATCCCAAAGGCCGCGGAACGGGCCATCATGTACTACGCATTGGACATGCGTCATCGACAACTTATGTTGACACGGGGGAGGATTCGCGGCCAAAGTGCCTCCACATCAGGATATAATGGCACCAATTAATATCCAGAGCAAGCTTGAGGCGTCAGCAACGGTGAAACACAGCGCGATAACAACGGCGCATGGATACAACGGGAGGCGGCAAGTACGCGTCAAGCAGGAACGCTAGTCCCAAACAGGCAAAGCGGCAATATTCTATGTGCCAGGTCGAGGCTTGAATCATAGCCAGAACCCTTCAAGGAAGGCAAAAAAAAAAGACACACACGAGCAAGCGCTCTCCCTTCTTTCTGACATCTTTTCGCAGTATACAAAGCTTGATTGCTTTAATTTTATTGTTCTCTCACATTACTCCTGTCGATTACGTCACAGACGAGGTGCCAATATGGCCGTGGCCAGGCCAATTCGGCTCCTAGGGGCATTGAGCATCCTCCTTGTCATCGTCGTCATCTTTTACGTTTCACATCCAGCACAGTCGTTGATAAGCATCGGAACACGATTGAAAGATGGAATGAAGAGAGATCCCTTGTTAGATCGTATGTTTGATTCCCAGCCAGTGTTGTTTTGTAAGTCCATGCTAATGTGTTGTAGCGACCGGCGAACCTGAGGGCAAATTATGGCGCGCAGAAGACAACGATTATTCCCCCGACAGCACCGAATCCGCCCGAATCAATGCGACCCTTCTTTCGCTTGTTCGAAATGAAGAACTGAACGACCTCGTGAAGACCATGGAGGACTTGGAGCGGACTTGGAACCACAAGTTTAATTATCCGTGGACGTTCATGAACGACAAGCCGTTTACCGAGGAGTTCAAGCGGAAAACACAAGCGGTCACAAAGGCAAAGTGCCACTATGGTATGTTACAATGCGATCGGTTGGATCTGGACGATGGCTTACACAAGAGGGAACAGAACTGGTCCCCAAGGAGCACTGGGAAGAACCGGAATGGATCGACGAAGAGTTGGTCAAAGAATCAAACAAGATCTTGGAAGAGGCCGGAATTCAGTACGCCGATAAATCGTCTTACCACAAAATGTGTCGCTGGAACAGTGGCATGTTCTACAAACACCCGGCTCTGGCAAACACCAAGTACTACTGGCGAGTAGAGCCCAAGGTCCAATTTTTCTGCAACATCGATTATGATGTATTCCGATACATGCAAGATAACGACAAGATATACGGCTTCACCATCAACCTTTTCGATGCGCCTGAAAGCATTCCTAGTCTTTGGCCAGAGACGGAGCGTTTCCTGAAAGAACACCCTGAGTACGTCGCGGATAATAACATGATGGAATGGCTTGTGGACGATAAATTGCGTCCAGAACATAACAAGAAAGCCAATGGGTACTCGACGTGCCATTTCTGGTCAAACTTTGAAATTGGCGACATGGATTTTTTCCGTGGCGAAAGATACGAGGCCTACTTTAACCACCTCGATCGTGCTGGTGGCTTCTTCTATGAAAGATGGGGCGATGCCCCCGTCCACTCTATTGCTCTGGGTCTCTTTGAAGATGCCAGCAAGGTGCATTGGTAAGTTGGATCGATCTGAGATATTTACTTGCAAGGTTTAACGATATATGTGACTAGGTTCCGTGATATTGGCTACCGCCACATCCCGTACTTCAACTGCCCCAACTCCCCTAAGTGCTCTGGTTGCAAGGCTGGCAAATTCTACGAAGGTGCAGACTTTTTGGCCAAGGAAGACTGCCGGCCAAACTATTTCAAATACGTCGGTACCCATTAATCACGTGTCACGAACTATTTGCGGTTTTTATGCCATAATTCTTTTCGAATTCATTTTCACAGGAGGTCGCCGAACCAATGAATCACCAATATTTATTTTTAACCAACAAACCACAAGAACAAAACAAACAAGAAACTAATATACACCGTGCCGGCGTTGACTGGGAGTTTGATCTTTGTTTGGATTCTGTACATTTTCAATGTTTCTCTGTATCTATATTTAATGGGCTTTGTCATGTGCTATGTCTACGCGATTCACTGAGATTTGTTCCGTGGCAGTATCAGCCTTATAGAATTCATTAAGCTTATCAGAATACGACGTGATGAGCTGTTGATTTAGAATATGAAATTGTTACATAGTGGTTACTACATAGGAAACCCAGAAGATGACAACTCGACAAAAAAAATACATCTGGACTAGCTAAGAGTACATCAAAAGTGTGTGTGACGCTTCAAAAGCCTACGAGTAGTAACATGATCGCGCGACTACAGAATTTCACCAGCCACGAGGTCGTTTTCTGTGTCTCATCCATAAGGCTTTCTATTTATCTATACAAAGGGGTTTTCCAACAGATCTGAAACACTGTAATTGTGATTTGGAAAAAAAGAGTTTTACTCGTTCTTGGGGTAGAGCTCCTCTTGAAGAGAGATGCCAAGTTCGGTTCGAATAGCCTCGAGCTGCTCGAGATATTGCTTGTACTGGCCCTCGTTCTCGACCTTGGCGCGGACACCTTGGAACTGTTAGTCAAAATGAATATGTAGCTCGAAGAAAGAAGATCCCACCTTCGAAGATGCGGACGGCGGTGGGGAAGTCGTTTACTCGGCGAGCAGCACGGAGAGCAGCAGAGACGACTTCGACGGAGGGAACAAGATCGTAGGCAAAGGCATTGTTCAAGTTGCGCTGTCCAAGAATTAGCTTCGGGCCGTTTCCATTTGTGATGTCGGATAATGAAAATATGGGTGGTTGTAGTTTTCCGCAGGGCTGGGTGGTGACGTACCTGGAGCTCAAAAACGTCTTGGACAGCGTCGAATTCCTTCTCATATCTGCCATTGGTTCGTCAGAAAAAAAGGTACATCACAGCAAATTGAGGTGGAAGTGCAGCTGTTGCGACAAGGGTCCAGAGGAGAAGCTCAGCAGGACGCAATGCGTATTTTGAAAAACTCCCATCGCGGTCTGACTCTGACTGAAGCTCTTCCTCATCCCCCTTGGCACACCCATTTACTGCGACTACTCAATGGGCAATGGTGCCCTACCTGGCAGAAAACTCCTCGTAGGTCTCCTCCTCATGGCCACTGCGAAGCTTGGAGGAAATGCTAAAGTTGTTGGCGGCGACGAAGCTGGCAGGCGAGACGCGAGTGGGAAGGCTGGGACGGACGTAGGCAGCTCGAACAAAGGTGGCCTGGCGCACGGAGCGCGTAGCGAGGCGGAAGAGGGTGGTGGAAGCCATTTGGAGTGGAGATAGAAGCGATTAAGGTGGGAATTGGGCGTGGTGGTGTGCTTCCCCAATGAGTGCAGAGAGGTTCGATGCAAAGGTACGTTCGGGAAACGCTACAGGCGAAGTTCGCTGTTGGCGGAGTTTTGCGGGTGGTGTGACGTGGATGCCTCAGGCCTCAATATTGCCATTTCCGGTTAGACTGTATATGAACAGCCTGCCATTATTATTTACCCCATTCACGAGTATTCTTATTCCTGCTAAAACGAAACACGGAGGAGAGAGGTTTAAGAAGATGGAAATGTTCTCTAAAATTCACCATTACAGACAAAGCACAATCAATACTGATAATTATCTGACTCGCCGACGAATGAATACAGCCCAATTAGAAATCACCGGTCGCAACATCATCCTCGGCATTAACGACATCGACCACCGCCAGCGCGTTGAAGGAATTGTTAAGTATGATCAATCATCACCGGCTTCAAACTAAGGATGCACTGCGTCAGGACTATAGGCAGAGACTGGGTACTGTAATAAACTTGATACGTTGTTGGTAGTCACTGCCAACTCGCAAGCCGGTGGAGTTCGCAGACCCATCAGAGCTTGCGAGGTGCGAGGGGGCAGCTCATAGTCGAAATGATAGTTGATAGTTGATACTCTCCGCCGGCAAAGGACAAGAAACATCTCTCGAGACAGTTATTCAGATAGAGCCGAGGTTTGTCTATACAACAAAATTAATAACAATCATTGTAAAACAAGTCAATCGATGGCATGAGGTGGTAAGGTTGTTAAATATTAAATAATAATAATTAGTGAATACTGCAATAGGAAACCGCAGAATCAGGCAGCAAGGCAGCCAACCCCCTTTTTCGGAGCCTTCAGCCGCGACGCCGCATCGGGCCTAGCGCTGGGGGGCACCGCTGGCTGGGCGGCCAGTGAGCACTGAGGGCAGGTCCGGATACGATGGAAACAATCGCGGACTTTTCTGCTGCTCCTGCTTTCTCTCTTCATAAGACCGTTCGACTCCTCTTCGACCTCGGTTGGACCAATTCTTCTTCTCATCACCCCCCGACTTCGCGTCCCTTTCATCTGCCGTTCCTTTCATCGAGTGTGTGTGTGTGTCCAGTAATACGCCTTTTTAATATTCCGCGCTGTTCCACGCGCCCTTTTTTTCTTCGCTTCTCTCTTTCCTCTTTTTTCGTCGCACCCTCCAGGTCTTCGGATTCCGACTCGAAGAGACTCGGGCAATTCTCATCACATCGATCCAGTACTTAGTATCCCTCGTCGGTATTCATCCACGTTTCGTTTCGCAACCATGTCGTTCGATCTCAAGAGTATCCCTCTCCCGACCATCGATCGCCCGTTCGGCATCGAGCTATGGCCGTACTTCAACAAGGCCTTCGAGCTTGCCATCGGCTATCCTGCGGACGACTTCCGCTTCGTTTCGGGTGAGACGCCCATGTCGACGCTGAAGGAAACCGCCGCCGCGCTGGTGACCTACTATGTGATCATCTTCGGTGGCCGTGAGGTCATGAAGAACTTTTCCGCGCTGAAGCTCAACACTCTCTTTATGCTCCACAACTTTGTCCTCACTTCCGTCAGTGGAATCCTACTAGTTCTTTTCCTGGAGCAGCTGATCCCCGAGATCTACCACAACGGTGTCTTCCACGCCATTTGCAGTCACGAGGGTGGATGGACGCAGCCTCTCGTTGTTTTGTACTATGTGAGTTTCCGCCCTGCAGCAGATACTCTATGCCTGAACGAGCTGGCTGACCATTGTAGCTCAACTACTTGAACAAATACTTTGAGTTCCTTGACACTCTTTTCCTGGTCCTGAAGAAGAAGCCGTTGACCTTCCTCCACACCTACCACCACGGCGCCACTGCTCTTCTGTGCTACACTCAGCTCATTGGATTGACTTCAGTTTCGTGGGTTCCAATTACCTTGAACCTGCTCGTGCACGTCGTCATGTACTGGTACTACTTCCAGAGCGCTCGTGGAATCCGCATCTGGTGGAAGAAGTACATTACCATTCTCCAGATTGCCCAATTCGTGATTGATCTTGGTATGTTTTTTTGAGATGGTCTCAAATAACAGAAACTAATTTTTCGTCTTTAGTTTTCGTCTACTTTGCGTCTTACACCTACTTCTCGAGCACCTACTTCCCATGGGCCCCGAACTACGGAACTTGCGCCGGCGAAGAGTTTGCCGCCTTCTCCGGAATGGGAATTCTCACCTCGTACTTGGTTCTCTTCATTTCTTTCTACTTTGTCACCTACAAGAAGACTGCCAAGACTGGACGCCCTCGCAGAAACACCGGTCGCCAGGCTTTGATTGAGATGAAGGACGCCGAGTTGCCCAGCGTCCCCGTCGCCGGCCACGCCAATGGCCATGCCAATGGCAACGGCTCTACCAACGGTGCCGCCAGCCGTAATGGCAAGGGTCCGGTCACCCGCTCCCGCAAGGCTTAAATCTTGATGCTGCGAGAGTGACTTTCCGGAATTCTTCAATCTTGAGAGAATGGTAAATTCCGGAGCACCTATGTCCATGGCGTTCATAGCGCATGAAAGACACATATTTTCAATATGCGTTACGGATTTCATCCATGGCTAGGTCGCATCTGCATCATGTACTATTGAACCATTCCTTCTCGTTACCTCTTTTCTCTGATTTATTTTCTCTCTTCGTTTTCTTCTCCTGGTAAGAGAAGCTATCATGTTTAATGAGTGACGATCAAGGTCGTTCAGGATGAGAGGGGAGAAGCAGAATAGCAAGTATATGGTTTTCTGGAAGGATAGAATAGAGTTTCGTTTTCAGACGACGATTGAGCCTGTCGACGTCGCGCATACTTCTATTTTTTTTTCCTCGCTTTTATATTTTTTTTTAATCATTGTACATCATTCGGTCGGGGGCATTTATTTGAGGTGTACGTTGTTGTGTCGGTCTGGGTTGAGCATGTGTCATTTATGTGTTACTATTAATCATTGTCGCCAGCTTTCTGAGTCGATGGCGAGCAAGACGAGTTCTTTCTGTATGTATTTTATATCAATCTTAGCTAGCTAAATTTAGTGAATGCATTGGTCAATGAAAGAATATTCTGTCGAATTGAAATCTGTGTCTGATAACGTTGAAAGCAAGGGCGAGTCATCGGTCTCCTCTTATCAATGTTTCTTATATACAATTGATATCACAGAGACAGCACTTTTGACGAATTTGCAGAGCCGCCTTCATTTGAAATGTTGTGTCACCTTTCTCGTGTGACATTGATAAGCCCATCAACCCTTGCGTCAACTGGTCCACGAGTCTTCGAGTACATATGCACTAGATACATAAAGTTGCACAAGCTTAGCAACACAGCTTATTGAATCTTGATCATCACGTCTGGAAACGGAAACCGATCAATAGCACGTCCGCGGTGAGTTGCAGTGTGCGGCGCTGCCTGCACACGTGCATTAATTTATATCAGACTGAGCTGATGACGAAGTTGAAATCCAGGAAAAGTCGTATAAATTGATGATTTGATATACATTGAGCACATTATATAGACAATGCAGAAGCTTTATCAGAAGCATTTCACAGATGTTGACGGCTTTGAGCCTGGCATCTCGTGACTGTCGTTGACAAAATTTCCTCTTTGGGAACTTACCCTACCCGGCATCCTGGTTGACAGTGTAGCTTGATATCTCTCAGCCACAGTTGACACCAGACTATAGCAAGCTTCAGTAGCAAGGAATCTTTCCAACGAACGCTCGCGTTTCATTTGCTCGCTTTTGCAGTAATACCGTTTCCAATCTCAATCCACGGTATTTTTTTCTTCTAGATTTTAGCCGCGCTCAATGCGTCAATTTTCTTTGGTTATTTTTATGTGAGCATCCCCCAATAAGCCATCAATGCTAATGCCTTGGTTATCGCCGTTGTAGCTAGCAGGCTGATTGCCTTGGCATGGCCTGCTGCAGGTGTCTTTATTGGGACAGTGTTCTAAGAGTGTAGCTAGCATTTCGCTTCAGAGTCCCTCTATTGTACCAAAAATCAGGTTTAAGAGCACTTATATCGCGATTCTATGTCAAGTCCTTCCCTCGGTAATCTGCCTAACAGTCCAATTACTGGCGCGCTTCTCCGCGACTGCCATCGCACTTATATCTCGCATGATGGCTTGGAAGTGAGCAGTTTCTCATATCAAGCTGAAGATTCTCGACCGACGCACCTTGCTAAATAACAGTATACTTGTCCGTAGTGTATTTCCCGCTTTCAATTTTCCAGCCATAAGTCAATCTTGCTACAAATTTAGTGAACAAATCGTGCCCATGAGAGGAGAACAACGTTGCTAAGCAGAATCCCTCAAAGTATTGACATGCGCATTGAGATGATCAATTCCAAGGTCAACTGGTGTCAGTTCGAGCAATGAATCAGTCACCCTTTTGTATTTTTCTTAAAGAATAGAAAATCATATATTTGACGACAAAATGACAAGGGGCTGCTGACCTTAAGACTCTACAACGACGTCTCGTAAATTTATAGATCGAGAAAATTGTTCGTGCTGGCTTGTTGAACTAATCAAAATTGAACCAATCTTGATGTGGACGATGGCACAGGACGTAAATATGTTTCCATGCGGTAATTCATCGCTCCTATCGGATCCGGATTAGTATCGGTCCTCACTATTTTTATAATAGAGTCTAGATTCTGAAGACTAAGACATCTGACAATCTGGCCAGCCCAGCCTCGTTCGTGGCTTGCTATATAGTTTGTTAGCTGTCATGTCAACTGCCTCGGCGTGTAAATTGCGTGGGGGCTTAAGAGATACTCACACGGCTATACATCAAACATTAAGGCTACCTTATGTGCCAGAATGTCTCAGCAAGGGACATCTGGCGAAAAGGTTCATGGACATGATCAATTGATGACAATGCATGCATGGCGTCGGCTTCTTTTTCAGTTGTATTGTGCATGTATTCCTGGGGCGACGCGGTGTTTTTGGTCGGAGCTATGTGCTAAATATTCAGCTTATTGTTGCTATTGTTAGAACTATGTGTCAATGCTTTCTTTTTTTTTTCTAGACATGCATGTCACTGACCTTCTTGATTCCTGGTCTTGATCATAGCTTGGACCCGCGGGCTCAACCACATTGCTGTTCCTTGCATGAGGGCGTGCGTGTGACATGTCCAGCGAGTCCACTAGACCATGTCTATATGAATGAAACGAAGCCTAGGTACCTTCCGACAGAAAAGAAAACTTTTTTCCGCGGAAATATAAGTTGACCAGTAGAGATATACCGAGGTTGCAAAAAAATAACACGCACTAAATTACTCCGTAGAGTCAAACAAGCCTGTCCTTGATTAGCATGATCTATACAGGACAGACAGCTACCTACAAGCCTGGCGATAACACCACGTATACGCACCTGGATATCTAGTACCTACACCAAAAACTTCTAGCGCAACACTAGGCTGATCATTAATACGTTACATAGGTACCAGCCAATTAACGCCATGCCGTTCCTGCAGAGAACATCCTGGTTACTTTGTCAAGCCGGTTTCAGAATAATGAGTGACAGACAGCATGATTCGGAACTCGACTGATTCATGGGTCGCACAACATTTTTCCTGGCCTTGCTTTTTTTTTTTCAAAATTTATATTAAATGGTGGAAATTTTCAACAAAACTCCTAGCTTTGATTTATTTTATCGGATGTTAATGTCTGAGGCATGTGATATATCACGCATGTTGAAATGTTCGGCAGCTAACCATCTCCAAAGTCAATTCCTCACTTCCTTTCACCTGCCGGAAATTCCAAACTTATCTGCTACATGCTTCGATCAATATTAATGCGTCCTTCCGAATTGTCAAGGAAAAAGGGAGAGTCGTGGATTGAAGGATCAATATCCCTCGACGCATATAGTTACTTAGTCCCAACCAACGCGTTGGCTCGAGGCTAGCACACGCATCCCACCCCAGGCTGCAAGGGCCAGACCAATAGGCTCGATGCCCATAATTTAGACACAAGTCTAGCTATTTACTATTTAACTATAATCATGGACTGATTCGCGGCTCAATAAACTAGAGCACACCGCTCCGGCAAGTGATGTCGCTTTTTACTACATATTACTCGGTCGAGCGAGATATTCGGACACTGTAATTGATTGATTTTCATGCCCGGCAAAGCGAGTGTAACCACACCATTGGCCATAGTACGAAGTAAAGCCGCCACCACAACGGAATACTATACTACGTACTAGTCCAGCGAGAGTCCTGTTTCGGATGGATGTTGCTCGCGTACTTGACTAGCCAGCGAATGCCACAGACTTCAAACCAAACTAGAATCAAGGCGGAACAGCTTCCTCGATGTTAAAACGCACTAAGGTCGCCAGCGGGCCTCGGTGGCTGTTTCACCAGAACCACGGACCACGACGGGGCCCGGAGGATCAGTGGATCATTGTTCTCCATTTTTAGTTGTCAAGTCACACCAAGACTCAAAATATGTATCATTTTTTTCAGTGACGTTGATGGAATCCTGCTTGTCGTTGGAAAAAAAAAAAAAAAAAAAAAAAAAAAAAAAACCGTGATACGATAGCCGGGCTGTCCTATTTTCTGCAGTGTTTCGGAGCCAGTCGATAACTGCCTCTTCTGGCGTGTCACAAATCCACGTTAGGCTTGCATGCCGTAGAAAAATGGCTGCACTAGCAGCAAGATGCAGTTAGTCACGACTCAAAACCGTTAGATACTAGTACGTAGTCTAGTACCGATACATGCAGGCGTTATTGACCGAGTTGCCGGGGTGCTGTACTACTACAAGGAGACGAAATAACATTAACCGCGCAGGTGACCAGTGACTAGTCGAAGTATTACGTATCGCATACATGGTACGGAGTAGCACCACGATTATTGCTGCCACCCTCACGTAGCGCGCGAACAGGGACATGGAACCTGTCAGATCGTCCCGCAGCCTGCTTTGACCGTTCTGCGCCGGACCGGTTTCAACTTTCAAGGGATTTGAAGAATCTAGTCAGGGACATGGAATTTAGCCAGGGAACAACCCAGATCAGAGTAAAGAATGGAATAATAGGAACACAACATAGCTTCCTGCGATAGGGTGCGGAAGGGAGGGGAGAGTCCTTGTAGTCCTTGCAAGGAGAGCAGGCACCGTGAGCCTGGCTTGAATGGTCCTTTGGCAGCGATAAAGCGATAAAGCGACAACGAGAGTGCGATCCACGTGTGCACTGGACAGTCCAGTCCAGTCCAGTCAGCAACGTATTAATATCTCCGGTGGCGTCAGTGTCGGGGATCGGATGTGCAGGGGAGAGAAGGAGAAGGAGAGAAAGTGAGGTGAGACTGGTTGAGGTTCATGACGCAGTGGGGCCAACACCAGGGCTAGCGCGCATCCGCTCCATCACCCTTCCTGCACCTATTATTATCATTGATCGCTGACCACCACTGCAACTCTCCGTCCGCCCCAGAATGCTATGCCTTCTCCCTTTCGGGACATGCGCTTGTCCCTCGTTGGTCCTACTCTCCTGTCATCCCTCCTTGGCTAGGGCCCACTAATAGTACGTGCTCAGCTCACTGTGGTAGTGGTAATGGCAATGGCAGTGGCAGTGGCAGTGGCAGCGTGGCCGTATCTAAATATGACCCCTCCCCACTCCGCGCGTTTCGGCGCCTTGGACATGCATCTTCATCTTTTGTTCGTTCTTTCTTCTGGCAGAGAAAGAACACTGGCCTTGGGTTGATTGAGACCTCGCTACCCACAAAACCATGGAGTCCGCCTCTATAGTCGCCTCGTCTCCCCCGTTCGACGACAAGTCCTATCACCACGGCGAACCGCTACAACTGCACTCAATGCCGCCATGGAAGCGTTATGAGTCCGAGGAAGAGGAAGTGTCCGAGACCAGCTCTGTTAGAGCCTTCACGCCCACTGATGCCGAGACCGAGTCTAGCAATGAGAACGGTTCTGTTGTCGAGAACGGCTTGCCCTCTCCATCCCGAGAGGATTCCGACAGCGCGTCGAGCCTCTATTCGAGACCGCTCTCCGTCGTGACTACTAAGCGGAATAGCGCCACCACTCATCACGCACATCATGAGGATGGTGAGTCCGAGTCGGCTCGTGAATATGTCACTCCCCCAGTCTCTCCGACTTCTATTCCCCCTTACACTGCAGGCGAGACCGACACAAGCAATGTGGCCGAGGAGGATGGAGAGGAGGAAGAAGACCAAATCTTCGAAGCGAAGAAAGTGCTCTACACTGCCCCAACCTCAAAGCCAAACATCATCGTCATCCACAATCTCACATCCGAGTTCATTCTCTCTGGCAATGAGCCGGCCAACGACGAAGGCAGCAGAAGCCCAGAAAACCTACGCAAGCGGTCATCAACAGCGTCCGGATTGAGCCCTCCGGACCGCTCCAAACGCTACTCTGCCATGTTTCTGCGCGACGACGGCGAATTGGCATACGCTGATCCTCGAAACCACGCACGCGCTCGATCTGCCCAGCGGGGTGGAGGCAGTCCCTACCGATCGAGGGCCGCCTCCCCCAGTGTCAATGGTGAGACACGGCCACGGGTGCTGAGAAGAAATACGTCTCAACGTTCTACGAAGAGTGTCTACATAGCACCAGGCGAGCCACTCAGAACTCGCACTTTCCGCAGCGCAAGCCTTGCCAGCGACAACACGGGCTCCAGTTCAAACTCGTCGAAGCAGCAATCCGGCCAGAACTCATCTACATCTTCATTCCACACCTCTTCTACATCCTCCACTGACCCATCGTCCCACGACTCCGACAAATCAAAGCTTACACCACACCCGCTCTCCATCAGCACGACATTCCCCGCCGCACCTGTTCAGTTTACCAGCCCTTTTGGCACATCACAAAGTAACCCGGGCTTAACACCGCATGCTCGGTCAGAATCGCTGCTCAACGACGTGGATCCGATTAGCCCAGCACCCAGCTCGGCCTATTCACCCATGGAGCAGATAGACCCGCGAATGTCCATGCCCAAGGCACAGGCAATCTACAGTCTCCGACACAACCCTTCACTGTCTCTGGCTACAGGGCCCGGAGATCTCGAGCCGGCACAATCCAGCAAGGACTGGGCCTTCCTTTCTTCGCCTGTAATAGCAAAAACACCCAAAGCGGGGAGTGCTATGAAATCATTGATGGGCGGGTTCCGGGGGCTAGGGCGGCCACGGAAGAGATCGCTGGCCCCGGCCCCGGCCCCCAACTAAACTCTGACACAGTCACACCCTACCACAGTTTACCACATTTGGAGTGCTACAGTGCTATTAGTTGGTTCTTCTGAAGGGTTCTGGAAAATGCCCCACACAGAACCAAGGCGATCTTCCCTGTCTGTGCGATTAGGCGCACAATGCAGGCTGCAAAAACGCAACCACCACGAATAAATTGAATCTGACCGCGTTTTCGTTGTCTCGATGCAGGCGGATCATCATACTGTTTATTATTCATTTTTGGGCTATTCATAATTTGAGGATGTCAGCAAATCCATGCTCGATTAGGCATGTGCTCTTGCTTATGCGGTGGCAATATCTCTTATCTCATTTTGTTGATCGATCGGTCATCTCATGCATGGTCACCTGGAAGAATCGGTGAGCAACGTTTTGATCGTTACATTATGTCTGAATTGTCTTATTGGGTTCTTCTTACGGGCACTACTATACGGATACGGGAACGGGAAACTGGTTATTGGGGTTTCACGGAGTTTTGAGAATACGGATTATGGGATCGGGCGATTATTGTTAATGGTTTTTGTTTTACGATTATTGGCGCTGACCATCTTATCTGGCTATTTTTTTACTATCTCACGACACGAATGAACATGCGCACGCATTTGACCTTGGCTTGCTGAACGTATTACTGTATTACTGTTGCTATTTTTATCCATCTGGGGCAGAAAGCTTAAATTGTCAATGCGATGTACTCGGACTATGTCAGAAACCAACATTCAACCAAAATGATAAGTATAGTAGTCAAAGAATCGGAGAATAATTAATCAGATACTCTGAGCCTCCTTTGTACATTTTTGGTTCTTTCTTTTTTGACAAGTGTTGGCTCAGACTCACGGGAGTTTATCTGTGTAGACTAAGCGAAAGCGAAGGGACAAAGAAAATAGCTGATACAGGCAGAGTCAAGTGATATTTGGGGGAAATGGTCTAGACTCTATAGATAGATTCGGAACGCTTTTTCTCCTTTTCGAATAGGTATTATTAGTTGATGAGTTTGGTCGAGAAGTTGACATGGTGTTCCACTACGGATATTCCGGTACATGCAGTATAAGCTGGGATAAGCAATACGGTACTTGAATCTGGAGTAGTGGTTGATTTCGAAAATATTTAAACTGTTAGACGGAGCAGTTTCAATATTTCAATGTTGTTTTGTTTGGTTCTGTTCTTTTTTTTTTTTTTTTCCGTCCTGGAAATGGCAGCTCTGAGGCTATGTACATATTTTGCTGGTGTATGCAAGTTGACGCCACGATTTTAGTTCACGTTTTTTTTATATCAAACGGTATTTGAATCTTTATTTAGAGTTTCCTGTAATAATTAACTACAAACTGCAACAATGATTTCAATGTTGTTTAACCCTATGTAGACTGAAGGCATAACCTGACGTCATCCCTTTATTGGCTGGCACCTTTGATCCTGCTGGCAAACCCAACCCCATCAATCCTTAATGATCGTCTATAATTAACATCAATTAATTAATAGAATGACCGGATTCTGCCTGGTAACGCCCGCCTCACGCGGCATAGGCTTTGCCCTAGCCAAACACCTGCTACAGCACACAAACACCCCCGTCGTGGCCACGGCGCGTCGTGACTGCGAAGGAACTCGACAGCGACTGCTGGAAGGGATACCCGGAGACAAAGAGGAATTATTACAGGTTCTCCCTGCCGATGTCACTGGTAAATCTTTGAACAAGTTAAAATCCTTATTTTAAACTAAATGAATAAAACAGACGAATCATCCATCGCCGCGCTGGCAGCACATATCCGCCAGCAATTCCCGGATACTCCGCTGCGCCTCGCATTGACCGTGCCAGGAGTACTGCATGTTGAGAAATCACCAATGCAAATCGACATGGACAAGGCATGGGACAGTTTCCGGGTCAACACACTCGGTCCGTTATTACTGCTCAAGCATCTCGCGCCTTTACTGCCCACGCGGTCTAGCGCTCCTTTCAAAAGTGATGGTAGTAGTGTCCTGCCCGCACACGCCATCTATGCGATGATGGCTGCGCGCGTAGGCTCAATTACAGATAATCGACTGGGCGGCTGGTACTCGTACCGGGCGAGCAAGAGCGGTGTCTTTCAACTGGCCAAGACCCTGGATGCGTATCTGCAGTCGAGCAGCGGGAGTCGGGCGATGGCGGTGGCCTTGCATCCGGGGACTGTCCGGACGGATTTTACGCGAGAGTTTTGGGATGGGGGAAAGCGTGAGATGCTTGAGCCTGATGATGCGGCTGCACGGTTGCTACGGGTTCTTTGTGATTTGGATGTGGCTGATGGACGGGGGCGATGTTGGGATTGGCGGGGGGAGGAGGTTGTTCCTTGATTTATCATTTATACCTTTGCTAATGCACAGAAAGTTGTGAAGATCGTGTACTAAATGCATAATAAATTGAACTAAAATATCAACGGGTGTATCAACATAAAACATAGCAGGTCTTAAGATCGGTCTAAACTCTGACTATGTGGTCAGCATCGCGCAACCCCCCCACTTCACTTGCGCGCCTCGAGCGCATTCTTGATCGCTATTTCCATGATGTCAGTCATTGAGGTCTTCAAAGTTTTTAACAAAGTACTCACCATCACAGGAAGTCTTGGCGTCTCCAAAGAGCATCTTGGTGTTCGGCATGTAGAACATCGGATTCGGTACATCCGCATATCCACTTGACATGCCGCGCTTCATGACAATGACCTCTTTACTCTTCCATGCATGCAACACAGGCATGCCAGAAATAGAAGAGTCAGGTTCCATCGCTATCGGATTGACAGTATCGTTGGCACCAATAACCAGAGTGACATCGGTATCACTAAAGTCATCGTTGATCTCGTCCATTTCAAGCACAACTAAACTAGTTAGGTGGGATATATGCTACCATTGGCAAGACACTCACTGTCATATGGGACAGACGCTTCCGCAAGAAGCACATTGCATTGTCCAGGCATGCGGCCAGCAACTGGATGTATTGCGAACCGCACGTTGACCCCCTTGGCCCGCAGCATCCTGGTTATTTCGGAGATGGCGTATTGTGCTTTGGCGACTGCCATTCCGTAACCGACCACCTGGCTAGATTAGCAATGACTTGATAGCTTGATGCTATGTGTACATACTATGATGACATTCTCTGCACTGGCTAGTGCATCTACGGTTTCCTCAATAGCAGTCGTAGTTACCTCGCCTTCGATCTTCTTGTTGCTTTGTGTTTGTGCTATGCCTCCGAAAAGCACGTTTGTGATAGAGCGATTCATGGCAACACACTTGAATCAATCAGCTTGTTGTTCCAGGCCATACTTAAACCAGTACTCACCATGATATACGATAGAATTGACCCGCTAACTCCAATCAAGGAACCTACTGTTGTCAACAGTGGATTGTCCAGCATGAGACCCTCCGCGACCAGCGCAAATCCAGAGTAGGCGTTGAGCACAGTAATGACGACCGCTTTTACATGTTAGCACCGCAAACCAGAAAACCCTTTCAAACTTACGCATATCGGCTCCACCAATAGCCGCAGTGGTTGTAAATCCCTTCAGGAAGCTAAGAACTGTATTTGCCCCCAAACATGCCGCAGCAACTACAGGGGCGCCAGGTGCCATGGTGACAAATGCTCCCATAGTCGCCATGTTGGCTCCTAGGAGTGATGTGTTGATGACATGTCTGCCAGGAAGGATCGTGGGCGAGGACTTCATGCGGCCGGCCAATTTCAGGAATGCGACAATTGACCCGGTAAAGGTAACACCGCCGATGAGAACACCAAGGTATGCAGTAACCATATGCAATGTTGAAATATCAGATATTTCCGCCAACACACTGCCGATGCTGGTAAGAACCGCTGCTAAACCGACGACGGAGTGTAAAGCTGCGACGGTTTGAGGCAGCCCAGTGGGCGTAATACGTCGACCGATGACAGCACCTAGAGATATCAGCCCCTGTAAGCGAAATCAAGTGGTTTTTTTCTTACCTAGAAGACCGCCAATTCCAGCAACAGCTCCGAATTGAACCAAAGTCTCTGGCGTAAATCCGACGGCAAGTAAAGAAGCAAGGAAACCTGAAGCGACACCTAGGATTCCTAGGATGTTCCCTCTTCGTGCGGTGAGTTGGGATGCGAGACCCGATATTGAGCCTAGTCAACAAGTTTAGTGTCGCCACCAGAATTATGGTCACCGTTCTTACTAATGCAGAGCACGCTGCTGACTAGATATCCAGCCTGTACAAGCCCGGCCATGCCAGTGGCAGCAGCAGCAACATAGCCGCCACCAAAGAGTACTCCTGGAATTGCATACAGCCAGGGATACTCAGGAGGGTCAGTCGGTCCTAGAATGCGTCAGCACAGTCTCTAGTTTTCTGGCGGAAGCTTACGTTTGAACATGTCCAGCATGCGTTTCGTGATAACAAATCCTCCTGAGACATTTACAAATGCAAGTAAAACGGAGGCCGCTCCTAGGGCTTCTGGAATATTGGTTGGAACATAGCCTCCGCCCATTACGAACAGTCCACCAATACCAACCATGCCTAATATAACTTAGCTATCACTCAACACAATAATAAAAATTATACTGACCTGAAATGGCGTTGGTTACACTCATAAGAGGAGAATGTAGAGCCGGAGAAACACCCCATACTGCCCGATAGCCCACTAGGCCGGCCAAACCAAAGGTAAACATATTGCCCATGAATACAGGCCCAGTCAATTTTCCAAGGGCTAAAGCCGATCCCATTCCAGCGGCCACGGTAGTCACTTCACGGGTCGTCTTCTGCCACGGGGTCAAAGCAACGACCTCTGCGTCTTTCGCCGAGGCCTGGGCTGTGACAGTCGGAGTAGGTGGTGGTGCAGGAGGAGCCGCTGGGGGGAGGATTGTTCCGTTGTGGCTCACAATTGCGCCTCGAGTGACTTCATCCTCTAAATCCACTGTAAAGCCCTTGTCCTTGTCTGCGAGTGAAAGCAAGAATTTGGTGATATTGTTTGAATACAGTGTTGAAGATTGAGTAGGTAGACGTGATGGTAAATCGGTGTATCCTAGAAGGAATTTGTTAGTATATTCTTAAGAAAGAAAAAGATCCTCGACATATCATACCAATAACCTTGACACCATTATAGACAGCCAGCTTTCCAGGAACTGTCGCTTCGCAGTTACCACCAGCTTCAGCAGCAAGATCAACAATCACCGATCCAGGTTTCATTGCTTCCACCATCTATTATCGTTAGCGATGTTTCAAGGTATGGTGTTAGTGTAATATGCATACCGCTTTAGTGATCAGTTTCGGAGCAGGCTTGCCAGGGATGAGTGCGGTGGTAATAACGATATCGACCTCACGACACTGTTCCATAAACAGCTTCATCTCCGCCTCGATGAATTCTTTGGACATTTCTTTGGCATAGCCGCCCTGACCGGAGCCATCTTCTTCCAAGTCTACTTCGATGAACTCTGCGCCGAGGGACTGGACTTGTTCGCGAGCTGCGGGTCGTGTATCGAAAGCCCGCACTATGGCACCGCTTCGACGAGCCTTGAGAAGGATGTTGTTAGCATTTGTTTTAGAGTTTGAGTAGAGTTTTAAATTCATACAGAAGCAATTGCGCTTAACCCGGCGACACCAGCTCCAATGACAAGGACTTTACTAGGTGGGATCTATCACGATTGTTAATCATGCAAGTTTACCGTTATTGCGAATGATGGCTAACCTTTCTGTATTAAGATATATCATTAGTAGAATTCCTTCAAAAGAAGAGAACCAAAAACTTACCCAGCTGCGGTAACCTGACCTGTTAGGAAACGACCAAACTCGTTGGAAGCTTCCAAAACGGCTTTATATCCAGCAATGTTGGCCATTGAGCTGTTCCAAGCATATCGTCAGTCACTTTACTAACACTTTAGATAATACCGACTTACCTCAACGCGTCAAACACCTGGGCCCGGGAAATGCGAGGCACTTTGTCCATTGCAAACGAAGTCAGGCCGCGGGCCGCGAGAGCGTCGACAACAGGTTTGTTCTGAGCGGGGTACAGAAACGAGATAACGGTTGATCCTTCTTTCATTGCCTGAACTTCATTGACAGGGCCGTCTATGCTCGGGGCCCTGACTTTTAGGAGAATGTCGCTCTGAGACCAGACGACATTTTTGTCAGCCATGACTGCGCCGGCTTTTCTATAAGCCTCGTCAGTGAACTGCGCGCCTTCTCCGGCCCCGCTCTCGACGAGAACGCGGGAGAAGCCCTTTTTGAGTAACAAGGCTACATTTTGCGGAGTAATGGCAACGCGGCGCTCGTTCGGAAAAGTTTCGCGTGGAATGCCAACGGTGAGCGATGTGTATGGCACCACCACCGAGGGCGTCGACGTGGTCGTCGTCTCATAGCGCTTTGGGACTGTCCACGAGGGCGCACGAACGGCGTTCCGCCGACGTTCGACCGTGCATGAGCTCGTGGAAAACGGTCGAGTTTGCAATGCAGCAACTAAATTCCCCGTGAGCTTGACAGCCCATCAATATAGCGCATTCTTACTTATTTGTTGACGTACCTGGGACTCCTAGCAGGCGCAACGAGCGGCCAGCGGTGCCGGACCGACACGGGGCCACTGGCGGCGCCTTGACAAACCAGCTCATCGTGAATGAAGATTCAAGCAGCTACATTCAGTATTTCCAACAGGGTTACGTCTGCCGGTAGACCATGCTCCTTTGTTCAGACAACGCATCGACAGATAGAGGGAGAAAGAGAGGAGAGTGTAGGAGGAGAAAGAAGAACCGGCTACCAGCGGGGAAGGAAGGTGGCAGTAGTTGCAGTTGCGTTGGAGGCAGGAACGGACGGGCGCATCGGTGGAACTCCGGGGCGGTGCGGAAACCGGAGAAGCGGGAGAGCGAAAAGCGGAATTTGGGCGATCAAGGGGTACGTCTCTCTTGTGTCGCGACAGGTGGCATAAAGGATGCCATGCCATGCGACGTAGCACTCCCATCAAGTTGCAAGCCAACAAGCCTGTATGCGACCCCGTGGCGCCAAAAAGCCGGGGAGCCAACGCGGGGAAAGAAAAAGCCCCATGTCTCCCCCACATCGGACGCTGGGCCCCCGCGCTGCTCCCGCGCCGGCTGCTCCTAGTTCCTTGGTGATCCTAGGAGATAATTGGGCACTTGAGTTCTGTAGATGAATGGATTGAGTTAATATAGAGGACTGCAGGTTGAGACAATTTACTAGGCATGAGGGAGACTCAAAGTGTTAGAAGACAATGTTTAAAAAGGGAAAGTGGGTGTTGCAAAAGAGAACCTGAACTCAGGCTGCGACACCAATGAACTACCTACCAAGCCGGATTTATCCGCCAACTGAGGGGTAAACAGTCCCTGAATCAGCCCACCTGACTCGTGGAGGTGATCCAATGTCTAGCCAACCCTAGCCCTAGTCCTAGCCCTAGCCCTAGAGACGTTTCTATGCCGCAAACACCAAGTAGGCCAGCCCGTAAGTTAGTGACGCCAGTGTTTGTTATTCTGACAGACATGGAAATGTAGAGACTAGGATATAGAGACATTATACGGTAGATCTTGAAAGAAAGTATAACATGCATCACAGCACCAAACTATTGATAACGCCTGAATACATGAATTGATGCCACATGCATTACGAACACGTCAAAAAAAGACAAACCAGCAAGCAACCGACAGAGTAAAGCCGCTTAACGTACAGCCCAGGACCAAACTATGCGAAATCCACTCTGGTTCAAAATCTCCTCCAGATTTCGCCACAGTCGCCGGAGGCAGCTTCCATGTATTCTGTGCGCTCCAGAGCGTGCGGTTTCCCACACCAATTGCGCCGTAAGCCATATCCCGAGCCTTCACTGGCTGATCAAAGGGTACCATATGGCTGGCATCATCGACAATGACATATGTCAGATTTCGCGCCGTTTGGACCGTCCCGCCGGGGCTTCCGTCTTCCATCAACCATACTCGAGGATGCAGATTGCTACTATTAAAATCGAGACTCCACCCTACCTGCCCATTCCACTCCATACCGGCTATCATCATCTCCGTCCCAATGTGATTGACAATGAGGTCGGCGCTGCCTGAATACAGGATTACTGGAACATGTTCCAGAATGCCCGGAAGGAAATTGATGCTTGGCGCGGATGTCTCTAGCAGCATCGCTTTCGAAACACTGCTCCGACACTCATCCCACTGCTCAACCGTGTCCGGGACATGCAGTGCTGCTCGTACATCTGACCGACGCAGCCATTTCTCGGTGAGTCTTACATCAGGCGGCCAGTTGGAGCCGCATGCTGGCCACTCGTCATAAAGCCGTGTGTCGTACTGATTGTAGCATTGCAGAGTATTCGTCGTATCATTTCGTTGCGACTCTGTGAGAATCCCCCACATGATTAATTCGCAGTCTCTATAGCTGATATGGTTTGGATTAGCAGCCAGGGACTTTCGACAGAGAGTCTCCTGGCGGCGGAGGCGTGAGTGGATGGCAGGAGCTGGATCTAAGAGATTCTGCTCCGCAGCAGACGGAAGAAGAGCAAAGTAATGAGACGGCGGGTCGATGTAGGCATTTCCGGCAAGCAGACCGCCGAGATTGAGCGGAAATGTGTTGTTTTCGTTGTTGTGTTGGATAATGGCATCTGCAAAGTAGGGCAGGTACTGGCCAGAGAAGGATTCGCCGCCCAGCCATATCTATACGAGATTAAGCTGTTTGTTCTTTCAGCGCGGAAAAATAATCCCCATACCTCTGTATTTTGAAAATCCGGATTTAACTCGGCAAAGTTCAATAAGAAGGTCATAAAGTCGGCAGTAACCTTGGAATAATTAGTGATTAATCAACTCCCGAATTTGATGTCAAAGCACGCACATTTGGCAACTCGGCATGCATACTACCAGTGCCCACTGGACTGAAACCCGTACCCACCGGCTGATCGAGAAACAACAAATTTAGCTTCTGGTTCCAAGAACCCTCGTTCAACCGAAGACTCCCATCTGAGTTGAGCCGATACGGACCAAGTTCGATCAAAGCGCCGTCGAGCGAGCTGCATCCGGGACCGCCGTTTAGCCAGATGAGAGTTTTGTCGGATTCGTTGGGTTGCAGCTCTTCCACGCGATCAAAGTGCCAGAAAAATAGAGACTGATTTAATGACTCATGAATTGAGATTGATCTTGCTTTATTTTAAGTCTTTTGGACGAAATAATTCGGTGTGTCATTGATACTTACCCGGCATGCTGGGCCAGGAGCGGGCCGCTTGGTTGACCTGGCAAGGAGTGAACCAGAAAATCGGACCACGACATGGTGTTTCTTCACCTTGAAAGTGAGAAGACGAGAGAAAAGAAGGAACAAGGCCAGACGAGGCGGCTTTATCTTTTTGGCTGTTGAAAAATGGGGCTGGCTGCATCTATCGCTACTGGTGCGTTCGTAATCGGCACCTTTAAACTTAGTTTGCTAGTTCTACATGTAGGGCTGCTTTATTTATGGACTTCCCATAGAAATGGTTTGCTATTGAGATGATGGGACTTTGATTTTGACTCTTATTTGTAGTGTTATTTTTTCTAGTGGAAATTTATAGTTATTCGGATTTAAACGAGCTACTGGATCTTCTTACAGCTTCACAGTCTTTATCAAACTAGTCTAACTTGGGCTCTTGTCGCGTTGCTTGTCTTCTAGATGTCTCAGAATGAGATTCTGCTGTCAATCTATGCACGCTTTCCACCCCAGCCTTCAGCGACGGCCTCATTACCCTCCTTATTGACGCTGTAGTAAGCTCCCTCGGGCGAGGCGACATCACGCTTTCCACCCCAGCCTTCAGCCACAGCCTCATTACCCTCTTTGTTGACGCTGTAGTAAGCTCCCTCGGGGGAAGCAACATCACGCTTGCCACCCCAGCCTTCAGCCACAGCCTCATTACCCTCTTTGTTGACGCTGTAGTAAGCTCCCTCGGGGGAAGCAACATCACGCTTGCCACCCCAGCCTTCAGCCACAGCCTCATTACCCTCCTTGTTGACGCTGTAATAAGCACCTTCAGGAGAAGCAACATCACGCTTTCCACCCCAGCCTTCAGCTACAGCCTCATTACCCTCTTTGTTGACGCTGTAGTAGGCTCCTTCAGGAGAGGCGACATCACGCTTGCCACCCCATCCCTCAGCAGCATTTTCCTTGCCATCCTTCTTGTTGCCGGTGCTGAAATAAGCTCCCTCTGGGGAAGCAACATCACGCTTGCCGCCCCATCCCTCAGCAGACTCCTCCTTTCCAGCCGCGTTGACACTGTAGTAAGCTCCCTCCGGGGACGCAACTACACCCGCGCAACAAAATGAGTCCTTATGTTCGACAAAAGAAGGGTTTGACCCACCTTCAGGAGCCTCTGGGACAGGCATGGCCGTGACTGCCGAGGCCACAAGGCCGACAATAGCAAAAATTGCACCGCTTTTCATGATTGATTGTTTGACAAGTTGGTTCTTGGAAAGATGATAATATGAGAGGAATTGATTTCAGATGAGATGAATGGTTTTGTTGGTCGAAGGGACAACTTGGGAGGCTTTATAGGATAAGTTTCTCGATCTCTCAGAGATGAGAATCACATTATTCATCGCCCATCATTCTTAGTCCAAGTCAGATTATGATGGGGTCTGAATCCTTCACCGCCAATCCAATACCCAGAACGGCCCATTCCACGAGCTGAGACATCGCATGCAGTTGGTAAGTATACACCATCGCGGAGGCTGTTCCTGTTGCAAACCAGGTTTTAGCAACCCGTTAAGAACTTATCACCTTAATCACAAAAAAAAAGCAAAGAAAATAAAGTCTCAGAGTCTATTCTCCATCCAAGCAAAATGTCTCAAATGACCCATTTCCTTTCTGGGCAATCCATGATCTAAATCTGCCCCCAGCACAGCGCGCCAAGTTACTGTCCGGGGTTAGCCCCGACTTGCCCCACAGATTTTAGTATGGGGCTCACCTGAAGGCTATGTGAGTTTACAGTTCCTCTGCCCTATCAATTATGCGCGATTTCTCGTGTTGTTGGTAAGATTCGAGTCTAAATAGGTTTTAAACTTTCTATCGTTCTTAAGATCGCCACGTAAAATGGACCCTTGCATCCTTATCTTCAAATCTTGTCCATTTTAACTTTCCAGCCGCAAGAAACTCTTAAAATAGTTCGCGGAATCCTCCCTATGCGGTTAAGATGTTTTAGTCAGTGGCAACGTCTAAATATTTGGTTCTATTTGAAAACAATTCTCTTCCTGGCTCCAACAGATTGCTGAATTTTGGCAGGGGAGGGAGCTGACTATTTTTGACAATGATTTTGTGTTGCTAATACTAAAAATTGGGTTTTCTGGAAGGGTTCTATAAGTGGGGCCCAATTGTAGCCGTATACGAGTCTATCTCTTTCCCCCCCCAAGCGAAGATATTATTTTTTCTATTACCTTCTTGTGTAGGTAGGGTTTAAATTTACTAAGACATTGCAACATTAAGAACTTCCATTTCTTTGTAACTTCTTTTCTCTTTATCATACATCGTCATTCTCATATTTCCTCCAGAATGGCCCGAGGCAAATACCAACCCCTCAGCTCTCAGAATCTGCTCGAAATCTGGCCCGGTGGGAAAAGAGAGGGCCAGCTAGAAGCCGAAGAAGAAGACGATGAATCACAAACATCACAATCACCAGCACTACTAAAGCCACCTTCACGACGCGAGACAGCAGTCTCAAAAGTGCAGGTCATCTTAATATTACTACATCTGTGCATTTTCACTGCCACCGTCTCTCTTTACTTCGCTTGGCGCAATGATCAGTGTACGCGCTTGACCGATAGCCAACGTGCGCAATTAGATCCAAATCCCATGTGGTCTCCAGCGCAGGAAGCCATTCAATACGAGCGAGCGGTTCTCTTCGGTCCATTTAAGGATCTCGACGCAACGCTCTATTCAGGCGCACCAAACGAGAGAAACAACGCTGCATGGGAAAAACTTCTCGCAGTTGGCATTGTCGAACTCGACAGCAAAACAGCAGCGCGGTTAGAGGACCCATCAATGGAACTCAAGGACAAACCGGGACACGTAAAAGTTGGGCTGGATGTCTTTCATCAACTGCACTGTCTGTACAACCTGCGCAAGTTTGCGTTTCCGGATTATCCATGGGATACGTGGGGGGAGGGCACGGAGGAGTCGCTGCAGCAGCATAGTGATCACTGTATTGAGTATCTTCGGCAGTCGATTATGTGCAATGCAAACGTTAATACGATTTCGTGGCGATGGAATGCAACTGCAGAGGCCGCGATGCCAGACGTGCGCATATCACAGTCGTGCAGGGATTTCTCCCAAATCTACGATTGGGCGGCCAGTCATGCTGCTGGGGGCAAGGCTCTGCCGAGTTTTCAAGAGGCAGGGCTGCAGCCATTGATTAAAGGGGGGCCGCCATGTCCGGAGGTAGAGTACTGTGAGCCATAGTTTTACTACTCTTTTGATTAACATTATGTCTTTACAAATTTTTTGTTGCGTTAATGAGTGAAGTTTTTGATGTGACTATATACCTCGCAATATCCACGCTAGTTAGTCGCCATTTTCCAAGAGGAAAACTAGGAAAGTAAACTCCAATCTGTAGACTTCCTAAAATCCGGTTCAAGCAAAACCGGTGCTGATTACCCAGCTCACGTCATCGTTGAATAAATCAGTAGCATCGAATGTGTCGACACCGCCGTTGCTCGCGACATAGAGGACATTGTTGTAGTGACGGAAAAAACGAGTTGGGTAACTCCACGACCGAATCGAGTTGCCCTCACCGTTCAGACCAGCCAACGGACAGAAGGTGGCATCCTCAGCAAACTGCTTGGTACCGTCGTCGGCATTGAGCAACAGTGCAAAGTTGTAGTGCCGTATGTAGCTGCCAGGGGTGTCTACAGACTCAAAAGAGAAGCAGCTGCTATCGCCCCCAAGGGGAGCACGAACTGTCCAGCTGGCCTGTTCCTTGAGCGTGGTGCTGCTGGAAGATGTGACGACTTGCGTGTTGACAGTAGTGCCAGTGTGTGCGATATAGCGTGTCGTGCAGCAAGCAGTGGTGGCACGCAGCGAAATGGAAGAACCGACAGTCAGTGCCGGCCCACTGACCAACGAGGTGACAGCGTACTTGGCAGCAACAATATTAGCCTGCACTGAGCTTTCGGTAGCATCCGATGGATAGCCAGAAGTCATGACGCCTTCGTAGAATGTACCCTGGGCGCCGTTACTGTTATCCCCGCCGATACCGAGGATGATAGCGCCTTCTTTGCTCATTGGGTTATAACCAGATACACTTGGGCGAGCACCGCTATAGTATGTTGATAGGGAACCAGACGCAGCGTTGCCGCCGTGGATTGCCCACTGACCTGCGTCTCCCTTGACGGCAGCAGTCACAAAACGATAAGAGATAGACGGGTCACCAGAGTTGTAGCCAGAGCTAGAGCCAGAGAAGAGCCCGTTCTCGAGATCGGCCATGACCCAGGGGCCACTGCCAGAGCCAGTACCCCAGGTATCACTGTTGCCATAGTAAATGGCCTCCATATGGCCATTGCCTGTATCAGTACTGCTGGTTTCAGCGTTGCCATAGTCAAAGCAGCAGGCACCATTGTAGTGAGTGCCGTCAAGGACCGCGTACATGCCCTCGGCCGCATCGCCAGTGGCTGTTCCACTGGCAGCATTATTGCGGTATCCGGTGCCAGGCGACACAAAAACACCGTAGGCCTTTTGTCCGTTCAGCGTAACCGGAGCACCAATTGCGCTGGCCAGGTTGTCGTAGCCATTTGTGTCTGGGCCATCGAAACCACCAGGTGGTGCCTGGGTGAGGTGGTTCCCCTTGCCAGACTGGTCATAGATGATGGTGATGAGACAAGTTGTGTTGGCGCAGAAGGAGTCTTGAGCCGCGGCGTTGGCCACTCCGCCGGCGGAGAGCGGCGAGATTGTGGTCGTTGCCCCGTCTGAGCCTCGTTTTACCTGGTACAGCGCGCCGCTATAGGCACTGTATAGCGCTCGAGTCGTACTGTGGGCGGCCACGCAGGGCGTGCCACCGGACGAATATAGATCGCAGGGCCCCGCAGCGACAAGGGTGCCCAGGGCGAGGCCGAGCACTGTAAGGCTTTTTGAGGACATGTCTCTGAGTGTTGTGATATACTCGATGAGAAACTTGAGACTTGAAGTAGAAAAGCCATTCCGCAGGATGCGTATAGAGTGCCTTTTTATACATGATCTTCATTGAATTTGCCGATATTCCTGGGATTTGAGATTAAAAAGTGGCTTGTAGAGTGGCTTACACTACTACAACGCCGGGAATTTCCTCCAATTGCAACGCAGAGATTATATATTGTTTGCGGATGCTGTCAATCATTATGCGGGGTATATCGGGAACACGAACCCCCCGGGATGGATTGATGTGCAAAAAAAGCCTCGTGACACATGCAAGGCGGTTTCTTGTGAGAATCAGAGGTGGAACAATGCCCGTTTCATTGCTCATGCAAGGAGTCTTATGTAGCACTCGGTTAAAAGGCAGTATTCAAATTTTGAATTTCTACGGGAGGTAGTATCTCATAAATGCCGAATAGATATGGTTGTTTTAGTCAATTAGTGCTAGGTAAAGTCAACATTGAAGCTGTGAAGGCAACTATCTTCTATGCATAGGTACCATCGACCAATCAGATATGATCTTGGGACGACATCTGGGCTGTACTAATGTTGTAAGAACGATCTTCAATGCTGGTTTGGATTCGGAATATACTGTGCATTTTCAGGGATAAAGCAGATATTCCTCATGATAATTTCTGATTTAGTACCGTATGCGCATCGATAAATTATCCGCCATTCCATTTATCCGACGGCAGGGGTTGTCAATTCAGCCACCACCTCAAACAATATATTGAGTACGGGCAGTTATTTTAGTACATCAATTGATAGTAGAACATTTGAAGCCAATGCGCTAGGCATACATGTATAGACTGGCTCACCTTTTATTTCACCAAGACAAAGTCGGCTCTCAAGTCGAATAATACAAGTTGGTGAGTGGCATTGACTGCGGTAAGTGCAGGGATATCCGGATGAGACTTTCACAGATCAGGTCTTCATTAGCATTTCAGTGCCACACATTCTATACCCCGTGGAGTACGTAACCCTCCACTTTTGGTAGTTAGTGCTCCGTTAATATCGTAGCATAAATCACGGATAAACAAGAATAAGAAGAAATTGAGTTTTCCGTCAAAAGCCTCAAAGGCTGAAGAAGCGTAGAGCGTATTTCATAATCCAATAAAAATGCGGAATCGTGCCTCACTCTAATGATTCTAATTTAGGCGATGCAGCTTCTGATTGGCGGTACTAGGGCCTCGGCCCGGCTGAGCCTTGGCAGCGGCGGGTTCCGCAAGACTCTAAAATAGGCTGCACCGTTCCCCCTTGCCGCGCGATCGTCTGTTTCTCTTTCCTTCTAAGTTCTCACTGATCAAACATTCGCTTTTCATTCAAACTCCAGTCACTCTTTATATTCCATCGCAATTAATACTATATACACCAACTAATTATAATGCATTCTTTTGCTCTTCTCTCCCTGCCCCTCTTGGGATCCGTCGCTGCCGCCGAGTCGGTCACGTCTCTCTTTTTGCCCGGATTTGACGCCCAGACACTGCTCGCGTCTGTTATTGGAACTGTATGGACCTTGTTTTCTCTCTAACTTGATATAACCTTTACTCACCTCGAAAATATAGTCTGGGTCGACCACCACTTTTTTCGTCAATTGCCCATCTGGCACTCCTGCTGACGAGTGCGGTGTCGCGCCTGGCCTGACTGCTGTTAGCGGACCAAAGACCGCCGAGGTTGACTTTGAGGACCCAAACGCGAAGTAGGTACTTTGAAATTTCTCTCTTTCCGCCATCTAACACATGCTGCAGAGTCTCTGCCCATCTTCACTGCGACTTGAGCAACACAAAGGTCGCCGTCTGCATCGAGACCATTGGCGGTGCCAGCGCTATATACCCCGGCGTAAGTACCGGCTCCTTCACCGGCGCTGATATCGCGAGCTTGTACGTCCCCGTCACCATCACTGCTGGTGCCGCCTCAACCGGTGCCTCGGCCACTGCTACCACAGCGTCGATGACCTCTGCCGCGGCTTCTGCTGGCGCGACAACCGCAGCGGCTTCTGCTACGACTCTGAGTGCTACTACCCTGACTGGTACGCATTCTGCCTCTACAGCCAGCGCGGCTAGTGCCAGCGCAGCCAGCTCCACCAGCACTGGTGGTGTTCCCAGGGTGACTGGCGGTGCTCAATGGGCGGCTGGCGGAGCGGCTGTTGCTTTGGCTTTGGCTGCCCTGTAAGGAGATTGATGTTGCAACAAAATTGTGTAATACCTTATGAATTACATAGACCATGTACAGCGCAATGTAAATGAGATACCTCGATCCAATCATTAATTACTCACTATGTATCTGCTCAGCTGCTGACTGGCCACTGCATTATATGGGCAGGCGCAAGCTAAACCTGAAGTGGCTAGCCGCTGCTTACCCCAGTTTCCACCTGCGAATGATCTCATCGCCCCGCTTGGGTTTGAACGTACCTGCCGCCACGCAACTTCTTCTGCATCCACGCAGTGTCACTGTTAAATTTTATCTCGTGCATCGTACAGTGCGACGTTGTGCTATCTTTACTACGTCCGCGCGTACACACCAGTTGCGATATGAGGGCAAAAACACTGGTCCCGTTCACCTTTGAACTGCTTCCGCTCGGCTCGGTCAAGCCACGGGGATGGGTCCAGGATCAGCTCAACCTCTGTGCCGCAGGGCTGGGCGGAAATATCTACAATTTCCATCGATTCATCAAAAGAAGCCGCTGGTTTGGTGGCGATGTCGAATACAGCCCGCTCAACGAGTCGGCGCCGTATTGGTACAACTACATTGTGCCGCTTGCTTATTTGCTAGACGACGAGGAATTGAAGAAGCAGGCCAACCACTTCCTGGATCGCACTCTGAAAAACCAACACGCAGATGGCTGGATAGGTCCTGAGCATACGAAACATGCACGAGGGATCTGGGCGCGATGCTTGGTGCTGATGGGCATGGTGAACCACGCTCTTGCAGACCCGGCTCAGTACGAGCGCATTATCGAGGCAATGCTTTGTTTCACAAGGCTGGTCAACTCCATGCTCAAAGATGACTTTCAAGGCTTGATTCCGCATGCGGGTGATGAGTTTGACGAGTTTTGCATAACTCGCGCGCACGAGTTGTCTACTTCGCTGCAATGGTTGTACGAGCAAGTAAATAATAGGCAGGACAAGGAGATTATATGGGAGACGATGGATCTTGCATGGAAAGCTACCCGTGCCGGTGATCGCGACTGGTCAAAGTTTTTCACTGAGGAGGAATTTCCCAGAGAGCCGGCTGCTCAGGGCTCGACCTTGATCAGGCACGTCGTTAATGTATCCGAAGGTATGAAAGCAAGATTACAATTTTTCCTTCGAAGCTGACACTATACTATTATTCAGCATTACGTTATATTCCCCAGTTGTATCGAATGACGCACAATGGTGATCTCGTTGACCATGCACGGCGGTCCGTCGAAATGGCGTTCAAATATCACGGGACAACGTTTGGGGCTCTCGCGGGCGATGAGTTCCTAGCTGGTGTCCACCCGAAACGCGGCGCTGAGCTGTGCGGGACAGTGGAACTGATATTCTCGCTTTCATATCTCTATCGACTGTTCGGTGAGACCAGGTATGCGGATCAGGCAGAGCTTGCCACTTACAACGGCTTGCCTGCTGGTCTGACTCCGGATTGGTGGGCGCACAATTATCTCACACAGAGCAATGAGCCCTGGGCAAGAAATTTGGAGAACTGGCCATTCTATAATTGCGGAGCGCGTGCTTTGGTATATGGATTGGAAGTCAACTACGTAAGTAGCTCCGAAGAAAGCACACCCTGGAACACTGTCTGACACAAAAGAAATAGCCATGTTGCTTGGTGAACCATGCACAGGGACTTCCCAAGTTTGCGATGAATGCGTTTGTCGCAAGTCCCGATCTCAGGTCGATTGCCCATCAGTTTCTATTTGCAGCCGAAGCAACGATTCCGGTTCAAGGCGACAAGCCTATTCAAATCACTAGCGATACTCACTATCCATTTGATGAGAGCATTACGTACAAAATCGAATCAAGCCGCAGCTTTGATTTCTACGTCCGTATCCCTGAATGGGCAACCGACGGAAGCACAGTCAGGAGAGATCTTGAGAACGATACTACCGAAGAGCCGGTGCAAGCAGACTCTAATAATTTATTCAAGGTGCCGATATTCCCGGGAACAACTTCTTTCAGAATCAAGCTCAACGCAGAGATCCGCGTTGTTCCTCGGTCGAATAATGCAGTCGCAATCTACCGAGGAGCTCTCCTATACGCGATGGAAATCCCACACAAGGCCAAAACCGGCCCCCCGAGACACTTTGCCGAATGGACGCCGTTGCCAGAGGACGACAAGTACGCGCAACCAGTTCGCGATGTCGAATACACGCCAACAGGCGACTGGCAGGTCGCCATTGACCCGTCACAAACACACTTTCATCGCACCGCAGTAAAGGGAAACCTTCCTAATCCTGTATTTGAGTCTGGCGCGCCGCCTGTATCCATCACAGTCGCGGGAAGCAAGATTTTGAATTGGCCGCTGGAGGGCGACTGCGCTGGCCTGCCTCCATCGAACCCAGCGGTCACCGGTAAACCATTTGCTGTAAGATTGGTTCCGTTTGCAAGTGCCAAACTTCACATTTCCGAATTTCCTGTCGTGAAGCTGGCAGAGGTTGATTTGAAGAAAGCGCATTCGCAAGGGTCCAGCTGTACATTGATGTGATTTGATAATGTTTTCTATTTCGAGGCATCGCCGATTGGTCGAGTTTCTCACCGGGAGAAGGAAAAATGTTTGAGCGTCAAAATTACGAGTCGAGAGCGACTGACCTGGCGATTTTCAGGCGCGGGAGCTCGAGCATAGTCATCACGATAATACCATTTATTATCTATATAGTTAATAAATGTTTCTGCTAAACGACGAGTTTCTAAACAAACATTTCGTAATTTCCCCTTCCGCTTTCGGCCCGCAGTAGTGCCGCTTTTACTGGACTGAATCCCAACCGTCGAGACCCGCCCGAGTTGAATGACCACTTCCTATCAATTGCCCAATTGATATTGATTGATCCAACCTGCAAATGGCATCAAACCGCCGCCCACGACCCAGAATCACCCGATGGATGCGCATAAAACGGTACATTTACACATTCGAGTCCCCGCTGCGTCTGCGCAGCAGTCTCACCCGTCTTCGCCATCATAACAAGCATCCTTGGCTTGCTCTAGCGCGCCTCTTTCTACCCCTGCCGACATGGCATTTCCATCCGGACGACCCAGTGCCTTTTACGGTCATGCTGGATAATTACTCTCTCTGGGAGTCTCGCGCAGATGCCGCAGATCTCAGAAACATGCGCGCAATCCCTTTATGGCGTGCTAGAGACACGCCTCTTCGGTCTCTGTATCGGATTTACGAGGCCATCGCGGCGCGCTATCATATCCCCATAGGCGCGGAGGTCGAGTACTTTTGGTACCAGAACCGGCGATCGTGGGAAGTTCATCGTATACCGGACCCGTGTGACCCTGACCCGGTGCGGTATGCGATTCTTGCGTGTATTGCGGAAGAGCTTGCGAATGCGTTTAATTGGCGGCTCAGTATAGGATTGCGGCGTGATCATAACCATATTCTACGTGAGACTATGGATGATGAATTACCAGAATTTAGGCCAGAGACTGCTCCGGCGTGGACCAAGAAGGTGCCGGCGCTTGATTTTGATTTGATTGATGATTTACCACCTGGTATATTAAACTCATCGGGGAAACTGGAACTTGAAAAAGGTGGAAAGAATGTTGTGTTTGCTGAAAGAAATATTGTCATAAACACGGGCTACTTTCGCACAGTATAGAAACTAATTAGCCAAAAACCTTGTCTCCATACTTCGTTCCGTAAGCATCGGCAATCTCTTCCATCGTTATCCTGTCAGGTGGAGATTCTCGAGAACATATACTCAATGTCCGAATATACTCCTGGTCTAGCGGGCCTCCTTCCTTCTCCTTTAGATAATTCAGAATTGCGATAGCATCATCGATGTCTGACCCTCGCTTCTCACTCTGCATATTATAGTGGATCCGTCTCAATTTTCGCTCCAGCGCCCATTTCAATGGGACAGCAAGGACCTTGAAGTTTTCTCCTTGCCACAGTACAATATTTTGCTCTTCTGCTTGTTTGAATAAGCGTTCTCTGTCTGCCTTTGTCACAAAAGCTGCCATATCTTCGTTCGCCCATTCCAAGTCAAAACCTTGACTTTTTGCTGCCTTTTGAATGGCATCGTGCAGTGGTTTCTTGACGTCATCATCGTATGCCCACTGGGGTTCTAGAAGATAGTCAAAATCCTCCGTACTTTGGCGGCATTTCAGGTATGTCACTGCGATAAATCCGCCTGCAGAAAGCAAAGTGATAGGCGTGAAGGGAGAGAGCCAGTAGTCATTGCCTATCTCTTTATCAAGGGCCTGGAGGCCTTAAGACAAGAAATTATGTTAATAATTTATGGTTTTCCTCGCTATAAGCATTTTCTGTCATACCTTTTGTGAAATCGTCCGCAACAAAAAGAGTTTTCGGCATTTTATATATGTATATACATATAGATATAATGTGAAGGGAAATTTTGAAAAACGTTCTTCCATGGAAATCAGGAAAGCAGCTCTTGAAGACTTGAGCCTTAGGCTTTGATGTACATGCAACGAACCACCCCGCCTTAACCCCTCTCAGCCTTGTTCAGATGCTGATCACAGTTTTTAATAAACCACTATCATAGAGGATTTACAGGTTAAGTGTGGAAGACAAGAACGCTTTTATCCAATCGTCATGGTGTATATATGTCACTTTTTTTATGTAAGAATATGAGACCATGTTTGAAGAGTATTGTCCGTAAAAGCGGCGACACCCCAATCAACGACGACAACAACACCAAAAACAACATAAGCAAAGACTTACTAATGATGTTACTCATAGTAGTGCTCGTAAAGTGGAGCACTTAAAGCACTATAACAGCACGCAGTGATTGGCGGGGCCTGAGGGGCACAATTTGCTCTCCTGTCACGTCAGAAGCCGCTAAGCCTAATCCATCAAGCTTTTTTGCGTTTTTACCGGTTTGCGATCGGACTCTTTCGTATTTCGGAGCTTAGCCTGCTCTTTTGTTTAAAAATTTTTTTGATTTCTTAGATGACGGGTATTCTACAAAAATTTTCTTTTATCTGATCAATTTTGTATTCCATTCGCTGTGCTGGCTGGTCATTATTGTTAAAAAGTCAGCCGATTGCGCCAGACGGGCCGAAAATTTCCATTGCGATCGAAACGAAACGGTCCGGTTTAGGGCAATCAGATAATACAAGCAAAACAATCATGCCCAGCTTAGACGAGCAGGGCCGCAGCGCCCCTGTTTCTGTAGACCCGACAGAGCCTAGCAGAGACCAGTTGGTGGGCGATGAAGATGCTGCTCTTTTGGTATGTTCTTATAGCTGTGAAAGTACTCGGCCGATACTAACCGGCGCATTGCATTGCAGCAAACCATGGGATACAAGCAGGTATGTCGACAATAATAAATTCTGAGTGTGGAATGCATGTTTCTGAGACTGGATGCTAGGTCTTGCATAGATCTTACACCCTGCTTGAGAATTTCTCGACGACTTTTGGTACGACCCCATGTTCATGCGCATGCTGTGCTACAGGCTAATGTAGACAAGCCGCCTTGTACTTTGTCGGCGGTGTTCGTGTCACATACAGCACAGGCATTGCCAGCGGTGGCAATCTTGCATACTGGTATGGATTACCTGAATTGAGTTATACCTTGAAAAAGTAACTCACAATCCCCGATTACAGGACGAGCTACTTGGTGACGCTCGTGTTCACTTTTATTAGCGCCGCTGTCATCGCCGAGGTGTGCTCGGCCTCGCCCTCTGCAGGCTCAATCTACCTCTGGGCAGCTGAAGCCGGGGGTCCCCGGTTTGGTCGTCTTCTGGGCTTTGTCGTTGCGTGGTGGAGTACGACAGCCTGGACGACGTTTTGTGCGAGTAATACCCAGGCTGCGGTGAACTACATGCTTTCGGTGCGATGCCCCTGTATTTCTTTTCTCTTTTCTGCTTATACTGACGGTAATAGGAAATCACCGTATTCAATCTCAACTTTCCGACTGACACTAGCGATGTCAAGTTCCGTGCTGTGCAATGGATTTGCACCGAAGTTTTGCTGGCTTTGGCAGCCATTGTCAATTTCCTCCCACGTAAGCTCGGCTTTTTTTTTTTTATTTCCGGGTTGCTAGAAAGCTAACTCCCCTAGCAAAATCATTCCGCTGGGTCTTCTACATCTCGTCAGCTCTGGTCATCCTGGATTTCTTGCTGAATATGATCTGGCTGCCGATTGGGGTAGCCAACACCTGGGGGTTCCGTTCCACGCATGAAGCATTCATGACAACTTATAACGGCACCGGTGCTCCGGCTGGATGGAACTGGTGCTTGTCTTATCTTGCTACAGCCGGTATTCTGATCGGCTTTGATGCTTCTGGCCATGTCGCTGAAGAGACCAAGAATGCTTCCGTCACTGCTGCCAGAGGTATCTTCTGGAGTACAGTTGTCAGTGGCTTGGGAGGGTTTGTTGTCGTCATAATGTTTCTGTTCTGCGCGGTATGTTTGGAACTGAAATGGAATGATTATAAAGTGATTATAAACTGACTAGTTTAGCCGGATGCTGATACTCTCTTTTCGTTTGGCTCCCCTCAGCCTTTTGTGCCACTGTATGCGGTTGTTCTCGGCAAAGGCGGCCATATTTTTATGAACATCATCTGCATAGTGGCTTTGTGGTTTGTAAGTATCTTCTCTCCATCTAAGCTTTCTCTCCATGCTAAAATACAACACAAAAAAGAACACAGCAATCGCCATCGTCGCCGCATCCCGTCTCGTCTTCGCCGTCGCCCGTGACGGCGTCCTGCCATTCTCCAGCTGGGTCTCGCGCGTCTCCCCCGAGGGCCAGCCACGCAACGCGGTGATTGTAGTATGGGGCGTAGCAGCAGTCGTGACATGCACAATCCTGCCATCAGCCGTGGCTTTCACCTCGCTCATCTCTGCAGCCGGAGTTCCCTCTGCGGCAGCCTATGGACTGATTTGTCTCGGCCGTGTGTTTTTAACGCCAAACTCGTTTCCAACCCCGAAATGGAGTTTGGGCCGGTGGAGCAAGCCTTTCCAGGTGATTTCCATCTTTTGGAATGGATGGGTTGTGGCCGTGCTATATTCTCCGTATGAGTTTCCTGTTAGTGGGGAGACGCTGAACTGTGAGTTCTTTTCAAGTGAAAATAAACAATATATATATACAAAAACTGATAAACGATAACGACAGATGCGCCTGTGATCATGGGCGCCGTGACTATTCTCGCTCTCGTGTCGTACTGGATGACGCCGGAGGAATCGTGGCTGCCCAGAACCCGGATTTCGCACTTTATTTACAGCAAGGGGGCGACGACAGAGACTACGACGGAGATTATTGAGGATTGAGTGCATTCAAACATAGACGTGATGCTACATGTATCTCAAAGATTTCTTGGGTGGACGCCATTGGGCTAATGTATGTAGATATACACAGTAGATACCGATAGATATCGGATGATTTATTATTGGAAAAGATCGAGTCAGTGCGAGTGCTATCCAAATCGAGACACTATCAATAAATCGACAGATCGAGAAAAACACGAGTCATGGTTGGTAGTACTACGAATCGCACAGCTCGCGTCTGCTTCCCAAATGGGGCGAAAATAGGGGGCACGCTGTGGGGTCCACGAGTGCGCGTTGAAGGCTTGAAGCGTTCCCAGCAAAACGGTTTATCAGAAAACTAGCCCGCAACAGGCTAGCGATCAGCCCCTAGTCATGCCCAATAACAAACACCATGGAAATTGTTCAAAATCCTTCGAGAAACTGCGTGCGAAGGGAAAAGAGAAGAAAAAAATTCGCTGATTAGTGTACCGGTTCCTTGCGGAGTTGCACTCTTGAGGGAGCTTGGAAAGCGTCGCCAAGAGGAGAGACAGAAAGGAAAAAAAAAAGAATCATGATAAGTGCGCGACTCATAGACTTGAAAAGCGTCTTTGTCTCTGCATCCTTTGCTGCGCTGCCTCTGCTTGTCCTGTGGTCTCTCAGACGCCGAAGACAGAAGAGAATCGCAATGGCCAAGGTCCCCTCCAAGACAGTAGTTATTATTGGCGCTGCCTGGGCTGGAATTAATGTTGCGCATGGCCTGCTCAAACAGGTGCCCAACGTCAGGGTGGTCTTGATCAATCCGACAGGTAAGGTGCTATCTGAGCTATTGCCATACCAGTCATCCAGTGATACAGTGCTGATTTGAAAAAGACGAATTCTACTTTAATATTGCTTCGCCGCGTATTGTCGCGAGGCCTGATGCATTTACCAGGGACAAGTATTTGTATTCAATTCCAGAGCTGTTTGACAAATACCCCCGCGAAGTCAAAGAAGGCTTTGAATTTATCATCGGCAAGGCGACTGCCATTGATATTGACGGGAAGATAGTCTCTGTCTCTGTCACTGAAGGCCCAGACAAAATAAGAGATATTGCATATGACTATCTGGTCATCTCGTCTGGCAGCACACACAAGGCCACACTAGGGGGCAGCGACTCGCTCAAGGTGCCTTTCACCGCACCCAAGGACGGCAGCATAGACGACGACATCAAGGCTGCGCAAGATGCCATCCAATCTGCCAGGAGCATCATCATCGGCGGTGCAGGCGCCGCCGGCGTCGAATTTGCCGCCGAGGTGGCAGAAGAAAGACCCGATGTTAGAATCACCATCGTCACGCCCACAGACCGCGTCCTGCCCACTCTCAAGGATGGTCCTCGCGCCAAGGCAGCAAAAGTGCTCAAGGCCAAGGGAATCGAAATCATCACCAAGGAGGCCGTCGAGTCTGCGCATTACGATGCCGCGGCCCATAACTGGACCGTCCTGCTGACCACGGGCAAGACCATGACTGCTGATGTCTTTGTCAATGCAGCGGGCGTTGTGCCCAACAATGAATTCATCCCGAGCGCGCTTCTCGATGAAGATGGCTGGGTTGACGTTGATCGCCATTTCCGGGCCAGTAGGATCCCCTTGTCGGCAAACATCTACGCTGTTGGCGATATCACGTCGCACCCACAGCGCATTGCCTCGCGCATGGCTACGCTGACGGGTGCTGTGGTGAGCAACTTGAAAGCAGATATTCTGGGCAAGGGCTCGCGCTCGACTTATGATGTCGCTAAACAGAGCACGTTGCTGGCTGTGCCGCTTGGCAAATCGGACGGCACCGGCCAGATGGGCTGGATTGTTTTTCCGGGATTCGTGCTGGCAATCTTCAAGGGCAAGGATTATATGACGGGAATGGGGAAGAAGTTGGTATCTGGTTAATGTGGGGAGGTATTTGTTTGTTTTGATTTTTGATACCGAGGACTTTGAACTTGGGGGGGATCTTGATATTATTTTAATTGAATTTAATAAACGCAAATAATTCAATATTCTAGTCGGCTTTTTATTCAACACGCTACAATAAATATTGGATGATTATGTAAAAGACCAGCCGCCAGTCTTTTCGGCAAAAAAGTTGTCAGGATCATACTTGCGCTTGATCTCCTGCAGTTTTGCATATGTCGAAAAAGTCGACAACGGATTCTGGTCCGCGCTTGCATCGTTGATGAACAGGGGCAGCCGCTCTGCATTTCCAGACGTCTCGACCATCTCACGGAAACTAGCTTGTGTGGCTTCATATTCAGCCTGAGGCAAGCCAGGAAGAGTCTCTAGGATATAGCTTATCCAAAACCACGGCCCATCAGGCATTTGCATAGCGTTTCCCCCATTCTGCGAATTGCTAGCATCTGTTAGACTCTGCGGAACAGGCTCAAAGTTGAATGAAAGCAGTTCGTAAGTGCCCTTGTGTTCCTCGGCCCACTCGCGCCATTGATTAAGGGTCGTTTGGTAGCTATCGTCGTCGACTCGGTGCACTCCGACGCGAAACGTGTTGTCGCCGCGTGTGAGTTGGGTTAGAAATGGTATGGGCATGTTGATAACTTCCGGGTATGTCCGGATAGCTGTAGTGTCGAGTAAATGCGGAATGCTGGTAAAGTTTGCAAAGACGTCGCCTGGATCGAGGCCGTCGTAGACAAGAAACAGCAGAATAGCTTCATCGAGATTCAACCCCAAACCCGGCGTCGGTAATTTCATGTACGTTGCGACGATGCTTGCTTTGGGGTCGGGATTGTACTGCATAAAGTCTCTGATGGCGTTTGCCACGGCATCGCTCTGCTCGAACACATAGATAACATTACCCGCAGCGAATTTGTTTGCGGGTCGACTCTGGACAGTATATTTGGTGACAATCCCGTACGCATTCCCTCCTCCTCCGCGAAGACCGAAGAAGAGATCTGAATACGACTCGGCGGACGCGGTCACTATCTCTCCACTGGGCAAAACAACCTCCAACTCGCGAAAGTCATCGCAGGCCATGCCGTACTGAGGCGATAGATAACTCAAGCCACCACCAAGACCAGCCCCGGTACCGACACCAGCCAGCGTGGGACCGAGAATGGTCACATCAAACTGAGCATAATAGTCGTAAAGCTCGCCATAAGTGCTACCAGGCTCATACGTGGCAAGCGTCGTGGAGGCATCATAAGATTTCGCATTCAACGAGCCCGTATCAATGAGAACTCCGCTGTCCACTGACGAGAAAAAGTTGTTGGTATTGTGGCCGCCGGCCTTGACTGCAAATCTGCTGCCAGAAGCCCGGATTGCCTGCAGCGCGATAGATACGTCTTGCGCGGACGCCGGGTACACGATGCACGAGGGCTGATAGTTGCTTTGAAGCGCGTTCCAGTAGTCTTCTCTGCTCGCGATGTATCGTAGATCCAGAGGGCTGACAGCAACCTTGCTAGCTCCGAGCGAGCTTGTCAGGTTTGTGCATGCTGCTAGTCCGGGGTCTGCAGCTGCTCGAATTACAAGCTGGATGCCAATCAAAGCAAACGCAATGAACATATTGTCAGGACCGCTGATTCAAGACAGACTTGTCTCCAAAGGAGGTCACATTTTTTCGGGTCTGGTGATTGTGATTATGCTTGCGAGGACTTGCAGGAGGCTACACGGTTTGCAGTTAGTCTGTGACTTTGTTGGACTTGATGCTATTGGCCCGTTCCGCGAACTATCACCATGTCTGCAGCCGCACAACGTAAGGCCACAACGATCCAGCATTTATCTCTAAAAATCGATACGTACGACAGGATAAACATATTCTTCGCAAATTATTTGGTCGAATAAAATGCCCGATCGAGACAAACGCCGGTGATGTCACCGCCTGAAGCTCCAGCGCTACAAGCCACCAAATGCGGTTAGCTCCTGGGGCTGGATCGCCCATATCGGGACTAGCGCCAAGACGATCACTGTTCGCGCAGCCAAAAGCCTCACTTTAATCACTTAATTTTGACTATTTTAAGCATTGCTCGTGTTTGTTTTCTTTTGGAAGGCCCTGTCAAGCCACGTTGAGGGGCCCCTGCGTGCGCTGGGTTATTCCTTAATCGGACATTTTCAGGAGTTTTAATGATATCATGGCGCTCGGCGAGCTCTACATAAGCCCTGGACATTCGTTCCGGAATGTCTATTCATACACCAACGCAAGTCCTCGCCAGATAGTTAGGACTTTGAGACTTTGAACCCTGACATCGAATATAAACAAGCATGCTAGCCCGCTTAACTCCGCTGGCGCTCTTGCTAGAGCTCGTCTCATGCATTTCCATTCCATCTCAAGGCAATAGCCTCAACCTCGCTCCTGCCCCTCACCATGTGGCTGTATCCAAACATCGCCGACAAGAAACCCACTCACGAAGGAGTTTCAACAAGAAGTCGAACAGCACTTTGATACGCCCGACCGGCTCCAACTTGCAGTATGCCGTCGAGGTCAAGTTCAATGGGATTCCGCGGTACTTGCTGCTCGACACTGGCAGCTCCGACACGTGGATGTTCGGCCATGACTTTCAGTGCTTGAGCAATACGTCGTGCAGCACCGGTCCGCGGTACACTGGCGAGATTGACCGTATTCCGGACGAAATTTTCAACATCGTCTACGGTAACAACGAAAACGTCACAGGCGAAGTCGGCTACGCGGATGTCTCCGTAGCCGGTCTCTCGGTGGAAGACCAAGTTGTCTCCGTAGTGACTGAGGGCAACTGGCAAGGTGACGGTGTCTTGAGCGGCGTTTTGGGTGTAGGCTCGTATGGGCTGACATCTGCCGTTGAAAAGGCAAACCGGGACGAGCTTCGCCAGTATTCGCCAGTGTTTCAGTCAATGTACAACAGGACCGCCCAGATCGACCCGGTTTTTAGTCTGGCTCTGCAGCGTGGAGACGATGCCGGGTATCTAGCGTTTGGCGGTCTACCGCCAGTCGATTTCGAGCACGACTTTGCCTCGACCAAGATCGTCGGTGTCCCGTTTGGAGAGAAGCGCGCGGACCGGCCGTTCTATGCAGTTGAGAATTCAGGATTCGAGCTGAATGGCAAGACCCACAATGCCTCATTCCGGGCTGTTGTTGACAGCGGAACTTATCCTAACCGCTTCCCCGCCGCCGTGGCCGACAAAATCAATGCTGCTTTGTAAGTTCCTCCCTCTTTGTTTGCTTGATGTAGTACATACTGATTTCGCCCCGCAGTAAACCCCCTGCAGTGTACCTCAAAGAGTATGACGCCTATGCCGTTCCCTGCAACGCGACGGCACCCAAATTGGGACTTCCTATCGGTGGCAAGACTTTCTACATTGACCCTACCGACATGTTTGTCCCAATAGGGCAAGACGGTATCTGTACTACCAGCATCTACCGCGGATTTGATCTAGACCCTAGTCTCTATCCTGATGGGCTGTACATTCTCGGAGATGTGTTCCTGCACAATGTGGTCGCCGTTTACGATATCGGAAACGAGCAGATGCACTTTGCTCCGCACAAGAATTATTAGACTTGATATGTATTATTAGCTTTAGATATACTACTTATATGTGACGTTTTCCTAATTGTGTTTGGTCTTAGAAGAATAGAGTATTTTCTTTCATCAACAATAGCCAATTCAGCATTTCATTTCGAAAGCTGGTTATTATTGTAAGCAATCCACCCCGAGCAATTCAATTTCCGTTTGTTTCTTTTTTATTCCACTGAATCCTTTGTACGACGTGGATTGTCGGTGAAGGCGTTTGCCCTGCTTACCGGATTAGGAAAGTCGGTGTTACTCTGGCATTTCAATGTTTCCCTCCCCCCCCTTTTTTTACCCACATTTCTTTTGAAAATTTTTCTTTTCTCCAAAACACCCTCCAAACTAGAAATAGATTTCTCATTACAGAAATCTGAGGATTTTACTATGAAAGTAAGTCTGATTTGCTTGATCCGTGGAAGAGAGACTAACTATACAAACCAGATCCCGAGAAGACTCCAGATGTCGATCAAAAAAGAAGATCTATCTTCCTTCTTTCTGGTTCAAGGCTTGATTTTTTGAAATCGTTATTACGACAAAATGTCTAAATCAAAACGACGACAGTACCTACGCTGTCACACTACTCAAACGCCGTGCTGGGTACGGCACAAAACATTTTCCTTCTGACATCAATCTGAGAAATCTTTGGTTCGCGAAAGAATCATCGAGAAGTCTGTCCAGAAAAAGACAGTCTCCCTGGTTCCGAACTGCTCAGCCGACACCTAGGGTAAAGGCAAAAGAAATCAATAACGACAAAAGAAAATAACATCAAGGAATGCTTTTACTTCACGCTCGCATCCATATGGTGACGCGAATATGATCTGCCGTGAGCTGGAGAAGAACTATATAAGGAAGCTCTTGCAGCATACAGCCGCTATGTCTGCGCAGATAGCCGTTATGAAGCCAAAAAAACATCCTGGAAGAAAGCACATTGGACTTCCAAGGTGACCTGGACACGGGAAAGCGGAACCAACTTCCCGGAGCGTTTTCTCTATTTGCAGTTTTTGCAATCGGTAAACGCTCACCCAGAGATGAGCGGGGGTTGGAATCCAGAAGCTGATTGTATGGACCTCGTCTATAAAAATTTCGTGAGCGCTGCGAAGGATGTGAAAAGTCGCAAGCACACTTTCTTATTTGTCGCCCGATCGTCTAGTGGTACTCAGTGAAGTAAACGACAAGCGGTTAGAATTGAGTCTTGAGTGGACTCGAAGCGCCTAAGAGTGCTATTACGACACAATACAGCCTACATTCCGATTTCACACGTTTACGAAATCTTCAAACGAGCCATTAACGCACGGCGCGTTCGCGGTTTGCATGACTCGAGGGAGATCCGAGTGATAACTGGGAATGGGATGAAAACAAGTTTACAGCGGCCTTTTGTGAATCTTCGACGAAGAATCGAAGATGTATGAGTGGCATCACCGTCGGACTGGAGAGCAATTTAATTTTGAATGAGATATGTCTCCCATCATGGCACAACAGCTCATGCGGCAGGATAAGTCAAATCATGGAGTCCGAGCTTGGAGTCCAGCTTTCTTGAGATATGCCTGCGAGCGACCACTGCAAGGCCCGAAGGAGCAGAATGTAGGGTATATTCTGAGAAGGGTAGAGGCCAGATTTGGCATCCTAGCAGTGCTTGTGCTCGGTATTGGATGCTCTGCGTGGCCTTTTTCATCCACATAAAGACATGTGGCAGGTGAATTATCCTCACCATGAAAAATACAGTGGCCGCGGGGAACCTGCGTGCATGAGGAAAGGTGCTGTTCCAGCCTTAGGGTCAGCAATTCCAGCTCGCCTACAGCCAGTAAGGGCAAGATCATTCAGATCCCAACAGCAGCCGAATTGGTCTTGATAACACGCCACGGCTAGTCTTTGAATGACATTGGGCCTCAGTATGACATTTTTCTTGAAATAAAGCCCAGCCTACGTCCAATACAAGATTAAATTGCGGCCTTATTAAGTCTGGGGAGCCAGAGGTAGTCTTCGGTGACAAGTCCGAAAACCAGGCTCAAGTTTTTCCCCTCCACCGGACAGTGCTTGCCCATGGTTGCGAATTGAATCCTTCTCACAGATCTTCTTTCAAGTGGATTGTTCTGGAGAGAACCAGTATGGAACTGGAGAAAGCGATGAAAATCACGGTTATATTGAATTCGACGTACGAGAAAATCTATTGTTTTTCGCATTTACCAGAATCTAGATATCAAGCTTGAACCAGCTTGATAAAATCGGGGAACGCAGTGTAGCGATGACTTCTTGATAGCTGCACCAAAAGGACTTTCAGTCTCTTAGGCAGGCAAGCTATTGGTTTTAACACCGCTGTCACTTGATCGCCACAGACCTATTGAACAACATGGTTATGCGTTACAACGATGACCACTATGCTTGACCGAATGACCTCTGGGACACACACTCGCACTCTGATGATCATGCTCGACACTGGTTTAGACGGTGCATACAACTTTGCCGGCCGCGAGTTCTTACAGACCGGATACGCCCCTGCAAAAGAAGCCGTCGACAATAGAAAAATGTTCCAGATGCAATGCGAGGCTTGGACTAGCGAGTGTCGTTGTTTTTCATTCAAAACGAACTGGGCATCCTCTATGTGACAAGAATCACCAGGCATCAGTGGATACCTGTCAGTTGTTGTTGTCAAAAGCCTTATCATGAACAGCCCTGCTGTCTATCAAATCGAACTACTTCAAGGATGAAACAAGCAGGATGAAAAAGAACGGAGCTGTTGAAACCTCCATCTGAGCGTTGGAAGTCCGAGAGCAAGGCCATGTTCCCAACCGGCGCGAGAATTACTCGAACCAACCGGGGCTCATATCGGGTGAGCTCCTGTGATGTTGTTCAAAATACAACGAGTAACGATGAGGGTATCTTCTGTACCAATTCAAGATGCCTGCCAGCTAGCTGCTTTGAAATTTCTCTTCTACCCAAATCATCCAGCCAGCAAATTCCTGCAGGCTGGTGATTGCCCATGCAGAGACGCGCTTCCCATGTTCTCAGATGGATTGAAGTCTGCTTTCCTCAATCGCGACGAGTACATCACAACTTGCGGTTTTGGAATCATTTTTGAAGACGATATTACGCAAGCCATCGTCACATCTTTGCCAAAAGCCGACACTTACGGAGGTTGCTTCTCGCATGGGAGTCTGTCGAGGAATTCTACCATGCGGGTCCACTCGCTATTGTAACCAACAATACAAACGATATCGATAGATATCGGAGAAAGGATCGAATAATATCGAAATTAAGTCACGGATTCCGAGGGAAATTTGGAACCGTTTAAAGATCATGGATTTTATCCATCGAAAAAGCATTTTGGCTGTTGCTCAAGCGCCATCGGTAGACCTTTGAAGCCATACTACTAGCTCTACACTTCATAGAGGGCACTTTATCAGATCAGTGTTTGAGAGCATGCAAGGCAACAACCACATGCCTTCAATGAATTCAGAGCATTATTTCTCCTGATGAAGAGCAATTATTCAGTGAGCAATGTGTATAAAGATGAGCAAGATTTTCCAGGGTCTTTCAAGCCCTCCAAGCATGCTCCCAATCAGTTCAAGAGCGGCAATACACTTCTCGCCGATAACTCCGGTAACAAACTTCTCCTGGAAGGATCAGAGGGGAGGGTGGGGATAGTGATAGTAGTCAAGATTAACCCCGTCACCCCTGGGCAGGCCGTGTTCAGTGCCGGATTTGTTGAAGTATACCGGTTTGATGAAAACCGAAACAAACGGGTCGTATTCAAAAGCAATATGGTAAGTTTCTTTTCTCAAACATGCTTTGCAAGTTTGTTAAGTGCTAATATAAGATCAAGACCCTTTATTTTCCGCCAGTAACCCATGCAAAGCAGGAAATCTCCTTGAGAAATCCCCTTGAGAAATCCTTGAAAAGGAGTTACATGAGAAAGGAAGGGGTCACATTATGACTGAGCTCGACGAAATTCTGAAAAATCCTCGTATCAGCCACCTTCGCGGGCTTTTGTGGGTTGGGGATCTGGGTCGCGAAAGAGACATGATTGATATCCCGCGAGACCAACTCCGTAGATCTCTTCTGTAACCCCCCACATTCTGAGATCCTGCGAGCGTGTACGTTTTCCTTGGTTATCTTTAAATAAATGTTCTGACTCTCTATATAGGTATGAGCAGGATTCGTCGCAACAAACCAACAACAAATCAGTTCCCAGGGCAGAGGTTAACGACTCTGAACGCTTCTCTTCCAAAAAGACATTTTCCGTCCATTCATAATTTGCGTCGGGGGATCCCCCCTTGGTCCCACGCTTGCAATGTTGAAACCGGCATCAAAGATTTCACAGGAGCATTTTTTTCAACTCAGAACTATTCTTGAGAAGCATTGCTGCTCCGAGTAGTTTCAATATTGATCACAAGAACCTGTTATACAACAGGATACCATATCTTCGACATTTCTTTCTATGTATTCCTTTTATCTGGAAATTTCATGAAAGAGCCAGGAAGCCTCAAGAACAACCGATATCCTTATCAATCTCACTCTATACGCATGGCTTAGAACTTGTCTACAACGACTCCATTATGGAGGCTGAATACTATGTCCTCTACCTGGAATATAGTCTCACCAGACATTCCTAGAATATGTTGTTGGAATTAGCGTGTTTGCTTTCAAAACTTTCACGAACTTCATTTTAAGATGATTGTCTAGCAGCCAATCCGGAATTCACAATTATTCCGGAATTGATTGGGATGATATCTCCCCACTTTCGCCGAGATTGTCGACGAGGCCGACTAGGGAAATGAAGACTTTCAAACTAGTAACATATAAAGGATATAGCATTGAAACAATATTTAATATTGTAGATAACCAATAACATATGGAAATGCCAAGAGTTCTTAAAGTAACTTAGCGTTTGCATCGCCGGCATCGCCGTACACATTATTGTTGACACTTCTTACTACTTTTTCCTTCACAGATGTTGGCTTCATTGACTCCTTCTGGCCTGCGCCTGAGGAAAGTCACCTCTGCAGCTCTGGGTTTCAGGTACAGATCACCACCACATGCTTCCTTTTCACCGCGGCTTTTCTCTGTACGCTGTTGCGCGATGGAAGACTTGCCGAACTACTTTGCTTATACTTCTGGTCGATGGATGTACGTTGCTTTCTCCGACTAAAAGCTTCTTCAATCGACCAATCATCCGTCATCCTGATTTACAGCCGAATAATATATTCGTTTCTGACTCATTTGATTTAGTGTCACTGATAGACTGGCAGCATTGCTCAGTGCTTCCTCTCTTTCTTCAAGCGGGACCGCCAAAATATTTCCAGAACTATGGTGACAAAGATTCAGAGAATTTTATCAAACCGCAGCTTCCCGCCAATCTTCATCACCTGAGTGAGTCGGAAAGAGAAGCTGCCATGGAGGTATTCCGGAAACAGCAGCTACACTACTATTATTTCGCAGCCACAGCTAAATTTAATCAAGACCACTTCGACGCTTGCACTGACGACGGAGTGGTTCTGAAACAAAAGTTATTCCAGCACGCCGGTGATTCTTGGGAAGGGGATAGTGTCACATTGAAGGCAGACCTTGTACGTGCCTGTCAAGGTTGGCGAGAACTAATCAGTGGAAGTGCGGACACACTTTATCCGCTAAATTATTCCACAGTGGAGGTCGATGAGTGTCTTAGGCTGAACGCCGAGCAACAACTGGCTGATGAGGACATGGAAAAATCCCGAATTTGTCTTGGTATATCTGTTGACGGGTGGGTACCCGCAGAAAGATATGAATCTGCTAAAGAGCTGAGCGAGAATTTCAAGGCGGAATCAATCAGTCTGGTAGAATCCGAAGAAGCAGTAGAACAAATCAGGAAGCACTGGCCTTTTGATGACCATAGCGAGAATGAGTGATCACTGCTGCAGACGCAATTTACATACCTTGATGGGAGTAAATGAGTCTAAAAATTGCATTTGGCATGCAGCAGGCTGCAGTACCAGTAGTTTCAGAAAGGTAACATGATAGCGATGATATCAAAAAATAGTATTTAATGATGATAAATAACTACTTGGATGACAAAAAAAATGCCACAGTATATTGACTTCACGTGGATTTTCTCGTGTTGAGACTTGATGCGGTTTCCATCACATATAGTACACCTTAAAGCTACATTCAGCTATTTTCACAGACAACATCACCAGTTATAGAATATCAATATTGACACCGTCTGGTAATTTTAATGGCGATGTCGCATTCTCTAACCCGATTTGGCTGATGTGTCCGAATTAGGGAATTCTTGAGGATATCGCTGGTTGTTTCTGTAGAGTAGGGCTGCATATGTGAGTCAGTGTATGGAATTGACATTTCAAAATATTATTATGCAAATATAAGCAAGCCTGTTGACCTATATCCAGTGAACGGATCCATTGGGTGATACTGCTTAGTTTGCGGGGTGCACCTGATGGCGTGATCACTAACATAATAGATAAGAATCAACACAATTTCTTCAAAAAAAACAAACATTCTCCGTATCATGGCCAGCTCCTTTATCTCAATCCCCATCATCGACCTCTCCCCCACCGCCGACAAACCCACCCAGCTCATAAACCTCCACCACGCGCTCACCGCAGTCGGCTTTCTATACGTCCGCAACCACGGCGTACACCCGGACGCCATCTCCGACCTCGTCGCCGCCCTCCCACATCTTTTCGCGCTGCCAGATAAATCAAAACAAAAAATAGCACTGCATAACTCACCGCAGTTTTTGGGGTATAGCTGTGTCGGCGCCGAGACGACTGCGGGAAACCTTGATTGTCGCGAACAGGTCGAGTATGCCACGGAATTACCTGAGACGTGGACGGAGGGGGGTGGATTACCGTTGTATGAGCGGTTGAAGGGGCCGAATCAGGTACTTTTTTTCGATCATCTTTTTCTTACAGAAAGTGGTTTTGATGAGGATAAAAGTGGCCAGCTGAATTCCCAGCCCTGCGTCCCATTGTCGAGCGATACATGCGCGAACTGACCAGCCTCGGCGAACGCTTTTTACGTCTTGTCGCCGAAGCACTAAGTCTACCTTCTTCGGACGCCTTTTTCCCGTTTCTATCAGAGCAGCATCGTCTGAAACTCGTACGGTATCCTGCCAGCCAAACCAAAACCCAAGGGGTCGGACCACATAAAGATTCCTCTGGCTGGTGGACGTTTCTCCTACAGGCATCACCGCCGCATATCCAGGGTTTGCAAGCGCTGAACCGCGATGGGCAGTGGATTGATGTGCCCAATATTCCGGGGACGTTTGTCGTGAATATCGGGCAGGCGTTTGAAGTCGTCACGAACGGGGTGTGCAAGGCGACGGTGCACCGTGTGCTTTCTGGGCCGGAGGAGAGATTTAGTATTCCATTTTTTCAGGGGGTTAGGGGGTCGTTGACGAAACATGAAGCGGTGAATACAATGAAAGAAAATTTCTATCACCATCACCAAGACGACAATCCCGAGATTGACTCGCCGTTTTTGAAAGGGAAGTACGAGACCTGGGGCGAGTCGCAGCTGCGCACGAAGATTCGCTCGCATCGAGACGTGGGCAGCAGGTTTTATGCAGATGTGTATGAAAAATATGTCAACGACTAGCATATACTAGCTATCTATGTATATTCCATCTAGCCATCTATATATCTTTTTCTTAAAATCTATTCAAACCGCAACGGCTGCACATCAGGCGCATTTTGAGCAGCCTGCTCAATCTTCGCCAGAATCTCCGGCGTCAGCTTATCAACCACAGCAAGCGCCTTGACATTCTCAAATACCTGCTCCGGCCGCGACGCGCCCGTGATCAGCGACGAGACATTCGGGTTCTTGAGCGCCCACGCGAGCGCCAGCTGGGCAAGCGTAACGCCCAATTCCTCAGCAATAGGCTTGAGCCGCGCGACAACGGCCAGGTTCGTCTTCCACGTGTCGTCGCCAAAGGTCTTTGCAAAGTTGGTAATAAACGCACTGCGCCCATCGCCCTCGGCCAACCGCGAGCCCGGCGGCGGCGCGGCCACGTCGTTGTATTTGCCTGTCAGGATCCCCTGCTTCAGCGGCGAAAATACAGTTAGGCCCAACCCATGCTCGGCGTACAGCCAGCGGTACTCGGACTCGACGCGCTCGCGGGCTAGAAGGTTGTACTGTGGTTGCTCGACGACAGGGCCGATAAGACCCAGTTTGTCGGCGACGCGCCAGGCAGACGCAATCTCGCTGGCGGACCATTCGGAAGTGCCCCAGTAGAACGCCTTGCCCTGGTTGATAACGTGGTTGAAGGCGCGCACAACCTCTTCCATGGGGGTGTGGCGGTCCGGGCGATGTGCGTAGACAACATCGACGTATGGTAAGTCGAGACGTTTCAGTGAGAGATCCAGGCCTTCAATAACGTGCTTGCGCGAAAGGCCTTTGTTGTTGATCGGGTTTTGCGGGTTGACTGCATTTCCTTGGCCGTGATAGATCTAAAAATTTAGCATTGCACATTTAGATATAAACAGAAGGGAATATACCTTTGTCGAAATGACCAGGTCCTGCTGCTTCCAGCCAAACTTCTTGATCGCCTGGCCCATGATGATCTCCGACTTGCCCATCTCGTATCCCTCGGCGGTGTCGAAGAAGTTGATGCCAGCGTCGAAGGCGGCCTTCATGCAGGAGTATGTTTTTTCTTCGCAGAAATTAGTTAGGCATGTGACAATAACTTATAAAGCCATAGATAGACGCACCATCGTCGACGTGGCCGCCGTATGTGAGCCAGCCGCCCAGCGAAATGGCCGACACCTTGAGCCCGGTTCGCCCGAGGAAGCGGTATTGCATTGGAGGGAGGTCTTCAGCCATGGTGAGTGATTGGTCAGTCTTGAGTGAGTGAAGAGGAGGAATGAATTTGAGGTGAAAGTGATTTGGAGATGAAGAGGGGCAGGGGTGTTTAAAGCTTGTTCAAGACGTGCGTGCAACGTGGGAGCTCGTCGGAGTCGTCACCGCAGGGACAACCAATCAGCAGCAGCAGCAGCAACTCTTATTCTGGATAAATACACTCAGGATGAATGGAAAGAACAAGATTTAATAAGCAGCGCGCGGGGCGTCGGCCTGTTTTAATGTTACCCCGCAGGATGGCAGAATATCCAACGACGACCTTCCCGTTCGGGCAATTCCTGTGCGGAGGTTCCGCCTCTCTACTCTATTCTATTCTATGCCTATTCTATGAATACTTTATAAGTATCTGTACAGCAAGAACCAAAAGGGTATCAGTCAATTGGCGAAACTAAGTACAAGAAGTCTCTCCGTCGTGCCGTAGAGCAAAAGAAGCGAAGGGGAAAAAAAAAGAAGAAGAAGAAGAAGAAGAAGAAGAAGAAGAGAAGATCGACAGCGGCATCAAATACATTTGATCAACAGCTACTACAGCACACCGCTAGTATCGGCGCCCACCAAAACGGCGATGGTGGCCATGGTGGTGAAACGGAGGCCGAATATGTCCTGGCAGCTGGTCTCGCTTTTCAGCGGCCGCTGCAGGAGTGACCATTTCGGTGACGGTTGTCATGGACGAGGTTGTGAGCGTGCTGACAGGACGGTCAACAGGTGCAAAAGTAGTCAGCGGAACGCCGTTGTCGCCCAGCTCGACAACCACCTCTTCGTCGATGTAGACCATCTCATACTCCACGGCTTTCACGATCGTGGTGGGAACAGGCTGGACCGGAGTTGTGGTAGTCGTAGTGGTGGTCATAGTCGTAGGAGCAGGAGGAGAGGGTGCCGTGGTTTGTGCGATATGGGCTTCCTGTTTAAGAGAAACTGCTCCTGCTGCTGCTGCCGTAGCCGGGCTGGGCTTACCTGGCAGGAGAGACGTGACGGCTTGAGCAACAGATGTGGCGATACCAGGCAGTCCAGTCTTTATCGCCGCAGCTGCCTCTCCGTACAGTGTTGCCTGCGCAGGGCCAAGTTGAATAGGCACATCACCGAGCAGACCGTGCAGGTTGAAAAAAGGGTTTTCGTCCTTGATGGCTGGTGGGACGGGGAACTGGCAGGTTGCCGCTTGATCGTCGCTCTGCAAGTCGAATAGCGGGCAGTCTTGGACCTGGCCAGAAGCGGCTGTGCATCCTTCCATGGCTTGTTGTAGGAAACCTGGCTGCCAGCCTTGGATGAAATCACCGTGATATCCATACCCCGTGGGGTCTCCCATAGAAAAGATAAACTCGCCATCCACGCCGACGAAATCCTGGGTGTCGTATTTGGTTTCAAAAAAGAGACTGGCCAGCCGATGTTCAAATCCTTCCGGGCAAGTGCCGTCATTGACGGTGCTAGGGTAAGCCATGTGCGACTTGTGATCATGGCTATCCACGTCCTTGCCGTTCCAGCACGACGGAAACATCAGCTCCAGACGAAGACCGTCCCAGCAGTTTTCATCCAGAAATGACTTCTCCGGCAGGAAATGGCGCTGGAGGGAGCCCTCATCGCTGGTGTTGTAGTGCAAGCAGTTGAAACCGAGTGCTTTCTGGGACAGTGCGAACTGGGTAGACTCGGCAGCAGTCCAGTCTGATTTTGGCGGGTCGGGCACAGGGCCGGTGAAGTTGCGCAGAAACTGGTTGCCGGCCATCATGCGAAAGCCCTGAGGGAAAGCCTGGGGGTTCTCGCCGTAGACAAAATAGTAAGCCAGCATGCCGCCGTCCTGGTTGACCATGACGGTCGAGCCGTTGGGGTATTTGAACATGAGGGGCGGAGTCCAGTAGGCAGATCGGTCCTGGGTGACCTGGCACGAGGTGCAGTCCGAGTTTAGCAGGTCGGCTTGCGTGACGCTTTCGGAGAAGCCTATAAAGTCAGTACCTACTGCCTACCTTGTTTCAGAGAAACAAAGAGACATACCTCCAGATCCAAAGATGGTGTGCAAATGGTCACTGGTCTCGCCAGGAGCCATGAGAGGGTCCATGCGAGCAGCGCCAGAGCGTCTCGTACATGGCAGACGCCAGAAATTGTTAGTGGCATCGACGAAAGCACCAAAGGTAACCGCGATGGCCAACGAAGCACTCAAGATGCGAGTCATGGTGTTGAATCAAAAATTTGATTGTTGGTTGATTCGTGTCAAACGCAAATTCGTACAAAAGGTAAAGACAGCGTCGACTCAGAACAGATCCAGTCTGTCCAGTTGCAGGTCGATATCGACAAATGTAGGTAGGGCAAGACAAGTCACAGACTCGTAGCGAATGACAGGCTCGGTCTTGCGAGTCAACAAAGGCGAGAATAGAACGGCTGTCACTTCCAGGCGGCAGAGGGTGTCGAGGTGTCAAAGTGTCAAACGAGTGAAGGGTAAATAACGAGCGAGGGGTCGACTGAAGGAGTGAATGTCGAGGTCAACCTCGAAGGGGCGAACAGGCGAAAGTCGAAGGCACGAGGAAAAACAAAACAAAACGAAGCAAAACAGAGCGGACGCGAAGGGCATAAAACACATAAAGAAAGGAAAGAGGGACAGAGGGAAGAAGGGCGGCGGAGGAATGTTGGCGGCGCTTGGCTGCTGAGACAGCGGCGCCATCTGGCGGTGCCCAATCAGGAAGTTGTTTCTATATCGAACATTAGTGCCGCCACCGTTAGTATTCATGCGTTGTTTGACATGATGTGAATGCAGAATAGACATTGTTATTGAGTATACATCCTGCCATACTATTAAATACATGCAGAATACATGCAGCTGAATAAAATATATCCTGCAGGGACATGAGTTCGCAGTACATCGGACAAAATAAACAATACAGGACCTGATCTGGTTCGGTCTGATTGGCCACAGACGGAATGAGACCCAGGGGCACTGGTGGGGTACTTGTGGGGCCGCCAGCAAGGGATTCTTTGACTGCTAACCAATCGGCCTGCACCCTCCGGCGGCTGCTAAGGCACTACATATTCTTATTGGACATGCTCAGCAGAGGTCTGCCTTCCCGCCCCACACAATCCGCTACGACTGGAGGATCCGCCCGCGCGGGCCGGCTCGAATTCGGCCAATCACTGGACCCAAAAGCGTCAGAGTCGCCACGCAGTCGATCGGGCAGATCAGAGTATCTCGTACTACTTGCTACATTCATTACAATGATGACATGATTTGTTTCAACTTGATGTTACTGGTACAACGTAGTATGTCAACACCTCAAGACCAAATATTTACCAATACCCACACTAGATGATCTACCGCTAGTTAGACGTGCACCGTTCACATCCTGCTCGTTAGACTCCAAACCCAACCCAAGTCATAGTATGTAATATTGTCCGGGCGTCTAATAATTGCAGGAACAAGCATTCGAGCCTCTGGCCTGGCTTCGGCGTTACAGATCTGTGGCTTGATCCTGACTTTATTGGCTGGGGCCGTGTCTGAAACTGCTAGCGCTGTGGTAGACGCCCAGGAGTCTTCCTGCGGATAGTACTCCGTACGGGTGTGGCCTAAATATACGCAGGTAGATTCTAATGCCATACAGCATGGCAGATATTGATTTGCAGTGGTTTTGTCCCAAAAGGTAAAACTCTTCCCTTGTAGTCTAATCACTGGCCTGTAGTTTAATTGCGAATTCTAAGAACTATAGATTGACGACTCTGGAGAATGAGAACGAGGACGACATCTTAGTATCCTGTATTAATGTAGAAGCCTCAATCTCACTAAATCCTTTTGGTTTCAGTATCCTCAACAATATTAACCCAACAATAATATTTCATAAGGAAATTGCATATTTGGAGAGCAACCACGCTAGACTCGATTGGGACTGTCTCGACGGACATCATGACACTGGTCACAGCTTACTATCCATACATTTTACTCTCTACCTCTCTAACAAAAGCAATTACAGATTCGATAAAAAAAAATGTAACCAGTCAAAACAAAGCTTCGTCTTCCCCCCAAGAACATAGTGGATTCGCGTTACGAGATGCAAATTCCCTATTTGTGGGGCGCGCCGAAAAACGTCAACTTCTCTCGGTCACCTCCCGATATTGATTCCAGACGCTCGCCCACTGAACTTGAAAAACTAAAGCGTGGCATGGCATTTACTCGCTCAAATTTCACGCATACTCCTGGTTGAATTCACTGTAATACCAGGCATACACCAGTTTCTTTTAAATCATCATGGAAACCCACCACCTCCCCAGCTCGGTCCCCGAGTCTCATGTTCTCATCATCATGACCGGCGGCACAATCTGCATGCAGCGCTCACCATCTGGCTTCGTGCCCGCGCGCGGGTTTCAAGAAACCTGTCTCGCCAAAATTCCCAGTTTCAACGATGGCGCGCGGCCGGCGCTGGAACCCATGAAAGTGGTTGTCAATGCCGCGGGCGAGACCAAGCAATACGCAAGTCTGCGCACGCCGCCCAGTTTGTATGAGCGGCAGGTGCGCTATACAGTGCTTGAGTTTGAGGAGTTGTTGGATAGTAGCTCGATTGACTCCAAGGGGTGGGCGGAGATTGCGCAGGCGATTTATAATAATTATACGTTGTTTGATGCGTTTGTTGTTTTGGTATGTACTACGTTATCACTACGATATGTTACTAAATGGTCTACAGCACGGCACTGATAGCTTGGCGTATACGTGCTCGGCGCTCAGCTTCATGCTGCAGGAACTGGGCAAGCCCGTGATCCTGACCGGGTCGCAGGCGCCCATGCTCGAGCTGCAAAACGACGCGTCGGACAACCTGCTGGGCAGTCTGGTGGTAGCGGGCCATTTCATGATCCCTGAGGTGTGTCTCTACTTCAACTACAAGCTGTTCCGCGGCAACCGAGCCACCAAGGTAGCCGCCAGCGACTTTGCCGCCTTCGATTCGCCCAATGCGCCGCCCCTGGCTGTCACCACGTCGATGCGCACGCTGGTCAACTGGGATCTGGTGCGGAGGCCGACCAGTCTCGAGCATTTCAGCATCCGCACAAACCTGGACACTAGTCACGTCGCCTGTCTGCGCATTTTCCCTGGGATTCAGCCGGAGATGGTTGATGCGGTGTTGCGGCTGGACGGGTTGCGTGGTCTCGTACTGGAGACGTTTGGGGCTGGTAATGCGCCGGGTGGGAAAGATAATGCCATGACCAAAGTGCTGGCCAGTGCGATTCAGCGAGGGCTTGTCATTGTGAATATCACCCAGTGTTAGTCCCTCTACCTTTGCTTCCTGGCGAGAAAGTGTACTGATAAAATAGGTCTGTCGGGTCATGTCAGCCCAGTTTATGCGCCTGGGATGACACTATTCCGCGCAGGCGTGGTGGCCGGCCAGGACATGACGACAGAGGCGGCGTTGACCAAGATGGCGTACCTCCTGGCGCAGCCCGAGTCGACGCCTGAATCGGTGGCCAAGGAGATGGCAGTGTCGCATCGCGGCGAGCTCACGAATCACTCGCAAACGGTATTTCGGCATCCAGACGGGACGCTATCAGAGCGGCTAACGACGCTCACGGCGCTGGGGTATGCGATTGCGCAGGGGGATCTCGACAAGGTGCAGGAGCTGGTCAAGGCGGAGAACATGTGGATTCTCAATGATGCAGACTACTCGGGCAACACTCCGGTAGTAAGTTCTCTCTCGTCCCAAATACCCAAATATAAGCCAAGTATGTAAACTAAATGGGCAGCACATCGCGGCACACTCGCCATCTCTCGAGATTCTGCGATATTTCCTGTTGCAAGGCGCGTCGGTGCACCTGCGCAACAATACCGGCCGCACGCCGCTCTTCCTGGCAGCCAGCGCCGGGCTGTCGGAACACGTGGTGCTGCTGCGCAAGTCCGGGGCACATCTTCACGCAGACGAGCGACCCGTGGCCGAGATGCAGGCGCGGCAGCGGCCGGGCGTGTGGGCGCAGGCCGGGGTGCGCGCAAAGACGCTCAAGGAGCGCGCGCAGGACGAGCCGGAGGAGTGGTCGTGGACGACGATGGCGGGATCAGCGCCGTGATATATCGACATTATTGCAGGTAGCTCAGAGTTGTGTGTTGTGTTGAGTGTTGTGTTGTTGTGTGGTGATGGAAAGTTGGAGTTGCTGAATGCTACTGGGCGATCAGTGCGGGGAAACAAGGCAGGCGCGCCCCACTCGTCATGCAGGCTGCTCTTTCCCTCTGGCACAAAGTTTGAGCATCTCCGCGGAGGAAGGCGCGCCCTGGCTGGCCGCAGCCAATCATGACAGCGAATTTTTTCAAAGACTAGTGCAGTCCTTATCTGCACTGTCTTGCGGTCTGATTGGCCAGATTGCGGCGTTTTGTACTACGTAATAACGTGCTCGACGTCACTCTCCCCGATAAGCCGGGGCCGGCATCGGCCTCCTCAATCTACACTTTTTATTTAGTACTACGTACTTACTACGTAGTAGTACTACGGAGTATACCGACGCCTAGTTAATAATAGAGATAGACTATCAGTCAGTGTACTGATAGAGGTTTATCAGTGGGATGCGATGCTGGAAAAAGCAATCTGGTTGAATAGTCATAAATAGGAGTGCCCCTGATCTGCAGTATTTATTAGTATTTTTATCAGTTCAACAGCTAGACTATATATATCTCTCTCAGGTGCTGTGTATACCTTTATCAGAGTCCCTGTTGATAGAGACTGCACTCCGTCTCTCCCCGCCATGTCGTACCGCTATCAGCATCCCTATCAGCCCTCTTACCCCGCGGTCTTGCACCAGAGAGGGGCCCGACTACCGACTACGACATGATTTTTTTTTTCCTTTTCTCTTATGTACACCGAACGGCCCTTTATACGACGGGCGCGCCGAGTCCGGTCTACTAATAAGAAGACCAGCCGAGTCCATGTGTTCTACTACTACGTGGTAGCTTCCCAGTTACTACGTACCAAATATACTCCGTCAACGGTACTATTACTATTATCATATAGTATAGTATAGCCGGCGGCCCGGCGCATTTTCTTGCAGTGCGTGTTCTTTTTTTTCCTTGACTAATATTGTTCCCTCTTTGTTGTTTTGCTATTATTATTGCGCCATTTATTTGTGCTCCGCTAATAAGAAGAACCCCAGCGAAGATCAGGCTCCGGGAGGATCTAGTCTATTTATCTACTACTGTACTCCTCGGCAACCCCCCCTCCCCCAGAGAAAGCCCAAAGAAAAAAGAGAACCAGCCAGAACACGAGGAAAAAAAGGAATTTAAATTCTGTTAAAAATATTCATAATCGAATTCGCATAGGAAAAAACCAAAACAGAAACAAAAAACCACCGCAAAAAACCACCCAAGTGGATTCGCCCGCCAAGGCCTGTTCCTGGTTACGTAAAGGAAAAGCAGGTCAATGGACGAACAGCAGCAACGGCATGCCATAGTCGGTTGGATGTCGTCTTCTGCTGCTCCAATATTACGCGATCGATTCTGTTGACTCACTACTACTACGTGCGCAGCAACCTTGGAGGCTTCTGGCTGCATCCGGAAGGTCCTTCCCGTCAGGTGATCCGTCTATACTGTACAGTGACTGTACTTCTTCTATCCAAAGGACCAGCTACGGTACAGACAACAGACTACAGACTACAGACAGTCCAGACTGCAAGACTTGTTCTAGTGGAGCGCCTCTCCCCCTCCTTCCCCAGACGTGTCTAGCGCCTGGCCCGAAAAGGCTTTTTTTTCTTCTCTCTTCTCTTACCCAATTATTACTACGTGTTCCAGGCAAAAAAGGACGTTCTTCTGCCTTTCCGGCACTGCTCCGCCCGAACCAAGAAAAAATCTCCCGTCGGCAAAAATCAGAAAGGGAATCACGAGACCGTCAAGGAAACGAAGAAAAAAAAAGAAGGGAACGCAGTGGGAAAAAACAGTGGAGCTCGCCCATCCTTGTTCCGTCAGATTCAATATCCATTAGCACATCTTGCAGCAAGCAGCCTGCAGCGTTGTCTCTCGAGTCAGCCAGACACCGCGTGCTCGAACAACCCTCCACTTGGGCTCTGCGTGCTGCTTTTGCCGGCCGCTAATTGCACCGTCGTCCCTGTGTGCGTTCGCATGACCAGGGCCTTATAATAGTAATAATAGTACTGTTTGTTGCTGTCATCATTGTGGCGTGTCGTTTGTGTGATCGCTATACTATATAATAGTGGAGACGGAAACCGCCGACCTTGAGCCAATTTTTCTCCCCTCTCTTCTTGAGTCTTTCAACCTTTGCAGTTTTGCGCTCCGTCTTTTCTTCTCTCTCTCTCTCTTGACAGCAGATTATTGTCGACCTTGCGAATGACCCAACAGCACAACAAGACCATTGCGGTGGTCAATGCCACCGGCCGGCAGGCGGCCTCGCTCATCCGCGTCGCATCGGCCCTGGGCTATACGGTGCGCGCCCACACACACACCCTGAAAGGCGTCATTGCCGCTGAGCTGCAGAACCTGCCCAATGTCACGCTGATCCAGGGCTCCCTGATGGACAACACACCCCTCATGGACGAGGTCTTCAAGGGCGCCCAGCTGGCCTTTGTCAACACCGTCTCGCAGGCCGGCGACGAGGTCAAAATGGGCCGCGCGCTGGCCGACGCCGCCAAGCGAGCGGGGACCATCCAGCACTACATCTACAGCAGCATGCCAGATCACTCGGTGCATGGGCCGTGGCCGGGTCTGCCCATGTGGGCGTGCAAATTCACTGTCGAAAACTACGTGCGCCAGCTGGCCATGCCCGCCACCTTTGTGTACGCCGGCATCTACAACAACAACTTCACCAGTCTTCCCTATCCGCTCTTCCAGATGGAGTTACAGTCTGACGGCAGTTTCGAATGGGCTGCTCCTTTTCCCCCCGACATGCCGCTGCCCTGGCTCGACGCCGAGCATGACGTGGGCCCCGCCTTGATCCAGATCTTCAAAGATGGGCCGCAGAAATGGAACGGCCACCGGTATGTCACTACTCTAATACAAGTACTTCTTCTATGCTATGTACATAGCTAACTGGTTAGAATTGCCCTCACTTTCGAAACCCTGTCCCCGATCCAAGTGTGCAATGCCTTTGCGCGCGCCTTGGGCAGACGCTGCCACTACCGCCGCACATCCAAGATCGAAATCAAAGTCAACATTCCAAACGGCTACCGGGAACAGCTGGAAGGATTGGCGCACCTGTTTGGCGACCTGGAGGCTCCCTATTTCCCGCACCCCGAGTTCAACACCCCGGCCGCCGGGTCCCCCAAGGGTCTTGGTCCTGCGGGCGGCAAGGGAGCCGGAGCAGGCGTGATGCAGGGTCCTGGCGGCGTCGTGTCGCAGCGTGTCACCGACGAAGCACGGCGGCTGTGGCAGGGCTGGCGCGACATGGAAGAATACGCGCGCGAGGTGTTTCCCGTGGAGGAAGAAGCCAATGGGTTACAGTGGATGCTGTGATCTGTGCTCTCCTCGTCTTGCGATAATTTGATATCCTTCCATTGCAGCGTTCACACTGTCTGCCTGCCTGCCTCTTCACAGCGATTTTCTTCTTTCTTTTCTGGGGGAATTGATAAAAATACAGCACTAAGTACTACGATCTCACTTGCATATCGGAACGGAACCCGAATGGAGCGACCTTTTTTTTTTTCTCTTTCTTGCTTCTTTTAATTACAGGCGTCACAGGTTTGGGTTAGGAAGATGTCCACGGCCACAAAAAGTTCACTAGGGAAATGGTTATTGACTAGGGCTATTTCCTAGGGTTAATTGAGTGATTGATTGATTGATGACGGAGTTGAGGGCGGCTTGTTGTGTTGTTCTTACATAGTAGTAGTCGAGAATAGATCTCATTGAGTCTAATTGCGTCTATGGATGTAGATTTGACTAACATATTAGCACTTGTCTATTGTCACTTTTCTACTTTTCTCACTTTCACTGAGAAGTACGGAGTAAAGCTGGTTGCTATACGGCAACCCGTGCCCCACTCTGATTGGGCCCCCAAGCACGTGTGGAGAGTTACTCCAGTATTCACCAATCACGGCGCGTACCCATGCGAGCTAATCCCAAAACGGACCTTGCGAGCTCTAATTTTTTTTTTTTTTTTTTTTTTTTTTTTTTTTGGCTCTGAATTTTTTGTTTGGGGCTCACATCACTGCATCGCTTAACATCCATTGATCATCCTCTCTCATCTCCCACTCATCTTTTTCCCTCCATCTATTACTTATCTATTTATTTATCAGCATATCAAAAGGAAAAAGGAGAGAAAAATGTCTGACGAAGGCCGTGCTCTCGAGGACCTCGTCTCCCTCCCCGCCATCCCCAAGGAGGTCGGGCTCAAAATCGCCCATTTGGAGCACGAGTTTGTGCGCGCTGAGATTGAGCAGCGTACGTTATCTTTCCCTTGATGTCGTCTCATTTTAATTTTACTTCACTTCACCCTCAATTTTATTAGAAATCTGAAACTAACAAATTTGCAGTGCGCAAACAAATCCCCGCGCTGCGCCCCGTATACGCTAAGCGCAATGCGCTCGTCGCCAGCAAGGAGCTCCAAGACTCCGACTTTTGGCCACGCGTCTTCGCCAACGCGCCCATGGAAGTCGACGAGTACATCCTCTCCACCGACGCCGCCGTGATCGGGCAATGCCTCAAGAACTTGACTGTTGAGCGATTCGAGGTCGACGAGCAGGGCAACGGTGGAGACCCGCGCAGCGTGCGATTCATTTTTGAGTTTGCTGCGGGTGACGAGAATCCGTATTTCACCAACACGAAGCTGGTCAAGGATTTTTACTATCGGCAGAGTGTTACCAAGACTGCGCAGGGGAAACGCCGGACTTGGAACGGCTATGTGTCGGCGCCAGTGCGTATTGACTGGAAGAAGGATCAGGATTTGACAAAGGGTTTGCTGGATGCTACCTGTGACTTGTACGAGGCTGAGCAGAAGGATCTTTCGGTTGATCGTACAAAGTTGCCCGAGTATGAGAAGCTGGTGAAGAAGCTCGAGGAGGTTGAGGGCGAGGCCCTGACTGGTGATGAGGACGACGAGGCGGATGATGACAACGGAGCGAGCAGCCCCGCTGGTGTCAGTTTCTTTGCCTGGTTCGGATACCGGGGCAATGATGTGACTGCTGAGCAGTCGGCGGCGGCGGCAAAGGAGGAGTTGGAGCGGTGGCAAAAGGTTGAAAAGGGCGAGGAGGTTGAGGAAGATGAGGATGATGAGGATGATGAGGATGATGAGGATGACGAGGAGGAAGAGGACAGCCTTGAGGCTGCAGAGGTCTTCCCTGATGGAGAAGAGGTTGTTGTCGCTCTGGCTGAGGATGTCTGGCCTAATGCTCTCAAGCTTTATGGTATGTTTCTTTTTTCTTTTGTTCATTAACATTATTTTCATGTGTCTCGTGCTGATTTATCTATGACTATGTACAGTTCAATCGTATGCAGACTTTGACGACTTTGACGACGAGATGGACATTGAGGAGCTCGACGACGAGGACGACGAGGAAGAGGCTGACCAGCCTCCTTCCAAGAAGGTCAAGACCTGAGTGATCTGACCGAGAGGCTAGACCTGGGAATGGGACTTGACTTGGGCCAAGTCAATGCCATTGAGATGATCGTTTCCTTTGTTTTCATTTTGTACATTACCCCCTCACAAAGCAATCACCAAAATTAATAAGAGGATGAGCACGGTGATGAGCACTGCAATACAGCAGGACGAATACGTATCTGCAAGGATTAGTCAACCCATTCTTAACGTAGGTAAAGAAAACACACCCTCATTCCTCCTCACTATCGTCCCAATCCTCTTCATCCCACTGGCCAACTTGCCACCCACCCTATCCGCCAGATGATCAACATCATCTAGAAGCACAGCCTGATCCTCCAATTCCCTACCCATCGTATGCGCCTGCTCCCGTAGATTGCCCACTGTGCGAAACACGCCATCCAGCTGCTCATTCTGATTCTCCATCATCTCCATTTGTCGTTGCTGCTCATACGCCGAATAATAGTCCCCTCTTTCAGCCGTATCATCATCATCATCACCAGCCAGAGTATCAAACTCTGCGGGATTCGGCAGCAGCATATTGCTACTCCGTTTTCGTTGATGTGCTGTTTCCTGATCCTGCTGCTCAATTACTGACTTTGCGACCTCACCCGCCATAGACTCGATTTCGGCGCCTACGTCTGCGACAAACTTGCGTCGTCGCTCGACTTCATCTAGTTCCAGGCCATAGCGGTACGGATCGAGTTCGATGGCGCGTACGGATTCGACGAGGTCGGCCAGGTCGGCGCGCAGGTCGGTCAAGGTGGATTCGAGTTCGGTGCGTGATTGTTGGAATTCCGGGTTGGAAGGGGATGAAGTTGTGAGGGAGCGGATGCGTAGGAAGGAGGCGTACAGGGGGCGGGTTGTTTGGAGGGTATTGAGGACTTCTCTATGTAGTACTGTGTTAGTTTCATTCATTGTTGGTGTAACTGTCTGTGTAGCTGTGTAGCTGGCTGGCTTACGATTGGACTTGGAGAAATGGGTCGTCCGACATGGTTGCGCTGTTGCGGTTGAGCGGTGCAGGGCTGGCGGGTGTATTGTGTGTAGATGATTTGTCCGACTAATGTAAATCACTGAATATCGCTATGCCGCTGCGCTTGTTCGCTATGTTTATGTAGTTGAGTTGGTTGAATGGCGAGAGGTGAAAGTGAAGCTGTCGACGTAACAGGTCGAAACGGTCCGCCACGCTAGTCGAGCCAAGCCACTCCCAACTATACAGCAGTTATTTATCACTACAATATCTGTTACTACCTGTACAATGTAAATTTATTTAATATTGTTGATGCAGAGTATGCTAGTCTATATATGCAGAAAGGAAAAAACAAACAAAACGCCATCCATGCCTATGTACCGGCGTCGCAGAAGTGGTATCATTCGTAAAAGGAAAGACAGAAAACAACACCCTGTTTCGGTCCATGTCAATAAACATGTAATCCATGTCAAATCCGTGACAAAAGTCCATGTAATTCAGGTAGGTCACATTTCAAACAACAGCTCGCCCTCGCCGCGCATCTGCCGCACCCATTCCTTGCCCAGATTGTACGCGTGCAGCCCGAAAAAGTCATTGAGAATGGTCTCAGTACTGGAACTGCGCAACCACGTCTCGCACTGTCGGCAGTCCACCGACGGATCGCCGCGGCGGGAGTCCCAGTACTCCTTGAGCACTTCCGAGTACGTGCACACGGGCATGTCGCCGCCGCGAGTTTTGTCTTTGTTGGTTTTGTTATCGTTGCGTGCGCGGTCCTCGATGCTGCAGCATTTGGCATCGGGTAGCTCAAGAAAGATGCGTGAGAGCGAGTGCGCGCTTTGGCGTAGCAGGAACCAGTTGGTTACGTCCAGGTCTTCTTTCAGACTGCTGATGCTTCGGTCGTCGTCCGGGCTGTGGGCGAAGATGATGGTTTCGAGGAACTGACGCAGCATCTGCAGTGCAATATGGAAATCAATGCGTCGTTCCAGGTCTAGTTTCTGCCGAAACCGCCATCGCTGCTTGCCCACCTCGCGCTGCTGCGGTTTTCGAAGTAAGACAACGTAAATGTGTGACATGTGTCGCGGAAACCACCAGCTGCGGTTTGCGCGTGAGCGGTCAAACGGCAGCCGGCAGAGGCAACTGGACAGTAACACGCGGTAGATGCTAAAGGCGAGCGAGTACGGCTGCACGGGGGTGTTCTCGACGCTTCGCGCAATGTCGGACATGTGGAACATGACATATAGGCCTCGCTCGACGCGCTGGCGAAACATCTCGGCCTCGGCGTCCATCTCGCCAGAGCCCTTGATGGCCCACCAGGCACCCCAGCCGGACCGGGCCACGCGCGAGGCCAGCTTGCGCGCGGTCTCGCGACGGAACATGAATTTCTGGAGGCTGAGAAAGTCGAGGGCGGCGCGCTGGCCGGACACCGGGTCCATGGTCAGGATGCGGTCCAGCGGCGGGCTGATGTCGTGATGGCGCAGGAAGCCGGTGCAGATGAGGGTTTCGTGCGCCTTGATGGTTTCGTATGTGGCCCGGTTCAGGCGACACAGCGCCGGGATGGTCGCGGCGTCGCCCATGCTGAGGATGAGGAAGAGCACGTCGGGCACGCGGCCGAAGAGATGGGGCTGGTCAATCGACATGGCTGCGTGCTGGTCATGTCTGTGTGTGTTGTCTCTCCCTGCTCTCACTTTCTTTCTCTCGCTCTCTCTGTCGAGCCCTCTCTCCCCTTCTCTCAGTGTCTGTCGATCTCTCTCTTTCTGTGTCTTCCTGTAATTATTCCTCTGCTTCCTCCTTTGTTCCTCCGATATCCTCCTATTCCTCTTTCCAAAATCCCGGCACGTGGATGGAGATGGTAGTCGGTCGAGGTTGACAGAAATTGATGAGGTCGACGAGGGTGACGAGGGCGGGCAACGCTGTCAACATCTTGTGGGGTCCGGATTATTGCTGCCCTGGGGCCATCGCCGGCAGTTTTAAAGATGCGCCTCACCAGGCCGACTATCGCTCGCTAGCCTCGCCTAGTGCGCGGCATCGATCAATCGAGAAAGAGAGAACCGGGGCCGTGCGTTTTCTAGAAGCAGCAAATGTACCAGCCACTAGCATACGCGACTCGAACGACTGATCCTACTAGTACTCTGTACTAGGAGCAGCGTCAAGCTAGTGTGCTGTATCCTGTACGGCATACGCTGTGCTCCGTATTACGTTTAATTAATAATTAATTCTCCTGCAAAACTTCGGAGTACGGAGCACGGAGACGGAGAAGAGAAGAAACAATGGCGATGATAATGTCACAGTCCGCTGCGGAACACGCCGGGTTTATCGCAGAAATAACTTCCTCCCCTGGCCAGTCGTCTATTTCTCCAACCCTGCTTGCCAAGCCGCCTCGTCAAGAGTCGTCACATCCGTCACACACGCTAGAGCGCAAGACGAGAGTCTTCTGGAACACGCGCCCAACTTGTCAGCTCGCCTCGCCGTTGGCTGCTGGCCGCCTTGCCGTGCATCATTCAAGCTTGAGCCTTGGGAGGCCAAGGCCCGCCCGGACCTGGTCAGGCTGGCTGTTGTCTTTGCTTGAAACTTGACCGCCATGATGCATGTGCCCAAATGAGAAAAGACCTTGTGTGATCCCTCGGCCGAGCTGCCTTGTGCGAGATTGGCAATCGGCGTGCTGGGGCCATTGATGCACCGTACGGAGGCTTGACTGTTGGTCTGCGCGATGATGATTGTTGTCTCAGTGAGGTAACCCTTGCTTGCGACTCTCTTGACCGGCTAACTTAGTCGACTGGGCCAGTTGCGAGTATAGCGTCGGGAATCATGCCTAATGCGTAAGCAACTCATCTCTCAGAACTTCTGGATTAGTTTCTGAAGGGGTAAATACTAGATTGAAGTAAAACAAGACGGACAAAACAGAACAAGTACAGAAGCAAGTTTCATCGCGCTCAAGAGGGAAGGCGCGCGCCATGAACTGCGCTAGTCCATATACGGCAAGCGCCTTCCAGCGGATATAATTTTTGTCGAGACTCAACGGTCAAGACAGTGAGTGATATGCACAAGTGCTGCGCCAACCGATGCGATTTGTTGGTCTTACTGGCAGTCAGTCTATTGAGTTCAGGAGGAGCACACCCCACGGCTAGTACAGCCATTTGTTCATCTGAACAAGCTGAATATCCATTGAATTGAATGGGCCCGGCTGTACCCCTCCCCCTCTCCGACGAGTGGGATGATGTCGATTCTTATATTGATGCGTTGCTCACGTTCGCAACTACAACGCCTCTGTTTCTGAACCTGTGTGGGGGCGTGCACATTCTTGATTTTTTGACAAGTGACCCAGATCTCTACACCACTTTGCTGCCCGAAGATTGGCGCCGCTTCTTCGACCAGCATGAGCTCTACGATATACTCGACCTGCTTCTGAAAGAAGACGTTACGCATTTACCAACCGGAGAAAACGACAGTACAGTCAATGAGGAGCTTCGCAGCTGGAAAAATGGCCCTCCGCCACCCCCCTCCCTCATTCGCTATATCCGAGACATTCGACGTCTCAGCCTAAAACGCGAATTCACGCCGACAGCCCCGTCCGAAAAACACAGCGCCATCCCACGCCGTCTGGCAGTTGGCATGAAATCGAAGAAACTGCATGAAGTCGAGCATTTCTCCAAATATGTCGACTCGTTCGCTACGAATGTGTCGCAGACCAGAAACGAGCCGGTCACCCATGTAGTCGATTTTGGCTCGGGGCAAAACTATCTTGGGCGCACTCTGGCTGCTTCGTATGACCGGAATATCATCGCTATCGAGCGCAAGCATGCCTTTATTCAGGGAGCTCGCGGGATGGATGTGCATGCGCGGATGGCGGAGAAGGAAGTGAACGTGGTGAATAAAAAGCTCAGCGAGTCAAGGAGCGATATTAATGGACATGACGAAACACCAGCACAGACCTGTGAAACTTGTCCTCCGCAGGGAGAGGTAGAGGACCGGGAACAAGACGAAGACGACGTCACTGTGTTCAAAGTATTCAGCGGGCTCGATGTCAATGAAGACGACTTGCCCAACTTCGTGAGCCCCGGTATCCATAAACCCAAAGAAAAGGAAGACCATCGGCCGCGCGGTACTATGGACTATATCGAGCATGAGATCAAAGATGGCTATCTTGAACCCATCATTCAACACGTCGTCGACCCTACCCATCAAAAACTCCACGTCACCGACAAAGAGACTACTAGTAACGCTCGCGTCGTCGTCGTATCGCTTCACTCCTGCGGCAACTTACTCCATCACGGCGTCAGATCTCTAGTCCTGAACCCTTCCGTCGTAGCCATCGCCATGGTTGGGTGTTGCTACAATCTCATGACCGAACGACTCGGCCCAGCCACCTACAAACTGCCCGTTCTCCGCCATATGCATCAACGTCTAGCAGTCGGCGCAAACGAGCACGACCCGCATGGCTTCCCCATGTCAAACATGTTTGAACATTTCCCATATCCCGGCGGAACGGGCATAAAGTTTAATATCACTGCGCGAATGATGGCTTGTCAAGCCCCGTATAACTGGAGTGAGGAAGAAAGCCGGAATTTCTTCATGCGGCACTACTATCGCGCTCTACTACAACGGATATTCGTTGACCGCGGCGTTGCGCCGAAACCGAGACTTGCTAGTCTAGACGCCTTGACAGGTCGTGATAGCAGCAGCAACAACAACAATAACAACGAGCCGCTCATCATCGGCAATCTGCGAAAGGCGGTGTATCAGACATTCCCCATGTATGCCAAAGCGGCCATTGCCAAATTAGCCAAGAACCCAGCGCATCGGGAGAAAATGACTCGACTAGATAACGAGATTATGACCGAGGATCTAGACAAATACGTGGCTGAGTATGCGTATGCAAAGAAGAATCTGAGTTTGGTCTGGAGCCTGATGGCCTTTAGCTCGTCTGTGGTCGAGGCGATGATTGTCATTGACCGGTGGCAGTTTCTGAGAGAGCACATGGCTTCGGGGCTCGTGAGAGAGTGCTGGATAGAACCGGTTTTTGATTACGCTGAAAGTCCCAGGAATTTGGCTGTTATTGGTATCAAAAACTGAGCCAGGCAAATATTGTACATAATTGAACACAAAAAAGCTATGATACCCTCAATGCGAGTTCCCATATATCATATTGTTACATTATATAAAACTCCTCCGTAGAAATACAGCCAAGATGGTTGAAATGATCTGAAATTCGAGTTAGCCCTGAACACAAAAATTCCGAATCATGTCATGTGTGTAAAATAAAAATATCAGGTTTCGTTGGAATACGCTTTTAACATCAATCACGCTTTGCGAGTCTGAGTGAGCTGGGTAACGGTGCTGTCATCATGTAACAGTGCAAAGGAAAATTAAAAGCAGACGCACCGTTAATTCATTAATAGTGTCGTAAATCAGAGCGGAAAGTAGAAGTCACTGTTCACGGAGTCGCTGGACAAGTTTTTCTCTCAGAAAAGGACTCAATCCAAGTCTATAGCAGTTAGTACTGGGTAAATAATAAGACGACTCGTTCGATACTCACATTCCGTCTCGGGTCACTATCCGATATGTACCTGTTTCTGTTAGTAAAGTTATTCTCGCCGAGTCGGAAACTAAACGTACCACTTGACTGATAGTTTCCTTTATCGCCGACAAACTCGCCGTTGCTGTCAACTTCGACACTTCCAAAAATATCTTCAGGCCTGCACTTTTTGTTAGTAGTTGTTCTTCTCACCGCTCTTTGCTGCACTGACCAGGCAATCCTCCCAAACTCCGGTGGCCTTCTGCTGTCAGATACATGGATCCAACCTCCCCTTCCACCCGACCCAGCACCACCTTGACCACTCGCACCACCAGCAGAATCCCCGCCGGTGCCGCCACCGCCCCCGTAGCCAGGTCGGTGTGGTTTGCGATTATTCTGGGCAAAGAAGACTCCGCCGGAACCCAAATTGGCGCCGGCCGTAGAGATCATGACTTTAGCTTGGGAGATCACTTCGGGGTCTTCGGTGGCGTGTTCGGAGACCACATCTTCTAATATTTGTAGAAATTTCGAGTTCTGCGTGAACGAGTCGGGGGTTGGCGGAAGCTGTGATGTAGTGCCGATGGCGAGGTCTGCTTGGGGAGGTTCAGAGGATAGTAGAGATAGAATGTGATGGCCAGGTCGTGCACTGTCGGGAAATGTATACTGTTCTGGGTTAACAGCTAAGAGCTGGGGACGGGTAGCTTCTCTGTTTGCTTACGATATGGGGGTGGCCTTGCAGGGTGGACACCGAGCGAGCGTTGGTCCATCTGCCGATGTTCCAAGCTCTACGAGCCCTAATAGCCATTGTCGCCATGGTTGTTGATACAGAAGAGAGCCTGGCAAGTCAATGGCAAGCTGTTCTCTGTACGAGGAAGAAAAACCGGGACGGGTGGGAAGAACAGAAGGAGCTAGGGTGCAAACAGTGCAAACGCGCCTACAGCTCCGCGCGCGCTTTCTGTTTCAAGTGGTTCATGAACACCAACTTGTCGCTTGTTTACGACCTTCCTCGTTAATACTCTGTTGTTCGCTCCTTACTTTACAGCTGATATCTAAGTTCTAATTTTGAAGAGCCCTCCGTTATGCCAGTTTCTACGCTTTCGCCTTACTATATCACAGCATAGCTTGTGAGGCTCTGCGCTGAACTTTTAGCACTCATTCATTTAGACCTTGTTTCAGAAAACAAAATGGCGACCCCCTCGTCCAGACAGAATCCAGGAGCGACTCCAACACACCTCACCTCATCCCCGCATCCATCGGCAGTCTCCATGGGCCGTGGCCTATCGCATAAATCGCCCTCGACCAAGACCCCCTCCGGTTCAGGCACAGGCCATGGACAACAACTCTCATACCAGGGTGCTACCCCAATGACGGCAGCGGTAACCTTGGAGGACCCGGTGACATTCTCCTCGCCTTCGGCCCTCCTCGCTCTCGGCAGCTTCACCGGCATGAGCCCCGCCATGAATGTGCAAGAAGGATTGGTGGGCTCTGCCATGAACGACAGTGACATTCAAGCGCTAGCGCTCGGTCTTGGGGCAGGAGGCGCGCGTAATCACGGAGAAGAGCGAAGGAAACATATTGAAGAGGTGGTCCAGCTACTTCGAGAGAGGGTGTCTGGTAGAGGCGTGAGCCGCGAAGCTGTGGAAAGGCTAGGTCAACTCGAAGGGTTTGAATCGATATGGCAAGAAAACAGCCTCAGCATTGCAGGAAATTCGGTGGATTTGGAGATTGAATTCTATCCTGGAGAAGACAATGTCAAGGACGTCAGCTTGAGTTATGCTTCTCTCGAAGCTGAGGGAGAGGGTGAAAGACGCGAAGAAGCGACGGCGATTCTAAAAGGCGATTTGATGCTGACACCGGAGGAACGGGAGAATGGAGCTTGGAAACCGCTATTGGGGTTCCATGAAAACATCGCCAGACTGGCAAGGTCAGACAAATTGAGCCAAGAAGTTAATTGCTTTGAGGCGGTTGAAGGTCTTTTTGAAAGTCTACAAAAGGTTTGGGAAGCTGAAGAGAAGCGGGGCTCGTATCGCGATAACTATGAGCATTCATGTCGGGGATCGATTGGTCGGCCTACTTTGCACAGGGCAGGTCGCCTTGGAATGGGTCTAGAATACTGGGTCGACGGTCATCGGCTACTACATACGAAGTCTTCCCCGACGGCTGGTCAGCCCGATTTAAAAACACGAAGTGCTACAATTGAGTGTGAAGCTGGATACCCTTCTCTACGGATCTCAAAGGAATGGGTTGCTGCCGACATATTGACCACAGTTGAAGAACCTTCTGGGTCCGAGACGATTGTCAACTGGGCAGAACCTCCGCCAACACTGCACGCATCCGCGAATGGGCTTGATTCTGGAATGGGCGGCAACGGCACACCGAATCGGCGATTTGTTGCAAAATTGGATCCTCCTGTGGACGTGCCATTTTTGATAGCAAACGACATCTACCGGAGTCTCGGGATGCAGGTGCCGCAAGAGTACCGGACAACGACATACGATTCTTTGCTCGTTAATGGATGGACTCGCGGGGCAACAGAAAGCACATCAGGATCTTCGGATACTCTGGAGTCAGTGCGAAGACGACGGCGAACGACAGTTTTATCTTTTGATGCGGAATACCAACCGGTCCAAAACGGGCACAGCTACTCATTCCAAGCGTTTGAGGCAGCTCCAGGAAGAGTCATTCGCGAATTTCCATTCTCACATCCACGGCAGCTGGCAGAAATCTTTCCAGTTAGTTTTATTTCGGTTCTATTTGTTGTTATTTACTGACCATTGGCAGATACTTCGGCAGTATGGGCTGCTGGCCACACTTCTTCAAAAATTGTTCCCACCAATCAAGGGGGGTGGAAAGACAAAAACAACACAACCTCAGTCGCCGTCCGAGTCATCAAAAACATTGTCAATGCACCAGGAGAAGGCGGGTACTACAGAAGATCATATCACGGTGCTCAGCAATAACAATCCGGATGAGGAATTGCTCGACCGTCTGCTGGGGTCGCCTGATAGCGACAGCGGGGTGGAGGCGAGCAACGACGTCAGTGTCGACATTACGCTACGTACTCAAGTAGCACAGCCGCCTCTGATTATGTTACTCATCACGGTGCCCGAGTCGCGGACCAAGGGTTCAGCGAATGTGTCGCTTGATTTGGAGATTCGACTGAACGGGCGGGTGAAAGTGACGCAAGTGTCTGGATTGGGTGAGAACGATGGCAAGACTAGCAACCGGCTCAATCGCGTGCTGGAGACGTCGGAAGATCTGGGGGTCCTTGTTGAATACGTGATAGGCCAGCTGCAAGGTGCCTGAGGGATCGACGTGCTAATAATAGACGAATCGATCGGACTCCTCCAGTATTTTTTCCGCCAAGAACGCCCTTATCAGTGATCTCAGATCTGTATCGACACATGGGCCAGCAGGTGTCCACTGTCCGGCCCAGGCTTCCGGCAGAATCCGGGGTGAGCTGCAGTTGTGCTCCTTGCATGATATGATATTCAGGGGGAACCTGCTATCAATTGATCAGGTGATGAATCTTGGCTGTTATCACTGGAGTCTTGGCTCCTGAAGCTCTCCAAGGTCATGAAGCTCATACTCATGAAGCTCCTGTATGTCGTCAGTTGAGCTATTTGCATGCACATGATGAATCCAATTAATGATGATGACTACATTGCATGACTACAAGCAACTCGTCCTCGAATTTAAATTAAAAATTGACACTGTGCAAAAATACAATTTATAAATAAAAATCATACTCTACTTCACTTGTATACAAATATTTTAGTGTTCTGTACTATGGTACAGTAGTCAGTTTAACTAATTATATAATTAGTTCCCTACAGTCAGCGCGATGTGTCATGCAGGCAACGGCCCAACCAGCAACGCGCGATAAGCATTCTTGGCCCTGCAGGCACCAACACAGCCTAGCGCTGCCGCCACATAATTATAGCTTGCGAAGTTACTATGTATGTACTACTAAGTATAGCCTGTACGGAGTAATTTAATACTACTACGTACTAGTATAGCCGCGACATAATTCTGAAAAAATATTAAATATTCAACGCGCGCGACAAGCGAGTGTCAAAATGCGACATAATACGATATATATCGCGCATCGCCTGACATGTATGTAATGTAACTACTGTACGCGCTAGTTTTGTGTACTGTACAGAGCACAGATGCAAAGTGGTCGCACAGGACAGGACTCGAGAGGGAAAAAATCCATGACCGTTGCTTGTGCCCGATCCGGCTAGGCGCTGCTTTCGGTATAGCGTGGTGATTGGAATGTATTACTCGACCATAATAATAATAATTGAATAACAAAATTCAGAAAAATTACTCATCTGAAATGTGCATCTGGGGTTCTGGAATGATGTACTGTCGGTTGGTTACTGGGTTACATACTACGTACAATGTTGGTTGTTGTTAATAATCCATTACTATTACCGAATAACCCCAAAAAACTACGTACATGCTTTTAGTCTATTACCGAAATGCCTCGTTTAGCCGGCGTCGGAAGCGCATTTTAATGTTTCAACTCGCCACTGGCTCGCTTTTTTCCCCACGGAAAATGGGCAGATCGTCGAGATCGCTGTGCCATCTACGTAGAGAGGACTGTTGAGTCGTCGGCATGACGTAGTAAGTAGATGTGGGTGAATGTGATTTTAATCCTCCAGAAAATGACAACAAAATGTTCGTACTTTAGTCACACATGACCACGCGACACATACCATCAAAAGAATAATTAAAAAAGGCATGATAATAATGTACTCTGTAATTACGTGGGGAACGGGGATGGCCCGGAACAGTCCGAGTCCATTTCGTCTGGGCGAGCGTTATCGGCGCCCATCTGATAGCCCGCGCCGCCAATCAGGGCCGGCGCATTTGCGTCTTTGTAATGGGCATTACCTGAGTATAAAATCGAAAGAGTACTGAACACTTATAGTCTATGAAGTGGTAGTGGCTGTGGTAATCACTATTGGTGGCGCTGTTATTCGTGCCCGGACGTTGTCAATACGGATGCACCCTGAAAAGGATGCATGGTAATGCAAGTACTACTGGAGAAAAGGAAAAAAAGTAAGGAGGAAAAAAGAAAGAGAAATATATAATCTCATATGATAATAATATTATATAGATTCGTTTCAAAAAATCCCTATCTGCATCAAAACGAAAAGAAACGAAAGAAAAGAAAAGAGAAGCCAAAAATACAACCCGCGTAATATCAATACCGTACACCGGGCCCCGGCGCCGCAATGTAAGGACGCTTTCCCCCCACCTGCCTCGACTCGAATTCTAATCCCTCATAAAAGCCCGGTCGTCGTCCCCGACTTCGTTTCTCTCTTCATTCTCCCCGTGTTATTGCTACTTCTGTCTCGTCCTCTATTGCTATCTGCTTCGCTCTTTGACGTGCGATCTTTTCATCTCACAACGACCGTCACAATGGTGCGACCATCTACACCTTCAGTATTCGACACCCGCTAACTTTTTTTTCGCGCAGACTACTTCAACCAACGTCTCCAATACTGAGAATGTGCGTTTTCTACCACTGCGACACCTGCTGCAACATTGCAATGCTCTCTGTCTGATCGCCTGCTAATTCCGATTCCAGCTTCTCAAGTATCTCAGCCTCGAGCAAAAGGGCAAGGTTCTTGCCGAGTACGTCTGGATTGACGCCGAGGGCGGTGTTCGCTCTAAAACCAAGGTACGTACCTGCATGCATACATGCAGCCGAGTCACTTTGGGATACACAAACACACTGCACACACACTGCACACACAAACGTGTCACTGCGAGGATCTGGCCTGTTCGTCGCTTTGGCTCCGTCGGGTCAAAGTCTTATCTTTGCCACCCCGCCGATAAGACTCAGCCTTCTTTTGTCTCGGCCCTATCCTCGCACAGCCGTTATCGCCCACACACATCTGTCTCACCCTACAGTGGCTGCATTTTATTTTTAGTCACCTCGCTAACTCGGCTACAACAGACTCTCTCCAAGGCTGTCACTTCCGCCGACGAGCTCCCCGAGTGGAACTTTGACGGTTCTTCCACCGGCCAAGCCCCCGGCGACAACTCCGACGTCTACATCCGCCCAGTTGCCATCTACCCTGACCCTTTCCGCGGTGGCGAGAACATCCTTGTCCTCTGCGAGACCTGGGATTCCGATGGCACCCCCAACAAGTTCAACCACCGCCATGAGGCCAACAAGCTGATGGACACTCACGCCAGCGAGCACTTCTGGTTCGGTCTCGAGCAAGAATACACCCTTCTCGGCCCCGACGGATGGCCATACGGCTGGCCCAAGGGCGGTTACCCCGGTCCCCAGGGCCCTTACTACTGTGGTGTCGGTACCGGCAAGGTCTACTGCCGTGATATCGTCGAAGCTCACTACAAGGCCTGCCTGTACGCCGGCATCAACATCTCCGGTATCAACGCCGAGGTCATGCCCGCCCAGTGGGAGTACCAGGTCGGTCCCTGCGAAGGTATCCAGATGGGCGACCACCTCTGGATGTCGCGTTTCCTCCTCCACCGTGTCGCCGAAGAGTTTGGTGTCCAGATTTCCTTCCACCCCAAGCCCATCCCTGGTGACTGGAACGGTGCCGGTCTCCACACCAACGTCTCGACCGACAGCACCCGTGCTGACGGTGGCATGAAGGCCATTGAGGCCGCCATGAAGAAGCTCGAGTCGCGCCACGTTGAACACATTGCCGTCTACGGTGAGGGCAACGAAGAGCGTCTCACCGGCCGTCACGAGACCGGCTCCATTGACAAGTTCTCATACGGTGTCGCCGACCGTGGTGGCTCCATCCGTATTCCCCGCCAGTGCGCCAAGGACGGCAAGGGATACTTTGAAGACCGTCGCCCGGCCTCCAACGCCGACCCTTACCAGGTTACTGGTATTATTGTCGAGACTGTAAGTTTTTCACCTTATTCATACTATGATCATGTTTAACGAGATATAGCTTTGCGGCGGCGCCAACTAATTTCGACCTTGACAAAATTCTCATATACCCTCCAGCGTCTTTGTTTTCGAAATACATGAAGAGAAGACCGAGCCCGCTGAACAGCTCCAAAGCCGGGGTTCATTGGCGTTGTTTCTTTTTTTTTTTCTTGATAGATAGTTCTTCTTGATGTCCCGGCGGGACCTAGATTCGCTTTCCCACATTTTTCTGATTGTGTTGAAACGTGAGGTTGGCAAATAAGGATCCTGGCAGCGGATGTCTGGCAGCAGGCTGGGATCATGTTCTTTTTCCTTTGTTTGTAATGTCTTTTTTTTAACTTAGCATAGAGAGCCTGTTATGACTCGATGAATGTATACTTCGTCACACCTAAATTGGTTCAAATCTCATTGATGTAGAAGATGGACAGGACTCGGTATCAATTGTGTATTATAAACTAACTTCCCATGTCATCAATTGATGTAAGTTCTTAAATCAATCTGCTTGTGCTGAAATCGAACACTTTTTACACATCCAGTTTTCTTCTTGAACACTGTTACATACAGCATTGGTTGAAAAGTTATATAAGTGAAGATCAAATTCTAATTTATCTATTCACGCTGTTGCCAGCCATAGAAGTCGGGGTATAAGAAGGGTAAAAAAAAAAAAAAAACAGAGAGAAAAAAATGGAGTATTATGGGTGATGAAAATACGATAAGACATTCTCAGATCATTACACCACCAACCACATAATACATACACAAGAATCTTGGGGTTGGTATTATAATAGATAGTTACCAAGCAGTAAACACGTCTAGCTCTCATCAGAAATCTCCTCGGCATGTCCATTCTCCGCCACATAGTCTGGGTTGGAGTGAGCCTTGTTGCCGCGCTTCTCGCTGACGTGGCTGGCACGGCGGAAATGCTCGTCGGTTTCGGTGTAGTTGATGAGCAGTTCTCCGTTCTTGCCGTAGCGACGGGGCTCGTCGCGCGCAACCTTGACCAGGCTCCATACGGATTTTGTCTTGCGGAAGATGGCGTCCATTTCTTCCAGGGAGCGGTATGCGGTTTCGGGGTAGAATAGGTAGACGACGGGGAAGATGAAGGCGTTGCTATAACCTGGTCAGCTAGTGAAACGAAAACTGAAGGGAGGGGGTGCCTTACATAACGGCAAAGATGATGTAGGTTTGGTATTTGATCGACTGGAAGGCCGGGGGAGTGATCATGACCACCATAAAGTTGAAAATCCAGTTGGCAGAGGTGGACAGCGCGTTGGCCGGAGCACGAATACGCAGGGGCACAATCTCGGCAGGGTACAGCCAGGTCATACCCAACCAACCCCAGGCGAAGAAGGTGTTGAAGACAAACAAAAACACGGCAGCGCCAATACCGGCTTGGCTGTTGTGCTCGAAGCTGGTGCACACGGCGAGGATAACCATGGAAATCGACATGCCGGCGGCACCGACAAGCATCAAAGGTCGGCGACCGGCCTTTTCAATGATGAACACGGGCAACCAAGAGGCAAGGAAGTACTCGGTACCGTTGCAGGCAGCCAAGATACGAGACATGAGCGAGCCCATTCCAATGCTGGTCTGGTAGATGACCGGAGCGTAGTAGGTGATCAGGTTAATACCAGAGATTTGCTGGAACATTTGGTTGACGTAGGCAAGGACGACACGGTGGAAGTGACGGTCCTCGCCCATGGTGAAGAGATCGCGCCAGCTGGTGTTGGCACATTCCAAAACAGTGTCTTTGATGGCAGAAAACTCGTTCTCAACCAAAATATCATCAGCAGGAAGGTCGAGGAGGGCAGTCAAAACTTCGGTTGCTTCGTCTTCACGGCCCTTGAAGATAAGCCAACGAGGAGATTCGGGCAGGAGCATGACAAAGGCCAAGATAATCAAAGCAAAGACAATCTGGAACGCAATGGGGAATCGCCACGACACGCTGTTGGGGTCGAGGAACGAGAACGCCAGATCGAGCCAGTAACTGAGGCAGATACCTCCAGTAATCAAAGCGCCTTCAACCATGACAAGCTGGCCACGACGGTGAGCCTTGGAGCATTCGGACTGCCATGTGGGCACGGTCGAGGTGTTCAGTCCGTTGCCGATACCAGTGACCAAACGACCGACGATGAAATGAGCCAATGAAAACGCTGTGCACTGCAGAGTTGCGCCAATAACCATGATCGCGGAACCAACGAAAATAGTCTTGCGACGACCGAGTCTGTCGCCGACAAAGATACAGATGATAGAACCGACGAAACAGCCAAGATTGTAAGCAGCAACAGAGATACCTGAAAAAAAGACAAATTAGTCTAGTCGGAGAGCTATTTTTTGTTTTGTCGCTCCCTCACCTTGAATGTTAGACTGATGCAATTGGGCGGACGAGTCGAGAGCATTGTATGCGGCTGAGGAAGTATCAAGCTGAGGGAAAGTTTTAATAAATGAGTCTAGGGTCAAAAGACCACCCATAACACCCCTGCCGCAAGAGTTAGTTTTTGCGAATATAAGGTGACTAAATCAAGGCGTCCATACTGGTCATAACCGAAAAGACTGTGAACGATTTGTTAGCAAAAACGGAACCTCGCAGAAAATTTACAAGGAAATACATACAAGAAATCCAGACCGGCAATCACACCGACTGCGATGTTCAGCTTCGTTCCACGAAGCCCGAGGTAGCTTCTACCCATGATGACGGAGGGCGGAGATCGTTCCTCCTTTTTCTCTTCTGTGTTCCGAGTGTCAAGTCAATTGACAGGAGGTAGAGACAGGAGCTAGCCTGTCTGTCGGAAAGGAGTGAAGCTCGATGGAGGGTGTGAATTAAGGACCGAGAATATAAAAAAATGAGGGAGATAAGAAATAAGTGCACGGGGGAAGACCGGGGGGAGAGATCCTTTATAAACAGGACGTTCGCGGCGAACAAGAAAAGCAGGTAAATTTGAATCCAAGTGGATCTCAGCGGAACCAACATGTAAGTGACAATAATGACAGGGTCCGGGGCGGCATATCGCGCGCATTTGGAGGTCTGACTGTCTCGTCTGTCTGTCTCTCTGGGGAACACAACGTCCGGGATAGCTAGTACCACACTAGCCGCGGCCTAGCAACGGAACTAATCGCAGGAGACGGTTGGTTTTGTTGCAATTGGCTGCGCGCACAATTGCAACCATTTGAGCCAAGCCCCGGTTCAGCCATAGTAGCCAGCAGCACCGGATGTGGAGTAGTTCGCGTGGTCTTGTCTCGATTTGCTTGCTTGCCCCCAGGCTGCTAGGACAAGGGCTCCACCGCGCACAAGGCTATAGGGCGTTGCCGTATTGGGAATTCGGCCGATGTGGAGAAGGCAAGATCGGATCGGAGATCATTGCGACAAAGACACGAGGTCAGGGGATGCAGAAGGAATTGGGTATTCCGGGGACAGGGACAAACCGAAAGCGACAAGAGGATCCAGAGTCGAGAGGATGGTAAGTAAGAGAGAGAGAGAGAGAGAGAGAAGCAGGTGTGGAGAGGTGAAAGTTGGGGGAAGGCGCGGCTCCACGCAATGTCGTCATGGCGCAGGCCGGGCTGCTGGAAAGGGCGTTGCGCTAGGCCGCTTCTGGAGAAGCCGGCTGCCGAGGGGTTTTTTCACCCGGTCCGAAATGAGGATATAATTTTCTGGATTTTTCCATATTATTACATACAGGTCCTAGCAGTCGTGTTACGTACGGGGTAAATGCTGTTTCCATGTGTATGGAGTATGCGCAAGGGGTCTGTCCATGCGTCTGGGCAATACTAGTAAGAATTGCGTGGAGTACATACCAAATGCTACGTTCTCCATTCTCCGTTTGCTGTTCTCCAAACTAAATAATTCGACGGGAAGGATGAATCTCCAGGTTTGCATCGCACTAGTCCGTATTGGGCAAGTTAGTAGCCCTGTGCTTAGGTAAGGACTTGCCGTGCAACCCTGGACATTTACGCAGCCGGCTTTGGCTTTCTCATATTATTCCATGGCTCTTATTAATTTCATTCTGTTTATTATTTGTAAATTATCACGGCAGGAAGAACGTGGTTTAATGACCTTATTTAAAATGCATCGGCATTCTCCGTCCAGACAGATCTAGATTTAATTATTTTAAGCGCCAAGAGTGGCTCGATCCTGGCCAAGTGGGAACGCGCAAGACACATGTGACGCGACGATGCATGCACGACAGAATGCAGCACGAAGTACTACACGGATACATAAGGTATTTCAGCCACAAAAATAAAATAAAGATAAAATGTCGATAATAATTATTCTCCTAGAACCCGGATCCCCCCAGCCCGCGTGTTCCATGACGTGACCGGCAGTCTTGGCTGCCTGTTTGGGTAATTTTTCATCGAGACTTTTTTTTCTCAAGCTGAAGGCCTGATTTTAGTCTTTTCGTTTGCACCTGGGCTAACTCCGTATATTCTCATTTAATTCGATGGATTGCAAGCCATGCATGATAAAATAATAATATGGAATTATTATGGATACGAGAAAGACCGGGAAACCCTCTTTTTTTTTCCTCCTCGGTCTCGGAAAACCTGAATTCCATTCCCGATACGTACTTGGAAGAAAGACCATACGCCATGCCGAAAGCCGGGATTCACCGAGAGAATTTATCTCATGCATCTTCGGTATCTATTAATTACCTATCTACCTAATAATTATCTATCATTATCAAACCGGACAGAACATAAAAGTACATCTCACCGCAAATGACGACAACGGCTGGTCTACGGATGGACTCAAACAGGGATTCCACAATACAGCCCGCCCGGCGAGGGTCGGCAGGCCGACTCGCGCGCTCAGAGGAATTAGTACGTATTAGAAAGTTCGCGCCCCGGGAAGATCTCCGCGTGGCGTGTGCGCCTCCAGCCCAGTCCAGCAAAAACGCCCAGGCCCTTCCCGGAACTGCCGTTTTAGGAATTTCCGCTCCCGGGGTGCGACATCAAATAATTAATTTTTCCTTAGAAAGACCTCCCTCACGATTGTCAAATCAGCGCTCGCCTTGCAAATGAGGAGGAGTTGGCTTGCGGCTTTTTTTGACGGGGTCTTTTGATTGCTGTTTTGGTTTCGCTTTGATTCACAGGATTGATTTCTAAATTTCTATTAGTATTGTTACTCGCCATTACTCCATCTCTCAGCTCCCGATAATGATTGCAAATATCTCAACGCTGCTTTCATATTCTCCTTAACTGACTAGTAACTACTACCGACCAAGCTGTCTGACTCTGCAACTACGTAACTCCCGTGTCGCTCTCTAACATCTGTACTACATCGATCCTGCGTAAAAAAACCTCCTTCAATAACAAAAGCACTTATCGAACCCCTTTTGTCTGTCCGCCTCGCAAACACCTGCCAGGAGTACGACATACGACGACCCAGCAATAATAAGTAGTACGTAGTAGCAGCACAAAACTACCAACCACCGCCAGCGTCGGCATTACCCCAGGTGCCAGTCGCAACTGGTTCCGGCTCCACTTCTCCATCATCCGCTTCACCCGCATTGTCATCTTCTGGAACGGGCTGGGTGCAACGCTTCACAGTGTGTCCCATTTCGCCACAGTTGTTGCACTTGACGCGCGAGTAGTCCCTGGGTTTAGGGCAGTCCCGGCTGTAGTGTCCTGTCGCGTCACAGTTCCTGCAGCTGACAAGGTCCATGTTTTGATCCTCCGTGCACTCGCGAGACAAGTGGCCTTCCGCACCACACTTACGGCACGCCTTAGCAAACTGCGCGGGAGCAGATGGGCAATCCTTGGCAAAGTGTCCCATCTCGTTGCACCGGCGACACTCGACACCGTCCATGCTCTTCGGCTCGGTACAGTCGGCTGCCTTGTGGTCCTCGCCGCCGCAGTTGCGACAGGCAAACTTAGACTTGCGTTCCTGGGTGCAGTCACGAGCGCGGTGCCCAGTCTCGTTGCAGACCACGCACTTGACTTCCTTCCGCTCAATTTCTTCTCGTTCCTTTTTGCATCCACGCGATCCGTGTCCCAGTTCTGCTCACACGTCTTTAGTCTTTTTGTAGTCCGCCATACCTTAGCATGAATCACTCACCTCCGCAATTGCCACATTTGGGGATCATGCGATCGTAGGCAAAGCCAGCATCTGCCAGACGCTCCAGATTCTGTTCAGGGCTTTCTGGCCAGCGCTCTTTGAAATTGGCGCGCTGCGGCTTGGCATTGAAGAAGAAACTGACCACATAGGTGCAGTCCAGTTTGCCCTGGAGATCGATCAGGGTGTAGCTCTCGAAACCCTCCTTCTGCTTCTCCTGTTCAACTTGTGAGTTTCTTCTAGCCAATATTTGCACCATCGTGATAAACTTACAAGTGCAATCAGGTAGACATTAGCCCCTTCAGCGCGAAGCTTGTTTTCGATATCGACAAAGGTCACAGCGGGCTCAGCCTTTGTATACACCTTGAAAGCCTAGTAGCCATTAGCCAGTTGAAAGGAGTACATGAGTTGGAAAGCACTAACCTCACGAAAGTCGTCCAGATCGCGTTCGGCATCTGCCTTCTTCAGCGCAGCCCAAGCTTCTTGTGGAGTCTTGTCGGGCACATCGTTGAGGTCAAAGGAACGATTGTCTTTGCATTCAGAAGTCTTGTGACCTAGCAGTCGAAGGAGTTAGTATGGCTAGGTGTCAAGAGCTGTACAGACACACACGCACCCTCTTTACGGCAATTTTTACAGACATCAGGTGGGCGTTGAGGACATTCCATCGCGGGATGACCCTCCTCGTTGCAAATACGGCAGGTTCCCTTGAAAACGCGAGGGTTGGGACAGTCGGCCTTGTTGTGGCCCTCTTCACCGCAGTTGAAACAAGCACCGCCACCTTTGCGTGGTTCGGGGCATTCGCGAGCAAAATGACCTGGCTGGCCACAGCTTGATGGCAGATATCGAGTTAGCATGTGACACATGTCTCATTCGGTAGAGAAGAACTCACTTGCGGCAGGTATCGTCACCAAAATCTGCACCATAGCCACCACCAAAGTGACCATCGTCGTGCTGCTCTTTCAGGGGAGCAAAGGCCTGGGAAGGACCAGGGGCACTGAAGTCATCGTGGCCACCAGCATTGGCATGGTCAGCGCCACTCCAATCGTTGGGCGCGTCCCACTCAGACATTGTGTAGATGAGCAATCGTACACGAGGTCAACAGATGGTAGGTAGGGTGAGGGTTGAAGGGAAGGGAAGAGTTGTTGTGGGCGAGACGGTAAGCGAGGTGGACGAGGTGGCGGGTCAAACGTCAAACGAACAAGAGACCAGAAACAGCTGCCCGGTCAACAAACAAACAAACACTCCTTGTCCGTTTGCTCGCCGAGGTCAACAACACGAGGGCTGTCACACAGGCTGACTGAAGGAGAAGACGCAGTGACAAAGTGTAAAGTGATGAAGTGCAAACGGTGAAACGAGATAGGAGAGAAGAAGAGGTGAGAGGAGAGAAGAGAGAGCAGAAAAAAGACTGCCACAAAGGGAAGGCGCTGACAGGGAAGGCGCCAGGCTGGGCTTCACAGTAAACATCATACAATATCTACACGAGAACAAACAATATAAATCTTTCGATTATTTCTCAAATCCACCCCACAGCAGATTTCAGGGCTAACACATCTATTTGAGCATTACAATTAAACAATTCTATTTAGTACAAAAGGCTAGCTTCAATTCCTGGTGATGTCCAACACCTTTCTTGTCTTCTCATCCCTCTCTTTCAAATCCTTGTCCCCCAGCATCCCATACGACGTTTCAACCTGCTGACACAAACTCTGCTCCCATTCTGACGAAACATGCCCATCTCTCTGCAGCGACGGCGTCCCAGCATCATCCCAACAAGCCTGCACCGTGTCTCCAATCTTCTCCAGAAACCCCTTCAGCCCTTTCTCCTTACCCCCGCCGGCGTGATAACTCCAGAACGGGCCCTTGACGGCCCATCGTGGTCCCATACTCTCTTCAACAATACGATCGACTTCTTCAGCCGAGACCACGCCAGAATTGACGAGATGAATGGCCTCTCGGAACAATGCAAATGACAAACGGTTGGCCACGAATCCGGTGACTTCTTCTTGCAATATGACAGGCGACCGGTTTAGAGCCTTCCAGTACTCGACTGTTCTTTCTATGTACGGCTGCGATGCTTCACTGCCCTTTGACCCGCCAGGCGGGACGACTTCAAGTACAGGCATAATGTGCGGTGGGTTGAAAGGATGCACAATCAACAAACGTGCCGGCTCTTGCATGTTGACATTTTGGACAGATGCCGGGATCCCGGACGTGCTGGACCAGAACAGTGCTGTTGCAGGAGCTGCTTTCTCGATCTGCGGCCAAATACTTTGTTTAAATGCTGTGTTTTCGGGGCCTTGTTCTTGAATGATATCGGCAGCGTCCACTGCAGATGCCAGAGACGATGAGATCACGAGGCGGTTTGAAGCTAGTAGTAAAGACAAGCTGGGCAAGCTCGAGTCAAGATAACCTAGATGCCATTAGCTAGGAATAAATCTTTATATTTTTATTGTGTTATACTTGGCAGCGTAGTCTCAATGTACTCTTTCAGGTCAGGTCGAGGATCGTATATGACGACTTGCGTCGCTTTGCTCGGGTGCGACAGATGCAGAGCAGCGAACGAGAGCCCAATGGTCCCAGACCCAATAATTGCAATGCGTACATGTAGTTGGGATTGGGAAGAAGATGCCATTTTGACTGTCAATGTTAAAATATGTAAGTTTATTATTTTGGGGAATTTTTTTGAAATGAAATAGAGTGATCGGCCATCGTTCCGAAAGTGAAGTTGACTGCGCCCCACCCTCGCATTATATATCTCAACAGCGATTTACCTGACTTATTGACTTGACTCTTCAAAAATGTGAAACAACAGCATCAATTAAATTTAAAATAGCTAGCAAGCCATGAATTGTTGACCAGCTTTCATATTCAACACTTTGCAATTGATTTAAACGGCTGGTGGGAGCAGAATTGAAGATGGCTTCAACTTTATTATCGTGGAGGCTTCCTCGTCCCTACATGTACACAACATCGAATCAATGTTTCGTTTAGTAATGTAAAATAAAGTATCAGTCACATGAATGAATTCAATCCTATACATCAAATATAAACCAAGCTATGGGGTATCAAAAGAAGCCTACAGCGCTCTTTCTGTTTCTCATCCAATCCTCTGCTAATCTCTACCGTCGCCTGTCGCCCGTCCTGTCTGATCTTCCTTTTCTCTATCTCTACTCTCCCTACAAAAGAACAAAAACCCAAGACCAAGGTAATTCGAAATCATAAATTTGTCTTTCCATTTTATATCCTCAGGACTAGGCAAATTTGCGGTGGATGACCTCGGGGTCTTCATGCCATTCATCTGCACTGACCCACATCTAAAGAAGAAAGATTTCTGTTAGCATGTATAATGACAATTAGCGCAACTAGACATACCTTTCGGAACGTGCTCAACCCCGCGAGAATACCCCCGCCAATCCACGTGGTGTACTTGCGCTCAGCAGGTGCGGAAATCCTAATCTTCATTTCTTCGACTGCAACTCTCTTAATCTCGCGCATCAGACGGTCCGGGAAGTTCTTGCAAAGTGTAGTGCCGCCAGAGAGGACGATGTTGAGGTACAGGGCTTTTCGGAGATCGAGGTCGGTGCGTGTGATGGCGTCTTGCACGATTTGGTGGACACCGGGGTATTCGAGGCCAATAATCTCTGGGTCAAACAGAATTTCGGGGGCACGATAACGTTCTTGTCCGATCTGTGTGTGTGTTAGTAAGATTCATACCTTACGTTGTGTATATATGTGTGTGTTACCTTGATTTTGTGTCCGTCGGGAAGAGCGTAGTCGACCGTTTTGGATTCAGACTTGTGGTAGCTGTTGATCCAATCCTTTTCTTCTCTTTTTGGGTCCAGCGACACGTAGCACACTTTCTCTTTGATCATTCGAACGACTTCCTTCTCTGCACTGGTGTGAAGGACGTGACCATTCTTTCGCAACAACAGTTGCATCTGCTCTGTCACGTCGCGACCAGCCACGTCTATCCTTCGAATACTGTTCGGAACGGCAAACCCTTCATACACGGGCACAGCGTGCGATACACCATCACCAGAGTCCAAGACCACACCTGTTGTCCGGCCAGACGCATACAGGGAAAGCACGGCTTGGATCGAAGTGTAGAGCGCCGGAATATTAAACGTCTCAAACATGATCTGGGCGGCGATATCTCGGTTCTTGCGCGGATTGAGCGGCGGTTCTGTTAATAGGACAGGGTGTTCTTCGGGCAGTGTCTTCAGCTCGCTCTCGTACACGTGGTGCCATATCTTCTCCATGTCGTCCCAGTCCGTGACAATGCCGTGTTCTAGAGGGTATCGAATCTTCAGCAGCCCCCGCAGTTCCTGTGCCTTTTGTCCAATGAATACATCCCCTTCTAAACCACCGGCCATGACCCGTGGGTGTTTGGGCCTTCCGACGAAGGACGGGAAATAGCATGATGGAATCTCCTCGCCCGCAAACCCTGCGCGAATCGTGCCGCTGCCGTTGTCAATGACAATGGGGACGTTATGTAGGCTTGCTTCTGCCATTGTGACTGGATTGATGTGTATGTGTGTGTCGAGTCGTATCTCTCAAAGGGCAGTCGGTCGTAATCGTCTAGACTGTGCGGGCGGTCGTGTCGGGCACGCCGCCAGGAACTCACGAGCCCAGACGAGTTGCCAGGGGGTTTTCGAGGAAGGCTAATAGGCAGATTATCATGCAAATAGAATAACACCGAAAAGTCCTTGGCCAATGATGCAGGATGTTCGCTGTCGCGACGGAAAAAAAAAGAGTGTGTACAATGCGGAGGTTGCGTCCCCCTGTCTAGTCAACATTGAACACCGCACGCTTTCCGCGTGGAGCTTGGGCCAATCCGGCTGCGCGCCTCACTCGCCAGGCACATAATTTGATATTTCTCGATGCATCACCAATGACAGCTATTATTCTTGTTAATTGTCATACAACTGAAATAATACTTGAAACATAATAAGACAGACAAGCTAATGTAAGCAACCGCCCTCTTCACCTTATCTTGACACTGTATCCAACATCATTACAGCGTGATCTCTAGTATATAAGCCTAGGTAAAACCGTTCAGCATCACTCAATTCCACACGTGCCGATTGATAGGAAATTCGGTAATAGCATTCCGAGATATTCTAGTCCACAAAGCCCATCTCGTCTGCCATGACGCCAGCCAGACCCTTTTGGTGCTTTGGCTCGCCGCTATTCACTGGCGGCCATTGTCGTGAAACAGTGCGAAGAACCTCTGCTTTGCGAATAGAATCTGCAAGAGAACTGGATTCGTCGTCAGCGATGCGATTCCTCAATCCTCCAAAGCCACTACTCACTCTAGTCTGCCCGTCACGGCCCAGCCGTTTTTCTCAATTTCACGAGCTAATTCTTCTTGATGATTGTCCTGTAGGGCTGGGTTTGGTACAACAACCAAAGGGACGCCAAGTCTGAGGGCTTCCATGATGGACCCCGAGCCTGATGATTTCAAATTAGGGCGGGTGTTCTTTCATACAAAGTATCCAAGTACACCGCAACTTACCTGCATGGCTGAGAATCATTCCTTCCACAGTATCCAGCTTGTCGTCCGACTTTGTCGAGCGCATTTCGGGCAGCAGCCCGTCCTTTTTAAAATCAAATCCTTGGATATCCAATCCGAAGCGCTCTGGCGTTCCCGTGGGGAATTTGGCGGTATAGTCGTCGAAAAGGACGCGGCCTTCTTCGCCGTACTGAATCAGAAGCGTGGTGTATTCATTCTTGCTGAGAGCTTCCAAGAACGGCCGATCCAAGACTTTCGAAAGGAGAGCATCAAACGGAGCTGTGGCCCCGATAGTCACGAAGCACACTTTGCGAGGTGTGCGGTCCATCTTTCACTGATCAAGCCAGGTTTGTTTTCAAGACATATTGCACTATCAAATAAACGCTGGCGTTTATAAATGCAGGGCTAGGGCGTATCGATAATGATTTTCCAATGCTCTCTACATCGGACAATTCCTATATTGGAAGAAGGAAGGTTCAAGACCGATGGGAATCGCCAATGAATAATGCCATCGACTCACGTGACACGGCCTCACGACACAAAGATAGGCGACCAAAGAGGTTAAATACGGAATACTTAAAGACCGACAAACAACAAAATTGAAAGAAAATACCTTTTTTTCCAGCCCGTAGGTATGTCGCCCAGCTTGGACAGTTGAGATGCGCTAGCCTATTATGACTAGCGGCTTGGCACTTGCATGGGCGGAAATAACTGTCGGCCGCAGGAAAAGCTCACAAGTCCTTAGATCTGTTGATTCGCGCACCGTCATCATGGCTAGCACGTCAAAAGCGCTGAGCCGAGCGGCGCTCATAATCTCTCGGAGACCGCCGCCTGGTCGTCCGCAAGTTTTCAACTCACAGATCACCCCAATTGGCCGCCAACAGACACGCTTCTTCTCCCCGTCGCCGTTCAGCCATGCCCGCAAAAGTGACAGTGACGAGCCCAAGGACATCTCGCCTATTGAACTCGAGCAGATCCCGGAATACTCCATCAAAGATTTCACCAAGGCAGAAAAGACCATGTACGAATTGATGTCCCCCGAAGAACAGGCGCTCTTCGATGCCGAAAACAAGCGATTCGTCGAGATGTGGAACGACCCGGCGGAGCGGCAGCGAGACTCGTCTCTGATTGAAGAAGGAGCAAAGCGCGTCGATCGAGAATCACAAATGCGGTTTGAAGATGTCAAGGACCGTGGCCGGGGCGTCTGGGCCAACGAAGAGGACGACGAATTCGCCCAGACCGAGGATGGCGACGATACCTTCCACGACGATGAAATGACCTCGATGGCTCATGCCGAGCTGGAGCTGCACCGCGAGATTAGAGAATTTGCTCGTGTTGCGGCATGGGATATGCCATTGCTAAGCAGTATGTCTTGCAGATATTGATTCACGTGGGAAACAAGAGCTAACAGAGATACAGAACTAGCAAAACCTTTTGAACTACCGAAACAAAACCAAATCCTCCGTTTTCGATACACAACATACTTGGGAGAACAGCACCCTGCCGAACACAAGGTCATTGTCGAGCTTAGCACCAAGGACCTTGTGCCCAAACACTTGACGGAGGCGCAACGCCAGACATTCCTCAAACTCGTTGGACCTCGATACAACCCGGACACAGACATAATGCGCATGTCGTGCGAGAAGTTCTCTGCCCGTGCGCAGAACAAACGCTACCTGGGCGACACCATCAAAAGCCTGATCAAGGAGGCCAAAGAGGGAGACGCCTTTACCGACATCCCTCTCGACCTGCGACACCATAAGCCCAAGACTCAGTATACCTTCCCAGAATCATGGAAGTTGACCGAGACTCGCCGACGGCAACTCGCCGCAGACCGCGCGAGCCGACTCAGCGCTGAGAAGGAACGCAATACTATCGTCGATGGCAAGGAATCCGTGCTTCACGCCATTCGCACTCAACCAGGTCTGAGCAGGTATCCACAACTTAAAGCTGCAGAGGAAAAGGCTGCGGTCAAGGAGACTGTACCAAGGGGCAAAGCTCAAAGGTTGAGGAGATAAGAGGTTATTCCTCGTGTGTACCTTTTTCATGTACAATAGCAATTCTAGATGTCTGTAGCCATTTCATAGTTGATATATCTTCTTAGTATGGTCCTTTTGTATGGCACTTGCGCTTGCTCACCCCGTAATTACATGATCTAATATTCGTAGGGTTAAAGGTAAATCTTAGGAGTATAGACTGTAGAATAATAGCAAGAAGGATATCTGGAGAACATTTGATTGTATTCCGCTAAGATAACTGAGCATATCCATCGTAATATCGATATAGGCCGTTCACCATCCATTGCTCATGACAAGAAACCTGAACACCAACGTAACATAGCCTTGATATAAAAAGAAGAGAAAAAAAAGAAAGAAAAAAAAATAAGAATATAAAAACAAGAGAGAGAAAGATAAACAAGAAATATTTAAAAAAATTGCGTTCGAGATTAGACTCCTCCTCAAGTAGAAGAGACGGTCTCACAAACCAAGGAGACACAAAACAGAGATATCCGAACTGTTTTTTTAAACATTAAAACATTGTAATAAAATGGCCTTTTTGCTGTTTTTCACTATAAAAGAAAAAGAAAGAAAAACCGTCGACATCATTCGTACGGGGGGGGGGGGGAAAGACCGCTCCAGGCCAGAGGAGAATAGGCGCCCTCATTACTTTTCAGAAATAAGGAGCCCAGCACCAATGAGCCATGGGATTTTCAAAGGCCAATCGCTCCGTAGTGATGTTTCCAAACCGGTCTTCCGGCATGGAGAAAGGAAGCAGCTCGGTAATGCTGCGGTGCTCAGGGTCGGTGGTGTTGCCCAGGTTCTCGCTAGCCTGTCCTCCAGAAGTGACGGCGCGGTGTCTCTTCATTTTGGCGTCTGTCGGCGACCACACGTTCTCTTCAAGAGAGCTTCTTGGAGACGGGGTGCCTGCTGTGTGCGACATGGAGGGGGTTGAGGCGCGTGAGACTAGGGACAGACTATAATCAATTGTTAGGGGCACTGTGCTTGTGGCTCAGCAGGAGTTTTGAGGCTTTCTCGTACTCTTGGACAAAAGGGTATCCGCCAGTGTTTTCAAAACCGCTGGCCTTGCCGATACGTTCTGGCGAAGGGCGGGCAATGTCAGGATGGTCGAGAGCCTTGCTATCAGGCTTCTCGGGGGTTCCCAAAGAGTTGCCTGCAGTGACGACGTGGTCAGAACTCATGTACCAGTATCAGGGGGAGAGAAAAGATTACCGTTACCCTGGATACCTTCTTTGGGAGGATAGGTGACGGGTTTTGGTGGTGTGGAGATTTTGCGCCAGGGGCCGTTGGAGCGCTGATTCTTCGTCTTTTGATGGTCGAGATACCACTGTGGGATATGGCTCAGACCAACAGAAGCAAGAGTTTCAGCGTCCATGGGCATGACGTGCTTGTACCGACAACCTGAGAGCTGTTTGTGAATATACACGTCAAAATTGTCAGAGAACTGAGCTTACCCTGCTGCTCAAAGTCGCACTCTCCGCGGCGGATCCAGAAAGAGCAGTAGACCTTTTCTGGCTTGCTCGGACTGTTGTTGGCCTGAAACAAAAAAAAAGTCTGTCAGTCGAAGTAAGAGTGAAAAAAAGGACAGACTAACCTTTCTCTCAGAGAACCTGTTCCTCCCCTTGCTACCTCCGTTGTACGGAGGTGGAGCGAAAGATGCATTGGCGAGGCGGGTGTTTCCAACGCAGTCGACATTGTAGTATATTCCGCGCGAGGGCACTGTACCCAGGTTCTTCATGCCGCTGGTCTCTGCCAGGGTCATGGTGCGCGGCACCCCTCTGATGGAGACATCAGGGGGCAACTCATCTAAGGCGATGAGTGGCGTGATGGTATTATCCTCACGCACGAGGAAGAATTCGGGGGTGGCCGCAGACATGTCGACGGCGTTGAGACGAGAGATAGAGAGAGGGAGAGAATGAGAGAGAGACGATGAGGTTTTGGGTGAGGCGGAAGAGAAAGAAAGGAGGAATACCAGCTTCGAGGTCTAAAAGCAAGAGTCCCAAGTGAGCGGGGATTGAGCTGTCGAGATCGGTCGAACAGCGGGGGGTTGTATAACAGAAGTGAGGTTATATCAACCGGCTCAGCTATAGGCTTGACGTTGCTTTAGATTGTCGTTCGAGGCTGTTTGCTAAGCAGGGAAACTGAAGATGGCTGTCAGAAGAAAGACGAGGAAAAATAGAAGAATCGGGTGGTGAGAGAAAAGACGGTGGAGTGAGAGAGGAAGAGGGACGAACCTGTTTAAGTAGTTTCTCTGCCGGTCTTAACGGCTGAAGATGTCCCAGATAGGCACCGTTAAGGAGGGGAGGGGCGCTCTGTCGAGCGGGTCCCAGATAGGGAATTTTTGGTAGGGACCAGCGGGGCAAACAGGATAGAAGAGGGAGTTGTCTAGAAGAACAAAGAAAGTAGACTCTCTTGCCCTGCTGACCAGCTGCGAGGATTAGGCCTCAACAGTGGTAGGAGATGGCAGAAGGTGTGGCTATGAGAGCTTTCCTATTGGAAAGCGGTCTCAATAGGCCAACTTCTCTCCCAGCCACCTCATTCTTCCTTCTGTCCAGCTGCCCTGCTGAGGGTTTAGTGTTTAGTGTTTAGTGTTGAGTATGGTTGAAGATGTGTGTGAGATCTGAGATTTTTATACTCTTCACTAGCTGCTTCAGGCCATCATTTTTGTACGGTATAAGCCAGCAGAAAAAAGTAAAACAAGTGAAAAGCTGTTTACAAAAGATATAACACTAATAACTTGATTAAAAAGTAGGTAATCTCCTGCAATGAAGCAAAATTCGCAGGGCATTAATCTGTGTTTTATGACTATCACTCTTTATTCATGACACCAACAATGTTTGTCCCGACCCACCAAACCGTTTGTTCGGGAAAACAAAAGGAATTGTACCACGCATTACTAGTACTTGACTTGAACCGTGCACCTGCCACAATTCTGCAGCTAGGTCTTAGACTTGCTTCAACCAGAGCCAATCAGATGCACTAAACCAAGGGCAAATTGAGGCTTTTAATGGGGAGAAATCCTGCGACTGTCCCTGTAGGTCATGACGATCCTCGATCTATACAAGGCGCGGGGGCGTCAGGGCACAAAGCACAAAGCAACCACTAAAACAGCCAATAGTCATGCACGTATATGAAGCAGCCCCGCATGGCGATATTGATGGAGGGCCATGTGCCTGCAGTAAAAAGCCATCGGAGCGCCATTATTATCTCTGAAAGACTGACTGACAGGGAGACATTTGAAATAAAGCAGTATACAGGAAATACTCAATTGACCGCCAAAAACACAATCACAACTCGCGCAGCAATACCTTACTCGTTTATATCCCTCTCATGCAAAAAAAAAGGCAAAGAGTAAGAGACGATGTTGCGATGAGATTGATTTAAAGTACACGCCAAGCATTTGGGTTTAGGGTTTGGGGATGCCGAATGCCGAAAGCGGCATGATGTGACCCGCTTTGCCCAGTCCCGCTCCGCTGCCCACCAAACGGCGGTTCCCAACCTCCATGTCGCGTGAATCAGGAACTATGGTTTTGTCTTCTCTTTTTTATCGCGCCATTTGTTGGGTGGCTGGGAGAGTAAAATGCATGTGCAATTGCTAGCTGCCCAATATTCTCTCACCGGGGCCGATCTGAGAGGTTCAAAGCCGCCTGACCACGCCGGTGTCTTCTTTATTACGTCAGGAGTAACTGCGAAGACAGGGATTGTACAGCTTCAATTTGGCGGGGAAGTTTCGATTTGTCTTAGCGCTAAGTAATACAATTCGTGCCAAATAAAACTAGATAAGCTAGCTTGATGAAAGAAAAAAATGAATGCATGAAATACACAACTCCGGTTTACATTTCGAGACACTACGCCCCGTCAAACTCCCCCCAAACACCGGCAAAAACTGACCACGAGTAATAACCACCACAGAAAGTTCCTGCAACAAAATTCTTAGAGCACAAGGCCATACATGTTCAACGCGTGCAATGGCGAGTGACAAAGGAAGGTTGCTGAGGAAGCTGAGGTCGCGGAGGCTCAGAGGCTTGCGGTTGAGGTTGTGGCTGAGAAGGAAGCGAGGGTGGAGGCTGCGGCTGCCCATTAAAGCCTGGTTGTGGAGGCGGAGGAAGCTGAGAAGGAAGCTGAGAAGGAAGCTGAGAAGGAAGCTGGGGAGGAGGCTGGGAAGGAAGTGAAGGGGGTGGCCGCTGTCCATTGTAGCCCGACTGTGATGTAGAGGGAGGACGGTGAATATTTAGCGGGTTAGGCGACGCAGACTGCGAGGGTAGCTTATGCCCAACTGTAGCTAGTCGTGGTATAGAGGTGTAAGCTGGAGGTGGAAGATAGCCACCAGACACTCCCTTGGCTGCAGCCTCTGCCTTTTTCCTGCGACTGACGAGATCTCCCTTGACCATGTAGAGATAGTGCCGGGCCCTGTCGACGAGCCATTTTGGTTCTGTGCTTTGCTTCAACGACTGGAGCATCGAAAGAATCTGCTCCTCCGAATTTAGGTGCGGACAGGTACGCTGATAGCCAATGTGAGCGAGGCCGCAAAGACCGCAATGCTCTACGCCAGCCAGCTTGAGAGGGCAGTATCCGACAGGATGTGGCACATTGCAAGCCATGCATGGAAGTTCTCGACCGATAGTATTAAATGACAGCCGACCTGTGGAGGGTTCGTTACCGGAAGTAGTCTCGTTCATGGATGGACTCGCGGTCCTGGTTGGGTCTACTCGTCTGAATGGGCGACCTAATAGAGAACTAGTCAATTGATAAACTTGTAGTAAAACGCGTAGGGAGACTCACCTTTGACCTTTTTTACCGGGGTGAATTCTTCCTCGGATTCAATCTCCTCACTTTCCGATACATTATTGTTGTTTTTGAATTCTGCATCACTATCCAGCTGTACCTTGGGTCGCTTGGATTTGGCCGGAGGGCTTTGCTCTTCTTTGTTATCCTTGGTACCATAATCCACAACATTTCGTTTCCGCTTCCCCCTACCCAGTGCTTGTGCGTTGGCCAGGGCTTCCTCCTCGGCAGCTTTCTGGCGCTCTGCGAGGATCTTCTCCCACAAAGTGTTGTTCGGGGGTGGAGCTGGAGCATCAGAATCACCTAGTCTGTCCTCAAGCGCGGCACTGTCATTTGCCCACACGCGAGCAAAACTAAATTGTGACTCGGCAGAGGCATCGTTGCCGACCTCAGTATCTTCAGCTTGGCTGCGATCTAGAAGTTTTTCAACGGATTCTGCATCATAATGGATATCGCCGGTATCGTCGTCTTCGAAAAGAGCCTCTGCGCCGTGTCGAAGAATTGATTCCAAGTCAACGCCCTCATCGTCATCTGCATCCATCCTTTCAATGAGAACGTGATCTAGAGCCAGCTTCTTTTTGCCGATCTGCATGATCTTCTCCTCCGCACTTTCACGTGTCATCAGCTGGAAGACAAGCACTTTTTTATTCTGGCCGATACGGTGCGCGCGAGAAAGCGCCTGTATGTCCTGGTGTGGATTGAAGTCGGGATCCATAATGATAACGGTATCAGCCGTTGCAAGATTGATTCCAACACCACCTGATCTGGTTGACAAAAGAAAAGCAAAATACTCTGATTTGGGGTCGTTGAATGCATCAATCTTCTTTTGCTTCTCATGAGCCCCCATCGAACCGTCGAGACGGAGATAGAGAAGCCCCAGACCATCAAGGAAATCCTCGATGACGTCTAAGTTATCCAAGAATTGACTGAAGAGAAGTACTCGATGACCCCGCTCTTTGAGTTTTGGCATCAAGTGCTCGAGTAATTGCAATTTTCCCGCAGCTTCGACAAGATTTCTGTGAGAAAGAAAGGGATTGGAGGTGCGCTCTTCGATTTGCTTGCTGTAAACAAACGGATGACACAAGCATTTTCGTAGCTGCATCAGGATATTGCTCAGACTATGGCGCTCATTCTGTTTGTTGTTCTGATCTTGGTTATTCTGGAAGATAGATTTGATCAACTTGCTATTTTTCGCAAGGATTGATTTGTAGAGCTTCTTCTGGACAACGGACATGGACACAGGAACGATAATCTGCGCCATTGGTGGCAAGAATGTAAGAACCTGAGCTTTCGTTCGGCGTAGGAAAAATGGACGGATCAAATCGTGTAATTCAGGAACATTTTCCTTGGTCAAGGTCTCGTATTTTTCCTCCAAAGCCTTTGCGCTTTTGGTGGGATCGCAGAATTGAATGAGGTTGAACAGCTCTCGGGTGTTGTTCTGAAGGGGCGTTCCTGTTAGAAGAACTTTGAACGGGAAGTTGATTCGAGAAAGCGATGCATAAAGAAGGTTTTTGTCATTCTTCAACCGCTGGCCTTCATCTACGACAAGACCAGCCCATGGAATATTAGCCAAAACTTTTCGAGCCTTCTCTTCGATCATCGATTCGTAAGATGTCACGACAATGTGGGCTCTCAAGTCGCGGGCGTTGTTTGGGAACATCTCATAATCGTGAGCAATTCGGCGTGCAATGCTGCTGCCGTAGTATGTTATCACTCGGAGAGAGGGTGCCCATTTCTTCACTTCTCGTCGCCAGTTGGGACACGTAGAATTGGGAACCACAATCAAGAAGGGCCAGCACCGATGGTCTTCAATCAAGGTCGCAAGAAACGAGATGATTTGGATAGTTTTGCCAAGCCCCATTTCATCCGCAAGAATGGAGTTCTGCTCTTTATACCACATATAATAAAGCCAGTTGAGTCCATCCAGCTGGTAATCCATGATTTTCCCACCGGTCAGAGAATTGGGCTGGGCTTTTTTGACGAGGGTAGTTTGAAAGTCCTGTTCACGAAGGCTGGTGAGGTACTGCTTCAGAGCCGGGGCCTTGGGAACGCGGATATAGTCTTTCAGAACCCAATCTTCATACGCTACTTTGAAATCATCCCAACGCTCTCCATCGCTTGGAGAAGGCACAGTTTCCCAGACAGCATCTTCATAAAGTAAGCCTTTGTATTTAACGTAGGCTTCCTTGACGTCCTTGACTCGTGCCATGTCGATATCTTTTGAATGCGTACTGACAATGTTGGTGTATTTAACGTCTAGAACAATGTCAATTCTCAGATATTCTTCTGGAATAGCATCCTCCTTGGTCATATGAGGCTTTGAGCTTGTAGGAGACTTGAAGAATGCCTTGCGCATCAATGGAGAAGTAACGCCCCATATCCAAGTTCCTTCCATCCATGTCGCACGAAAGTAGGACGTGCGTTTCCATTTAACCAAATATTCCTTGTCCTTTTCCTCTAGATCGTCGACTTCAAACCCAGGGGTGTAGCTATCAGCGTCGACAGGTCGCCAGGCTATTAGGCCTTCAATCTCTCCAGATTCAGCGTTACAAGTGTGACAGCGCCACTTCTTGGAATATTGTCTAAAACGTGTATTAGCAAGATCCGACGAAGCGGACTCTGCATCTGGCATGTCGACATCATCAGCCTTTGGGTCAGACTTGGGTGGAAGATGTTCAAAGTGGAAAGCCCTTGTGCAGCCAGTGCAACGGAAGAGAAGCTGATCCGGGTTGTTAAGAAGCGAAGGATCGACCTCAGTTATTGGATCGATGCCTCCATTCTTTTCTCGCTGCTGCTGTTCTAGTCGCGGATTTAATCGTTCTCGGAAAGGTCGAGACGCTGGATTTGTTTCGTTACACGACACACATTGGCCGAGATGGGGCGCAATTCCATCTTTCTTTTGAGCAACCCCAATACAGCGACGGCATTGCAACACAAAATGGTCGGGATCGACTTTTGTGACGAGATGCTCTCGCGTCCCCCGTGGACCAAGGCAAGCTTTATGATAGGCACTTGTGCATCCTTGGCAGAAAACAAGAGAACCCTTTTCCCGGTCGTTACCATAACCTGCACAAACGTCACAGACCTGACGATGGCGGAGTCTGAACGGATCGTCTGAGTGAAGTTTGTAGAATTTCTCTTTCGCACCAAAGTACTTCTTCTCTGTGGGAGCATGCTCCTTCTCTGAAATCTCATCCTCCCCTCGCTCTCGTAGGTTTTTCCTGCTAGAAATCTTTGTTCTTGTCGAGAACCGAGCACCACGATGCGACGGGCGTACATCACTCTCGCTATCAGAAAATTGCGCGCGGGTTTTCATGGATGAACGCTTAGTGGTTTGTCTCGCGGAGCGGCGTCGTTGTGTACCTGATCCTGTATCGTCGCTTGAGTTTTCCTCGCTCGACCAGTATTGACTCCGTGTGTTTTGAAGCAGCTTTGTTTGCCTATTTGATCGTCGTACCGGTTGTTCATTCTCTTCTTCGGAGGTGGTAGACCGTCTGGGAGGGCGACCCGGTCGACGTGCACGACCAGGACGACCGCGGCGACGTTTGCTTGGGCCGGCAACAATAAGATCATCATCGTCATCCTCTTCCTCCTCGTCGTCTGAGTAAATGATTTGGTCTGCACTGATGACATCCCCGCGTCTTGCTATCGATACTCTCTTTTTCGGGGGTCCGTATTTCTGGAAACGATCTAATGAGGTGGATCCATTCTTGGTTTTGTACAATTCTCGAAGTGTCATCTAAATGAAAAAATAGCGGTTAGAAGAGTCTACTTCACGAATAAACAGACATGAAGCTCAGCTCACCCATTCCTTCTCCCGACTCTGAAGCTCAACCAGATAGAGAGTTTGATCATCGGATTCTTTTTCTTCCCACACATTCCGCGCCGTTGAGTGTCCCGGTAGACGCTCATATTCAACATCAGACGGGGGCGGGGGCACTTCAACAACAGCAACCGTCGTAGAATCGCGAGACAGGCTAGCGGAAGAAGATTCTCTCGTGGCGTCGTTCACCGCGCGAAATGAACTCCGAGCAGATGTCGACGAGCGGCCTTTTGTTGTTGCAGGCTCTTTTGCGCGAGGAACGGACGAAAATTGTTGCAGGAGATCGGCGACGTATTCATCGGCATCCTCAGACACGGGCGAAAACCCTTGGTTGTCATCAGAAGCCATTGTCGCGCCAAATGACCATTTTCTCGTGCTGGACAGACCTCAATCGCGCGGCGTGATTGCGTCGGAGGATGGCTATGAGGGCCTCCGAGATCCCAATTTAGCTCGTCCGTGCCTGCCTCGCGAAGCAACGCGGCGCGTGCCCGGGCCGACATTGATCCGCTTATCTTATCGTCCCATCCGTCGCAATTTATTTTTCCTCTTCTGTTGTTGTCTGCCAGTGTCTATTTGTTTCAATTGCAGCTGCGCATCACTCGACGCCTCCAGTGTATAAACATACGCTATGCGAAAGACCATGATTTCGCTTACTTCGAGGTCTTTTCGAGTATGTGATGGACCCAGTCTAGTTTCCGGGGTGCTTCTACGCCCAAATTCTATATCAGCGGCCCGACATGCGTCGCTGACCAGCGCCATCGAACGTGGCAAGCGACAATCTTTGTCTGTTGAAGAAAGAGGCGGGAGATCTTCTCAAGGAAGGGACAAAAGATCATACGACGACAGAAGCAATAGATCATTCGAAGAAAGAGGCAATAGATTATTCGGAGACAGAGGCAGGGGACCGTACGAAAACCGAGACAGAATTACCCAAACCCGTCGTTCCAAGGAGTTCAGCAGAGAATGGGACCGACAACCCCCTCGTTTGGGATTTAATAACTCAGACTTCGACTTTGATACAGACGAGTTTATTAAAACGGGCAACTTGTATGTCAAAACAAATAACATGCGCTATAAGGATAAGGACAACGCACAAAAGGCCGCGAGCCACGATGACGCAGACCGACCGACTGATTTACAACCACATTGGGTAGGGCGTGGCCATCTCCGTGCGCGCGACCGATTACGCAAAGGGAAAAAGGGCAGAAATCATCACCCGTATAGCGATGAGTTCCCGGAACGAGTGAAGTCGCAAGTTCTAGTGCCCTCTTCCATCCCATACACAACTGCTGCCTCAGTATTCATCTATGGGGCATCTGCCGTCGAAGCCGCTTTGCGATGCAGTCGTCGCAAGCTGTATAAACTTTATATCTACCAAGCGGAGGACGAGGAGCTCAATCATCAACAAAGTCTTATTCGAAAAATGGCCCTGACACAAGGCATCACAGTCAAGATGGCGTTTGCTGGTTGGGATGCGATGTTGGATAAAATGAGTCTTGGCCGTCCACACAACGGTTTTGTGCTGGAGGCATCGCCTCTGCCTACACTACCTATTACCAACCTGGAGCCAGTCACTGACCCCACAGCCAACGTGTTCAACGTCAGGATAGGCTCACAGTCTGCAGAGGAGGCAAAAGTGAATGGCACGAGCAGCGAAATCCAGCGCGCAGAGCGCTATGACGAGGCATCACAGTCTCGCTTCCCTCTCCTCCTCATGATCGACGGCATCGTCGATCCGGGCAACGCGGGCGCCATCATCCGATCAGCATACTACCTGGGTGTTGATGGCATTGTGTATGGCGGCCGCAACTCAGCGCCCATTTCACCGATAGCCGCCAAAGCCAGCGCAGGCGCCACCGAGAGCATGACGTTTCTCAAAACAGCCAACCCACAAGATTTTGTGCAAATGTCACGCAAGAATGGCTGGCGGTTTTTGGCCGCGGATTCGCCCGGCAATCTCCATCAACGGACAAGCGATGTGGTATCCGTGGACAGGGCTTCTGGATCCAACACGCCGTCTCTGTTGACCGAGGCACCTACCGTGTTGATGCTGGGCAATGAAGGCACGGGGTTGTTGGAACGACTCAAGGTTCGCGCGGATGGGCTCATTTCTATCCCCGGCGCGCGTTTCCGACCCGCAGATGGAATCAAGGATGATGCGGGCGTCGACAGTCTCAACGTCAGCGTGGCCGCGGCGATGCTGATAGAGATGTTGATGCGGACTCCCCTGCAAGTTACTGAACTTCCTGAGCTCGCTGAACCAGAAAAGGTAGAGCAAAAACAAACGCCACCACCAAGCGAAGAACCCCAAGAAGTGGCACCCCAGTCGTTTGACTTTAATTAAAACTTGAAAATTTCTCTGTACTATATATATCACCATTGTTTCATGGGTAGGGGTGGACGTGTATTTTCACATTAGATAGATCGGGTCATGTAAATTTACTATCAAAATCTCATTATTATGAAGCTATTCAGCTTCGTCGTTATTAATAAAGTACACGTTGCAATTATGCCCATGCAGAGAGAGAGTATCACTCTAGTTCAGATGAAAGCCTAGTCCAGAGCACTCCCAATGCAAAGCAGAAACCGAGAAATATGGATCAGTAACTCATATCCGCGTGGTCATCAAAAGAAAACACTTCAAGAGCTGGAGGAAGCATCCGGGTCGGGCTTTTGGACAGCGCCAAACTGGGTGTTGCCAACATCGAAAACCTGGAAACATTGAATTAGTACGAGTGCATCAACATAAAAGTAATTGGCTTTGCTTACCGCATAGACGCTCTTCAAGAAAGTGTCTCCGAGGATATCGAAGCTGTTGGATCCGCGAGACTGGATACCACCGTAGGTGAAACCAGAACCGGCATCAGCAAATCCAAGAGCCGACTTGTGCACGGCGAATTGAGTGTCTCCGACAGCAAAAGTGACAGTAGGTAGCTTGTCAACAGCAGTGTCACTTGGGTACAAATAGCCCTGCTGGCTGCTGTCATACTTGGAGTTTGGAATGGCATCGTAGATAGCCTTGACAGTGTCGTCATCAACAAGAGCCAGAGTGGTACCGGTGTCAGCAATGGCGGTGTTTCCAGAACGATTGATGGTCTTGCCATTGACAGTGGCCGAGGTAGAATCAAAAGTCCAGAAGCCTTGGCTGTTGTCGACAGCAGCGTAGCTGATCTTGTTGCCTGTGGCGCTAACAGTGTCCTGGTCAATGTAACCAAAGGTGTAGAAAGAGGTATCCCCACTTTCACCCGAGGCACCGAGATGAGTCGTAAACAGCTGGGCGTCCTGAGGGATCAAGTTGTTGGCAATCAAGTTGTCCATTGGGGTCTTCACCTTTTCGGGAGTAGCAGTGTTGATGCTACCCCAGGCAAGTCCCAAGAGACCATCTCCCTCGGATTGCTGGAACTGAGTAGACAAGGACTTTGCTAGTTCGATCGCCTGACTCTTGATCTCTAGCCCACCAAGATTGAGGACGTCATTGCCGACATCACCAGACGCGGAAGAACCATCTCCGTACGAGATCTTCCAAGTCTCACCCGATGGCTTTTGCCAAGTGCTTGATTTGGATGGGTCGAAAATGGTGTGGCTCGATCCTGACTGCTGGGTGCTGGATGGGAGTTCAGTAGACCAGACCTGTACTTTGTTAGCCGTGTTTCCTTATAATAATATATAACTTTCTTCTATATCATACCCAAAGATCCGCAGAGCCAGAATCAAAATCCAACTTCAGAGTCTGAGCAGGAGAGCCGATGCCAACCTGGGCCAGATACATGGTATCGTTCTGAACATCTTCGGCAGGAACGTCGCCGCTCTGGTCACCGGTCTTCTTCTGCAAGACACGACTGACGTGGGCACGGCCACCGACAGGACGCTGGCCTTGAGCGGTGAATTTGCCCTGCTGAGAGACGCTGGTGGCGTGGAAGTAAGGTCCTTCCAAGGTAGGATTGAAGCCGTACTTGCGGAGCAGGTGGACGTAGGACTTCATCCCATTGCGCTGGTACTTGGGGTTGAGGATGAGGTGGAGCTTGGAAGCCATGCTAGAATAGGGGAGCGAATGTGTTAGAGCAAGTTCTTGGTAATGGTAGATTATAGATGAGTCAAAGTGAGGTGAGAGAAGATGAAGAAGGAAGAAGAAGAAGAGACGAGAGGGGGATGAGGGGCTCACTTGGGGCCTTTTGTACTATAAGTAGAAGGTGGTCAACAGGAAAGACTGGACTTGCTGGCCTTCCGAGTCAGATGGGCTACTGGCTGGCGAGAGATCACGCCCAAGCGTGGCTCCATGGTTGCGACAGGCAGTCGTTCCAGTCTAGTCACGCCAGAGCAGAAGAGGCACAGAGCAAGAAGCAAGCTCTCGCGATGTTTCCCCCGCGACAATCACCATCGCCACGACGTCAGAGACAGCCAATCGTGTGACGCGGGCCCTGTGACTGCTGCCCCACCTGCGCGCCATGCATCAAGAAAAGCTTACAATAACTGTAGTAACTAGTAAGTGTATATTGATAGACTATAGTATACTAATGCTAAAACATGCCAATTATGTGCCATGGCTAAAACAAGCCCTGCGCCACAGGTTTATCTCTCCGCCCGTGTTTGCCGATGACGATATCCAGATCAAATCTTGGTCAAGCTGCAGCATCACCAGAGTCACTTGCTGTTTTTGCCACTGGCCCATGGTTCTGCCTGTGTTTCCGCCATCTAGGTTGTTATTCGCCTCGATTATCTATATAGTTACCCAGTCAGGCTCCCACCGAGTAAATACTAAACAGCCTGGAACCGGTGGCGTCAGGGCGGGCGGGCCGCAAAAGCCTTAATCGCTGATAACCAACTGATAACAGAGGGGACTGGGGCTGACTGAAATTTAGAGTCAAGAGGCGTAGCGTACACTGTGTAAACAACCTAGTGCTTTAGCGGTCTTTTGCGTGGTCTCGACAACCCTGTCGACTGGACGCCTCCAGCTGGAAACGTAGTAAACTCTAACCATCACCATGCATATAGTAGCACACATCTAGTGCGGTTGATTGCGTATGCCCGCCGATCCCCCGTTTCATCCGCTGGCGAGAAGCAGTCGTGCAAGATACTGATTGGAAAGAAGTCCAAAGTCAAGAGTTGTTAAATTTTCCGAGCAGCAGGTCCAGTCATCTGGCAGAAGCGCTGTGTAACTGTTAATTCCGTCGAGTGTCGGTGCTACCTCGAATCTACCTTGTCGGACGGATGACTTGGAATCCATACATGAATCTAATATATGTAGAAAAAGCATTAAATGATAAGTTTAATAATTAGAGCTGTTGTTTATTCTTTGATCTTCGGCTGATAAAAGGTGAAAAAGGTGAAAAAGGTGAAAAAGGTGAAAAAAAAAAAGAGATACAGATTTAACCACCACACAACGTCCTTCAGTCATACAACACTTCCCTCAACGCCGATCCAAACAAATCAAGTGCCAAGAATGAAAACCAAAACACAGTGGCTTGCAGTCCACTAAGAAAAACAGTCACCGTAACAGAACAAACACAAGCGCTACATTGATCAATGCCTCACTTCTTTTTGCCCTTCGGTTTGCTGGTCGACGAAACGCTCGCTGCTCTTGATGTGTTCGCTGATGTGGCCTTGCTTCCAGCTTTGACATTCTTCAGTTTCTTGTTCTAGAAAAGACACCCGAGTTAGTTAAACAGTAGTTAAAATTTCAAGTCGAGAAATAATCTTACCACTGCGCTGCCCTTGGTTTTCTTCTTAGCTGGCGCCTCATCCTCTTCCTCGTCGCCTTCTTCTTCAACCCGGTCTCGTCCACGGCCTTTGCCACTCTCCCCGTTGGCTTTAGGGTCACCCTCAAACTCTCGCGCAATCGTGTTGAGCAAAGTGGTGCACCGGCGGCTCAATTCAACAGGTGTGCGGCTCAGGAAAAACCAATCAAAGCGGAACAGCGGGCTCTCACGGATTTCCTCTCGCATCCGCTCAAAGATCTGAATGCCCTCACTGTCCTCCTCTTTGCCCAGCTTGTCGAGCATGACCAGGAGGAAACGGTCTTCTTCCTCCGAGTAGACCTTTTTGTTCGTGGTCGACACCGTGTAGTTGATCTTTAATTGCTGCAGAGGTACACGGTACATGTCCAGCTTCTTTCGCAGCATCTTCCGTTGATGTGTACTCTTGCGCAGCTTTTCTTCGCCTTGTTCAATGACACGAAGGTACTTGGGATAGTCACTGATCTCGTCGTACCGCTCCCAGAACACCTTAGCATACTCCTTGACTTCGTGGGGTTCCTTGCTGTCGACTTCCGTTGAGATTCCCGCATAATCAGTTCGACCAAACTTGGCAGATCCATTAACAAACTGCTGGAAATCGCGGCGGTTCCACGTCGAGAAGCCCATTTCAGAAAGCTCGGCTTTCTCGGCCTGTTCTTCCTCAGTCAATGGGACTGCACTGTCAATTTCCTGCTGTTCGAGATCCCGGTTGGCCTCTCGCTCGCTCAAGTCTTCCTCTGTACCCTCGGCAAGCTGAGCCTTGTAGTTGATCTCCTTGTGGAAATAGGCCGTTTCCTTTTCCTGCAACTCATGCAGTCGCGGCGGGAAGAATTGCCAGTCGTGAATGGCAACTTGCTTGGGCGCACGCGGCACTTTCGGTTTCGTGTCCGCAGTGCGGCCGCCAGTAGCCAGAGCCTGTCGATAGTATTTGTCGATCGAATAAAATTGCTCTTTGCGTTCTCGCTTCGCCGGATTGATCCAACTGATACCGATGTCCTTTTTCCGGTTCGTGAAATCTTCTCCGTTCCATTCATACGCATTATCCGATGTGAACTTCTGAAGATCGTCAATGCCGAGCTTTTCATATTTCTTGTTAAGCTCTGCGGTACGTTCCTCGCCCTTTCGCAGGATTTGGTCGATATCATCGTCCGTCATATCACCGCCACTGGCAAGAGTGCCTCCTGGATTCTTAAAGAGATCAGCAGCGCCGTGTTGAATCATACCCAAAAGTTCGTCTTTAGATGCGGTGTTCTTCGCTTGCTGCTGGGCACGACCTTGCTGAATGACAAGTTGATCAAGTCGCAGCTTCTGCGCCGCACGCTCCAGAACCTTTTCCTCGATAGCCTTCTCTGTGACAAACCGGAAAACAATCACTTGTTTTTTTTGCCCAATACGGTGAGCACGGTCCATGGCCTGAAGATCAGCTTGCGGATTCCAGTCGCTATCGAATAGGACAACAATGTCTGCCGTGGTAAGGTTGATACCCAATCCACCAGCACGTGTGGTGAGCAAGAATATAAATTTGTCAGAGCCCTCTTTGTTGTAGTCATCAATGGCGGCGATACGGTCTTCATGAGCGGTAGATCCGTCAATACGGCAATAGTTGTGCTCTCTGAAAACACAGTAATCTTCCAGGATGTCCAAAACACGACTCATTTGAGAGAAGATGAGCACACGGCTGCCTTGCTTCTTCATACGAGTGAGGATCTTATCCAAAACAATCATTTTACCAGCATTGTCGATGAGATGCTCATCCGTCGTATACGGAGGTCCGGGTTCGGCACCTTCGAATAGATATGGGTGGTTACAACACTTGCGGAGTTGCATAACGATGTTCAAAAGTCGCGTTTTGGATTCTCGCTTGCCGGCAGCTCCGTTAACCGCATCGATATCCTTTTCGAGAATTTTCTGGTACCATTTAATCTGCATCTCCGACATGCCAACATACAAGTTCACTTCTTTCTTCGGCAACAGGCTCTTCTCGACATCGCTCTTCACTCGGCGGAGCAAAAAGGGCCGGAGAACTCGATGCAGCTGCTGCACAACAGTGTCCTGATCCGAATCCTGACTGGAGAACCATTGATCGAATGCCTCGGAGTCACCAAACACATCGGGCAACAGGAAGTTGAGAAGGGCCCAAAGCTCGTGCAAGTTGTTTTGCAGAGGAGTACCCGTGATTAACAACCGGTTCCGTGAGCTAAACACACGAATGATCTGAGCGAGTGAAGATTCCTCGTTCTTGATGCGGTGGGCCTCGTCGATAATGATATATTCCCAAGGGAACTTCTTCAAATGCGATTTCTCGCGTAAGATCATCTCGTAGCTGGTGATGCAGACATCAAAATCTCCGGTTTCCAGTCGCTCGGCAATCAGCTTCTGACGCTCCTCTTTGGCGCCCTGCAACACCATAACGTTGACCTCAGGCGTCCATCGCTCGAACTCTCTCTTCCAGTTGTCAAGAGTGGATTTTGGGACTGCAACCAAATGGGGGCGTGTGATATCGCAGATGTGTCGTAAATATCCCAAAAACGAGATTGTCTGAAGGGTCTTTCCGAGACCCATTTCGTCGGCAAGAATTCCAGAAATACCATTCTCGTGGAGTGAGACCAGCCAATTCAGCCCGGCAACCTGGTAGTCGCGCATTTCTCCTTGGACAAAAGAGGGCGACTCGCGAAAGACAGTCGTAGTCTCCCCACCCCGCTTTTCATCACTCAAAAGCTCTGCATCTTCTTCCTTCTCAGTTCGGCGTCTCCTATCCCCACCAGCACCTCCTTTGCGCGAGGAACCCTTGGTTTTGGTGGCCTCTTCCGAATTTTGCCGATCGATCTCTGCTATAATCTCTTTGATGCGCGGATTCGGGTTGGTTTCAATAAAATGGCGGAACAAGTCGGTTAGGCCCAAAAGGTAACGGAAGCGTCTGATCGAATCGTCTTCCTGCATCGTTATTTTGTATCAGTTATTGTTGAAAACACGCGTCTTGTCCCAGGAACACAAACCTTTGATTCGTCCAAGCGCCCGTGCTGTTTTTTGAGAATCTTTTTCAACTGAGATTCCTCTGCTTTCCTTTTGCGTCCATCTGTGTGGGGTGCATCGCCTGCGACGCTGCTTGCCGTCGTGTTTGGGTTGGTGTCGGAGTCCTGGAAAAACGTCAGAATACCTAGCATGCTAGTGTTCAAAAGATGAATCGTACTGTGTAATCCGGGGTGTCTTGGTAGTCCTAGATTGATACGTGTTAGCGAAATCCTGGATGTGCGGTGCGGGAACATGATACGTACCGCCATGGGATAATCAGGCTCGTCAACCGAGACTCTAGCTGTGGAATCATCATTGGCATCTGTCATGGGCGTGTCTGCCTGGGACGAAGCATCCGACTCTGGCAGATTGCGTGAAGGCGACATCTTGAATGTTTGCACTCCAGATGCGACTAGGTAGCTGCAGCCTCACTTGTATCGATATCAGGCTGGTGCCAGCTCGAGGCAATACCGCCAATCGCGATGCTGAGGTATTCGCAGCGCGTTCTGCCGCAGCTGTGGAAACGTTGAGGGGGCCTTGGTGGATGAAGTTCTGCAGAGGACCGAGGCAGCGTGAATGAAGCAGCATTGAAAGATCGCGGTGGGAAGAAGGCAAATGGAATTTAATCAGGACCAGGCGCGTGTATGACGCGCGATGATTGGCCCCGGCCCTGATGATTCAGCAGCGCGGCCGGAATAAAATCGGGCCGCGTCCCAGACAAGAAAGCGCCAAATCTGCCACGGAGCGCCGCGCCGCACGCCGTAGCCGCGTCGCATCGGTACTTTGGTACCGAAATCACGTGGCGGCGGACCCTTGTTGGCCTGAGGCCGCCATTATTGCGCCCACCAACAATAATGTCGAATCTTGCCGCTCTGGGTTCCTGTCATCTGATGCTCATTCCATGTCACGCCTCTCTTGCCGCATCCCCATCTTTTGACCTGGACGTGCCACCCTCTCGTTTGTAGATTTGCTCGAACTTGCCTTTCTTTATTCTCGACAAAGACAGTGGTACGACCTTGCAGCCCCCTCAAAATCTTCGTTTCATCTCCACCTCGGGCCACTAACGGCCCCTCGGAGGACAACGTATATTGCTCTTCAACGCACTCCATCTCCTCCGCCAACTACATCGAATACACCAGAATTTCCACAATGGATTCCATGAGGTCGCTCAACACATCCCTTCCAAGCTCGACATCATACTCCCAACCGCCCGAACAGCTTCTGCAAGCTTTCAAAGCTGCCGCTCTCTCCGTGACCAACTTGTACAAGAGTGCCGCCTCCGACCAAGCACAAGCGAAACAAGCCGGGTACCAAGAGGCTATCGAAGATTTGTTGCATTTCTTAGACCGAGAAAACCTTGGATTGGGTGACGGCGAGGGTTGGAAAGTTCGACAATGGGCCACTGAACGAGCAGAAGGAACGCCTGCCACTTTCGACAGCGATGATGACGATAAGCAAACAAGAGGCTCTCCACCGGCAGTACTCCGGAAAGAGCAACGTGATAAAACGCAACAAGATGCATCCTCCTCGCCACAGCCCGAATCAACTACTGAATCGCACGCTTCGACGAACCATGAACAGACCTCAGCCACCCCAACGGGCGACTCTAGCCCAATCACTCGGCCATCTATCTTCACTTTTGCTGCCGGGCCACAATTTCCGGCAATGTCCCCAGACATGGACACGCAAACACCTGATCACATGCCTATGAACTCGGCATCTTCGACTGACACACCAGGTGTCGGTATATCAGTCTTGCCACGAAACGCTTGGTCTGCTAATCGGCACAACAACTCTACCCGGAGATCATCGACCAGAGATTCAAGCACTTCGTTTGGTAACAAGCGAAAGCATCAATTTCCAGACTTCTTTGACGTTTCCGGCCTGAACGGCCGTGACTTGTTCGGCGGTGGAAAGCGAGGTCGATTTGCATGAAGACATTTTTTTTTTAAGTTTTTTTTGCACGACGGAATGATGACATGCTCGTTTGATACCCGAAAGAGGAGGATGGTTTTTGCTAGCATTTATGAGGAGTCATTCAGCACTACTGGATTTTCATAGGCGGCAATTCCATCCTGTCCATGTTTTTTAGACTAGATCTTCTTTTATATAACTATTGCATGGGATATGCCCTAGGCATTAATCCACCCCGAAACTTTTCCTCCTGGTTTTCTTGGTGTTTATACTTCGTATGCAGTAAATGAGCGGCGATGCTATCCGTCGCCATAGTAAATTGAATTTATGTACCGAGAAAACAGCGCTGCTGTTATTATATTAGATTACAAGTTCATAAATCACCACGAGAAATGTGTATCAATTGAAGGCTCTCCATAGTCCGACAGCTACTAAAGCAGCAGATGTCGTAGTGATTCCCAGCTGCCTCGAGCCCATTTTATATTTGGTTGCGCTTTTCATAATGATCTGTTCTCGTTGCTTGAGATTCCGCATCCCTGTATAGTAGCTGTACACTCCAAGTCCGATAAACGCGGCGGATCCTACAGTTGAAACTCACCGTCAATTTTATCCATTACGGCACTTTCCGGGGCTGCTTACCTGTGATCCTACAGGATAAACAATCCTCAAACTGTTCTTGTCCGGAAATTTGCTTTTCAACTTCCTCGGCTTTAAGCTCCCAAGGAGCCCGGTCTTTGGGAGGATTCATCGACTTTTAGGCTGGTTGGATTATAAGATAGCTATTCAGATGCAAATTAGCAACTATCAGAGGAAGTGGTGTGATTCGGGCCTGGCCACTTAGGCCGATAATGGATAAATCGAACTTACATTTTCAAAAAAGACGCATTGAGTAGTATTTAATCCTTATGTCAGCATCCCCTCTTGCAAGAATTTTCGACTGATGAAGTAACAATGCTCTGCTCAAGAAGCGTTCCCCAGAAGATGCGGCGATTCAGAGCGGTCTGCAGCGGCAGAATCGCGCTAGCTTTAGTTTGCGGCCCGGCGTCATAGGACCAAGCAAGACATGCGACTCCCACATTCATACAACTGCCACCATGAGCGGCGCTATTAAAGCGCTGTATATTTACGATGAATACAAGTAAGGGTGTTCCCAGCAGCTTACCGCCATGGACTCATTACTAACAACCTATCAAGCGCGCCGATCTTAGAACATACGTATCGGTCGCGGCTGCCTTCCGCATCGTCTCTCATTCGGCTCTTTCTCGCACACCCCGCGCCGCGTCCCTCGTTGATCTATCTCGCAGAAGCCTCGCCTCCTGTCACAGTCTTCTCTATTGTACATGCAAACCTCTTGTTCTTGTCTCCGAGCGATGTCGACACTGAACCCCTCCTCGTTCTCGAGTTTCTCCGCCGAGTGATCGACGTTCTGGAGGAATTCGTCGGTGCCCCGCTGCTAGCAAGCAAGCTGCAGACCAGCTATGATGTTGTCGCACAACTCCTCACAGAGATGTGCGATGCGGGGTTAGTCAGCAGCACGGAAATAAATTCGCTCCAGGAGAACGTAGAGACGCCGAATTGGATGAATAAATTATTGAGCGGGGTTGGATTGCCAGGGTTAGTTAGCATGGGAGGTTTCTCGATTGACTTTGATATCGCTAATATAATGGTCCAGTACATCGTCGCCAGGCCTTACTCCGCTGAATCCACACAAAGCCCAGTTGCCCGGTGCGGCTGCTACTGCTGCCTCGGGCCCAGCCATCCCGTGGCGACGGCCAGGCGTACGCCACACGTCGAACGAGCTATACGTGGACATAATAGAAACATTGTCAGTTACTATAGCGCCATCCGGTCGCCTTCTTTCTGCCCTCGTATCGGGCACGATCGCGTTCACAGCAAAAATTTCGGGAGTTCCTGACCTTTTACTTGCTCTGACTACTGCCGGCGGCCAAAGAGCAATCAACCAGAAAATGGAATTGCCAGTCTTCCACCCCTGTGTTCGACTTGCGCGATGGAGGGAAAGACCTGGAGAGCTCAGCTTTGTTCCCCCAGATGGCCGGTTCATTCTCGCCGGATATGAAGCAGACCTTTTGCCGATAGATCCAAGCATCGATGCTCCGCCGAGGCATATGGAGAAACTGTTTTTGCCAGCGTTCGTTGATATAAAAAAGTCACTGGGTCCTACTGGAAAAGATTTTGAGGTCAGGTTAACGTTAAACACAAGTTTCCCGGGTGCAAATTCAGGCTTCCGACAGTCTGGAGGTGGACGCAATGGCTCTGGCAGCTCGACACCTTCATTCTTAGGCGTTGGATCCAGCTCCAACAATTCTTCCTCTCCAAGTCTCGAAGAAGTTGTTGTCCATGTTCCTGTACCCAAGGCTGTTCGGAACATCACCGATATGCGTCCAAGCCGAGGCGAGACTGTCTATTCGCCCGGTGATAACTATTTGGAGTGGCGGATACCAACCAAAGATGCTGGGACAGTATCTGGGACGGCCACATTACGCTGCACGGTTCTAGGCTACCAGGACGACCTTGATGAGGCCGAGGCAGAATTAGCAGCAGGCCAAGAGATGCTCCAGGGCTATTACGATGCGGACTCTTACCAACAAGACCCAACAGCCTACACAGCTGAGCCCGGTCCGAGCGGAAAACCCAAAAAACCACGAAAACCAAAGTCTACTAAAACAAAGAAGACAAAGAAAACAAAATCCAAAAAGGCCTCGACGGCGACACTCGAGGCACAATCGACTATAACACCAAGCAAGCTGTCTCCTTCAGGAACACCTCCTCCGCAGAATCCGCCTTTCCGGGAAACCGCGTCACGCAAAGAAAAGCTACTGTCTGCTCTGATGCCCACGTCAGCCTCTGTTTCGTTCTCTGTCAAGGGCTGGCTACCATCTGGTATCCGGGTTGAGAGTCTAAATATCGATCCACGCAAGAGCCGAGGCATGGGCGAAGGTGTACGACCGTACAAAGGCGTTAAATATCTATGTGTCAGTCGAAAAGGGGTTGAGCGGCGATGTTAGATTTGTTTTTGTTTCTCTTTTTCTTGGACGAACTTTTTTCTCGGGATTTAGCGTGGTATGATAAATGGCAGATCATGTTTCCTCCTTGTTTTTGCTATTTTATTGCATTCATTGCATGCATCAAAGGAGTATACGGGGGATATGGGCAATCAACCTATGTGGAAAAAGTACGAATTACATTTACAGTCATGCTTGACCAAGTAGTGACCAGCTGACTAGACTTTTACTGTATATACACGACGCACCAGGTAATTGGCAGCCGTCTTACATATGAATCAAGAGAAAAGAAGTTTGAAATACATGTAGTCAATTTATTCACACTAGCTACCGGATCCAAAAAAAAATGTTGAACCAGAAAATTTTTCCAATTGATAGCACATCACGTTGACATAAATAACATCGAACCTTTTTTTGATTGATATGACGACAAATTTGAATCATGACTCAAAGCTTAAAAGTTCGTTGTAAATAATCTCTGGCGAAGTAGAGGACTGTTTTCAAAAAATTTCACGTTAGAAAAACCGGGTATATATAGATTAGGGTTCAGCGAGATTGGGTGATTGAAAACAGAAAACCTATGGGGGAATTTGGGGCATTATGAATTATGTTTGATAGATAGGGGTATAGTGAAGTAAAACACAAATGAAACAAGTGAATATATGGAAAATTTTTTCTTTTCTTTTTTCCTTTCAAGGCAATGAAGAAAAATCAGACTTTGGGAGGTTCGGATTCAACGCCATTGGTTTCTTGATGGCCATTTGTGGCGGGTTGATCATCTGACAAGTAACATCGATGGTAAGAGATTTGCACAGCAGTATCAAATAGTAGAATCAAATGGTAGTATAAAAGCGGGCAGATATAGAGAAAAGAGAGGGAAGACGTGTGATGTAAGTTCAAGGTAGAAAAGGAATGTCCATTGTAATTTGTTCACTTACTAATAGCAGCAACGGCAACTCGAGTAGCAGCCGACTTTGGTGTTCCTCCGATAATGTATCGCAACCAGGTGAAACGGCTCTGGCGACCATTGCGGTCAAAGTCTGGAGTAGGCACCATGATAGCGTTGACCTTCCTCAACTTGCTAGCTGGGTACGGCGGGTAACGGATATCGAGCAGAGCGTCCATCCAGCTGGGGGTGTTGGTGTATGGTCGACGATGCACAAATACATCGAAACTAGATCTACCGCGGTATGCGCCACTGCCGCTCTCGCCAACACCGCCAAAGGCTAGAGTGTTGACGTGAGGCTGGGCGTCGTTGAGGGAGACGCTTCCAGATCGGAGATTGGCCATCACTGGGGGGAGGGTAAGGGTTATTTGTGAATGAGGACTAGGAGGTTAGGGCTTGCTTACCTTTCTGGTGTTCGGCGCTGTTGCCAAAAACAGCAATTCCCAACGAAGTGTCCTGAACCTTCTTGGCAATGCTGATAGCTTCGTCAACATTTTCGATCGTAACTACAGCGCAAATAGGACCAAAGGCTTCGTTGACAATCATCGAGTCATCTAGAGAGTCGACTTGGATAAAAGTCTGTTCGATGTATCGTTCCTTCTCGTCAGTAGCACCGCCGAAAATGATCTTGCCCTTGCTGTCATCAACCATTTTCTTGAGACGCTGGAAAGCCCGGTCGGAGACAATGCGTGAGTATTCAGGAGATCCCTTGCTGCCGTTGGGGTAGAAGGACTTGTACGCCTTTTTCAATTCTTCCAGCACGGCGGGCAAAACGGATTTTTCGATCAAAATGTAGTTTTGAGCGGTGCAGGTTTGACCAGCATTCATAGATTTGGCCCATAGAAGTCGTCGGGCGACGATACGAGGGTTGGCATTACGAGTCACAATGGCAGGGTTCAGGCCTCCCAACTCCAAAACAACGGGGGTCATGAACGGCGCGGCGGCCTTTGAAATAATGCGGCCGACAGCATGGCTACCAGTGAAAAAGATCTTGTCCCATCTCTCTTCGAGAAGGGCCTTCATCTGATCGACGGCACCTTGAACAACTGTATAGCAGGACGGATCAAGAGCGGCTTCCACAATTTCTTGCATTACAATAGCAGAGTTTGGCGTCTGCTCGCTGGGCTTGATCACGACAGAGTTTCCGGCCGCGATGGCACCAAACAGGGGCACCATGGTCAGCTGGAAAGGATAGTTGCATGGACCGACAATGAGAACAGTGCCCATTGGGTCTTTTCGGATCTTTGGGCTGAGTGGCTTGAACGTCAGAGCAATATCCGGAGCAGACTCGTCCTTGAGCCATTTGTCTATGTTCTTTAGGGTGAACAGAATGTCTCCCATCATCCATGAAGACTCGGTCAGGAAAGCCTCGTACGAGGGCTTTCCGAAATCGCGAGCGAGTGCTTCATGGATGCGATCTTGGTTGTCATGAATGCTGTATATCATCTTAGTCTTTGTTCCGTTTATACCAATTAATCCATACACGGCGACAGGGAAAAAAAGGGAACACAACTTACGCCCAGTATAGCTTGCGGAGCTGCAGCTTGCGAAAGTCTGGAGAACGAGTTTTCGAGTCATAGAAAGCATTTCGAGCGGTCGCACTCTTCTTTGCGACTTCTTCAACTGATGTGAACTCGAGGGGTTTGATGTGGATGGATTCGTCTCGAGCCGCCATTTTTGCGATTATGAGGCTGAAATGAAATGTCAGAGTATATTGCTTTTTAGAATTTTTAGCTGCTCACGTCGGCTGGTTGCAATATTAATATCCAAGCTTCAGCGACGAGCTGCTTTTGCGGGGTTGGTCAAAGCTGGTATACAGCGAGTATACGAGAGGCAAAAATGACGCAAAGAAGTTGACAGATATAGATCAAAAAGCCAAAACCCAGAAATATATGGCAGGGGTATGCCCAAGCAATAAATAAAGAAAAATATCTCACACAAACTGCGAGGCCCGAGAGTAATCAATTATATTACTCGCGAGTTGAAACCTGTCTGAGGCAGTGAGCAAGGAGCAAATGCGGAGAGCGTCGATCGTCACAAGCCACTGCCTCGGCTTGATGATTCAGCGATGAATAGTGCATTCGTCGACTCCCGAGTGCCGATGCTTACATTCTCCACTGGTACCACTGCTCATTTTAAATTCATTGGACACTGAAATATAAATTTGCTACACAATTACATATATCCAGCCTTGAAAATCAACTATAAATCTTCGTGATGGCAAAAATGCTTCAATTTACAGAAATTCCAGGTCGCGCTATCACGTGATAACCGGCGCCCTAACAACGAGCTTTGCAAAAGAAAAAAACAAACACAAACTGTTTGATCTATTTCGACTTGAATTGGTCTTCCGTCACGCCCTTGCCCATGGCAGCAGTGCTGCTGATGCCGCCAGTCACCATGGAGAGACTGTGGTCGATGAGGTTGGCACCGCTCCATTTCTGGTGCGTGACGATATCGATCTTGCGGTCCATCTCGGGCTCTTGCACGAGCTCGCCGTACGCGCGCATACCCTGTTTGGCATATGCCGAGGCAAACTGGTCGGAGATGAGGGCTGTAGAGTGCAGACCAGCAAGTGTGATGAATTGCCAGGCGTATCCGAGCTTGCCAAGTCGTTCGATGTAGGTTACTTGCTCTTCTTGAGACATGGCCGCCTTCCAGTTGAACGAGGGCGACAAGTTGTAGGACAGTCTGAAAGATAGTCAGTTATATCTGCTTTAAGTAATAAAAGAAGTGGATGAATTAGAAATTGACTCACTTTTGCTCGGGCCAAACGGCGTGAACACCGTCGGCAAACTCCTTGGCTTGCTTGTAATCGGGCAGCTTGCTCTCCATCCAAATCAGGTCGGCAAAAGGCGCGTACGAAACAGCACGGTTGATGGCACACTGGGTGCCTCCCTGGTAACGGTAGTAGCCCTCTCGCGTGCGGGGGGCGTCCCAGTCCCAGTAGATATCCACACCTGTGATGCGCTTGGCAATAGCACGAGCTTCCGTGTTGCTCTTGCCCTTGGAAGCCGCCAAGTACTGGTCAACGAGCTGCTTCTTGTTGGCGAGAACGCCAGCATTGATGACATCAATCACCGCGTCGTCAAACCTTTTCAGGCCAGCCTGCGCAGTCCACTGGTCTTCAATGGCCTGCAGCTGCTCTCCAACCTTTCCGGATTGCTCGGCAGCGACCATCAGGTCATTCAGAGGCTGAATGTTGGGGTTGGTGGATCCAATCAGGTAGGCGTGATCCCGGTAATCGATGGTGGAGGTAATGAGGGTAGCAGCTTCAGAGTCGGTCCGTGCAATTGCCAAAAGATCGACACCTTGGGTCACCCGATTAGATTTTTTTGCCTTATTCTACTGAAATAACCAGCACTTACCCATGATATCGGCCTGAGCCCGGATGGCAACCAGACGGTTGATGTGTTCGCTGATGGGAACAAGCACCTTGCCGGCCATGTGGCCGCACTTTTTGGTTCCAGGGGCCTGGTCTTCGATGTGGATTCCAGCAGCGCCGCGCTCAACAAAGAGCTTGGTTAGCTTCATGACAGCAGTCAGGCCTCCGTGGCCGGTGTCTGCATCGGCAATGATAGGGCGCAGGTAGTCGTAGTTTTGGACCTGGTCGCGCTTCTCTTTCGGGGTCGTGATGCGCTCTTCCCGCTGTTTCCGGTCGTGGAACAGCTGTGCGAGGAAGAGTTGGTTGACCTTGTTGGGGACAGTGTTCTATGTACGCAGATTAAAATCATAGCCAACTATCACATGGTAGACGCCTTGGAACATACCATGGGGTAATCGGCCAGATCAGGAGAAGGCTCGTCAGTGGAAGAAGCGGTCGAAGAGCTTTGCCAGCCCGAGACGTAGATAGTATCAAGGTATTTGATCATTTGCGTAAGCATCGTTGGCTCGAGACACCCGTAAGTGAAACTGGCGGTTTTTGTCTAGACATATGAGACATGACATTGTCAGTAAGATTCCAAACTTGGCATGCAATGCGCCGGGCGTGACACTAACGTTGAATCGCTCCTCAAGAAGCTTCCAAAGCTTCTTGGCCTGAACATTGGAAGGATAATCAATCTTCAATGTGCCGCGCTTGGCCACAATCTGCTCAGCAGTGAACGGGCGCTTGGTGTATCGCCATCGTGAATCGCTCCACCATTGCTTGACAGCATTGACCTCGTCCAGATACTTCTGGTCCTCGGCGGCAAAATCTTGAGCACCCATTGTGTTGGATGATCAGTAAAGAGTCACGAGGTTGTTTTTTAGGTATGTATTATTCGTATTCTGGGAGACCCAAGCTCTTGCCCAGTTGTTGCATATAAATCGCACTGCTGCTGTACAATCGCAAGCAACGTACACAGAAAATTAAAAAAAAAAAGTTTCAAAAACTACAACTTTTCCGAATCACGAGCAGAAACTCTCTTTTTTGTATCTGGGCCATTTATGACGCTTTCACAAGCAACGGCTGGCTCGGTAATGGCTCGGCTCAGCGGGTACAATGATTCAGTACTGTATGGACCAGTAACAATTAAGGGAAATCTAGCTTTCTAAGTGTCTAATCACGTTCTGTCATTCTTTGCTCCGTTATTCGGGAGGCAAAAAAAAAAGGCCTCATGCGGGCAGAGTTTCGATAGAGCTTTCATCAGCAGTCTCGGCCCACCGGATCTTGTATAATCTCTCTTGTACTCCGGGGACTGGTATTATAGAGATGTTGCGCGCCTTGAGAAAAGTATTGACAAACAAGTAGTCCTATAGATTCTACAGCATCTTTTCAATTTGGAAAACCAAAAAGTATCCAAACTGTCCTTGTGCTGCGATTCCGAATGTAGGAGAGGCGGGATCATTGCATCATCGTGCGGGAAGCTAGTTTGGTAATACCGTTACGTTACATGGAAATGACTTGCATGTGAGCGCAGCCCCTCTGCTTTAAGAACTCATCACTTTGCAGATATTTTTACATTTTATAGCAACAATAACAAGAATTATATTTGCATATTGTTAATAATTAAATCTCTTCATAGCTACCTTTTCTAAAATGCAAGTGTTCTCCTCGATTCCAACGCACGGTACCTAGGGATTTGTCCAGACCACCCCGGTTTTTGAATTACCGCGCTAGTACGGCAAATCGAAACCAAACGTTACCCGAACGAGTCGAAAGACCTCGGCTCTTTTGTCGTGACTGCTATCGGCGAAGAAATGTCGGAACCGGGATCAACTTGACTTGGGCCGTGACAACCAAAAAAAAGGGCTGGACCGCCGAAATCAAGGGGCGATTTCTGGGGGGAAGGTTTGTTTCTGGAATGAGTCATCGGCTGATGTCGGGTCAACTATTCTTTTGTGACTCAGTTGAGCGATTATGGCTTCAGGATCCCCTTGATCGAAACGGAACTTGACCGAGAGAGAATAATGTGAGGATATGGAATTATTTTAAGGTACGCCTATGGATAATGCGGGAGCAGCGGGGAATAGGGAATAGCGGGTTCACTACTTTTTATGGAAACATGTTTGTTGCAAATCACAAGAAACCCCCCGGAGTCTACCTTGGAAAATTGAAAATAATGAGAAACGCCGCAACATACTCGAAAACCTTTCCTCAAACGCTCTCTACGAATAATTTACCTAGTATAGTCATTCATTATCTACCAAAACACCGCTCAACATCGTTTCGAGGTTCCGGCTCGACATCAAAGAAAAACATGAAAACATGAGCAAGTATATCCGTTAGTATGGAAACTGCTGGCCAACAGCTTTGCTATACGTCTCATAAGGCGTGACTGCACCCAGAGCTCGTCTCTGGTGGGCATTGAGAATGTCAAGCCCATACACGAAACTGGCGTTGACCCACCCAAAACTGAATAAACACCGTCAGCATCTGTCTTCTCTCTTTAGAACATAAAAACTAACCCTGTCTGGCTTGAGCCTTGATTGCCATACTCCGCCTCGACTCGGTGAGGGTCGATTGGGCGGGTCACATCGTACTTTTCCACCACGATACCGTTGAAGTCGACAAAGGCCTTGGTGATCATGTACAGCCACTTGTAGGCCAGTCTTTCGGCGTCTTCTTGATATCCATACCGCAAAAGTCCAGTCCAGGCAAGCATTTGCTGCGGCGCCCATCCATACGGATAGTCCCATTGACGATTAGGACGCGTCAAGCTGATCTCACCGCGAGACTCTTCTGTTCCTGAAACGAGCCCGCCATACTCTTCGAGCCGGGGGAGGGCTAGTTTGACCAGTTTGGCAGCTTGGGCAGGGGTGGCTATACCGGCCCACATGGCCCAGAATGTCGTGGCGCTTTCGTAGGTTTTGCGTTGGTGTAGAACGGTGTCGTAGTCCATAAACATGCCCTTTTCCTCGTCCCAGAGAAGCTTGTCCATAGTCATCTTTCTCTTCCGAGCGCGGCGATCCCAAACAGCAGACGTCTCAAATTCAATCTTTTCGCTCTGAGCGGTGCGGAACTCGGGTGGTATATCGAGCTTATCTTTGAAATACGTGCGAATCGATCGTGAAATATCCACCTCGTATTTGTATAGCAAAGAGTTCAGATCCACAGTGGCCAGGTTTGCACAGATTCTTTCAAGTCGGTACGATGTATCGTGGCCAGACTCGCGCACTGAACGATCATGCGCAAAGTAATCGTCAAGTTCGGGTTCTTTGACTACCCCGTCATTGTAGGCTGCGACAAACTCTGTGAACGTCATGCCATGCTTCTCTGCGTAAGGTGTGAGAAGGTGCAGGAAGTGAGTTGCTTCAGTCTCCGGCGGAACACCCATGCCCTCTGGACGGTAACGCGAAAGACCGGTGACTGGGTCATATCGAGGCTCTGCCGTCCAGATACTGTAGTATTCCTTGATAGCTGCGAGAATGGCATTGCGCAAGAATTCTAGCGCATCCGGCTCCGACTTTATCTTATCGTAGACTCGCAAAGCCATGTCTGTAAGGAAGGGAGGCTGTGACCGCAGCAAATAGTAGGATCGAGTAGCATTGAGAATCTTGCCATAGTGCTTGACGCAGAAGCAGAAATTTATCACCATGGCTTTGGCAAGATCCACTCGGTCACTGACTATCAACCCGAGAGATTCCATGTAGCTGTCCCAGCCGTAAAGCTCATTGAAGCGACCACCGGGAACAACAAATGGAACCCCCCTGAGGTCTTTCTTCCCCGTCTCCGGATCAGTGAATTCCTCCATTGCACAAGCCAACAGGCCTGGTTTGACATTCAAGTCCCTGACATATTCAGGAGTGATTGGTGTCTGTAGCTTCTGAACATCCAATCCAATCTCGGGATGTTCTTCAGCGATCCGAGTGTAGTACTCAAACTGTTCGGGTGCTCCAGGCGGAATATATATACGCGGGCGAGGATCTCCAGTCCAGTCCTTAGGGTCTAACCCAGCGACGGCAATATTAGATCCATCGATCCGACGAGTCAACGCATTCCAGAACATCTTCTTAATGAACCGCGATAGGCGGTTCACCGGGTTCTCGCTTAGGCGCTGTTCATCGAGCACGATGCGCTTCCGACCGTATCCCCGGGCGACTGTCAGCTCTTGGAGCAAGTTCGACAGCATGTAAGTACCGCGGACGTCGAACTTGTTGTGTCCAAAGGATCCAGCTGTACCAAGAGGCATATACTACCGTAATCAGCCATGCTGTGTAACCCGCATACTTGTATTCGTCTCACCTTTGGTCCCATATCCTCGATGGTGATTTCCAGATTCTGGTCTGTGTCCTCCCTTTCCAAGAGCGTAGCTATTGTAGCATCGACATCGACCAGGAACTTGCGGGGGGTCAACGACGACTCATCTGTTCACACACAAATTGAAAAAATAGTAAGCGTCAGGTTCCAAGACCTAAAATTCCAATTTGTAGCTCTTGCTTCATACCATGACTGCCTCTCCGCGCGGGCAACGTTCCCAGAAACTCTTTGATATTATCCCGGTTCAATGATCTCAAATCCTAGAGAGGGAGGAACCATATCAGCGTCAGATATAGGCCAATGTAATATCAAGCTTAAAGAGTCGTTCTTACAGCAGAAAACGTGCGTCGGTGCGTAAGCCGATTATGCAGGTCGTCTTCGCCATAGTAGACATCGGGATCCGAGAAGGGATCCGACACAATCGAAACAGAGCGTTCAAGCCGATTTTGCGAAGTCATAATAAGAGCCCCGCGGGATCTCCAACCGGTGAAGCTTAGCGGGGGAGCGTTGGACTTGGGAGCTGCTGTTCTCGCAGGTCTGTCTCTCTAGAGAAGGGCGAGAACAGTGTGAAAAAAAAGTGTCTAGGGAGGAGTAGCGGGGAGATATATAGCTGAGAGTGAGAAATATAAAGAAAAAAAATAATTACAATATTGTTGAGGTGAGGAGGACCGGGAAAGAGACTTCGCCTCCCAGCGCCCGTTTCGTCACTGCGGGCTTTGACCCACTTCGACCCCCCAAAGTCCTCCGTCGACCTTCCTTTGACCCTGTTCCCAGCCATCGCTGAATATTTGCGACTATCATTTGCACGACTAATGGGCATCTAGCAACCCGCCCCCAATTGTTCATCGCTATCTGGTCATGGTCTGGATCGACTCTGTCGAAATAGGGCTTTCTCCAGGGGGCTCACCCTGTAGTGTTCCCCTCTCAACGCGAGGCGGTGTGGACCACAATGTCGGGATCTTTTTTTTTTTACTTTTCTACTTATCCAGCTGCAGGAGAGCCGAGTCAACTGACAACGCAGAAATTTTCCTCTGACATGATACTACTCGGAGTTACAGTTTAGATCCGACCACCGAGCCACCGTCAACAGCGATTGTAGCACCCGTCACGTACGACCCTGCCCGACTGCTCAGGAAAAGACACGCGCCAGCCACGTCTTCCGGCGTACCGATTCGACTGAGAGGAATACCAGACTTGATCACTTCTTCCATGTCGCGCAACGTCGCTGCCATCATCTTGCTTCGGAACGGTCCGCATGCGAGGGTGTTTGATCTGGACACATTCACAAAAAACATTAGCCAAGTCATATAGTGTGGGGGTGAGACTGAGGGGTGTGCAAACGTGATATTTCTCTTCCCCAAGTGGCTTGCCAATACTCGACTCAAGTGGTGCAGCCCAGCTTTGGATGCAGAGTAGGCGAACGTCTCCAAAACCGGCACTCGCAGTCCGTCCACCGAGCCAATGTTGATGATTCGGCTTGGGTCGCCTTCGCTGGCGCCCTTCTCGAGCAACGGGGTCACGGCCTTGGTAAGGTCAAAGACGCGGTGCAGGTTGAGAGTCAGCACCCTGGTCCATGCCGCAGATGGGTATTCGTCGTAGGGGGCTCCCCAGTTTGATCCGGAGTTATTCACGAGCACATGCAATTCTGCAACAGGACGATTATTATTATAAGCATCAATTACCAGCAGCAACAATGCAACAGGAGCTAAGCAAAACGTACTGCTCTCGCGCTTTCCAAGCTCCTCGGCGAGCCGTTTGATCTCTTCTTCCTTGTAAAAATCCGCTGGGATGGCATGGGCTGTGCCCTTGCCTAGCGCATTGAGCTCGTTGACTGCCTGTTCGCATGCCTTTGCGTCGCGGGATGAGATGTAGACTTTGGCGCCATTGACTATATATCCTTCAGAGATCATTCGACCGATGCCTTTTGCGCCGCCGGTGACCAGAACAACTTTGCCCTACCAGACGCCATGTTAGAGATCGTAGGTGATGAGGACACTCGAAGCTTGGAGGGAGGACCGACCTTGACATTGAACAGGTTTTGGATATCCATGGTGGCGGGTATGTATAATAGCAAATAATGTAGTTTTTTATTTAAAGAGAGGGAGAAAATAAGTAAACATGGGCAGATGAGGAGAAAGTCCTTTGAGTGACAAGCTCATCTCAATGCGACGCAATAGCCGCAGACAAACCGAGGCTCAGAGGATGCGGCGACTATTCCTCTTTGGGTCACCAGCTAGGGCTCTTTGGTTAGGGCTGTGCGGGACCGTCCCCGCCTCCAGTTTTCTCAACTGTTGATCAGTCCTTAGCACAAGAGGGCTGCAGACGAGAACGTGCAATAAAGAAGGAAGAGATACATATATAATATTCGCCCAACCATGGAAGAGCTGCAGGCTAGGCATCGCAAGGAACTGCGCGACCTTCAGGCCCGAATAACTCAGAAGAAAAAGAACGCCACCAAGAAAACCCGGAAAGGCGTCAACGATGAATGTGACAAGCTCCAGCAAGAGTTGCACGAAAAGCAGAAACTAGAAATCGCACAGCTGGACGGCGGCTCTGCTTCCTTCGTTGCAGATGATTTGGAGAATCTCGACTTGAAGGACGACGAGAGCACTGAAGACGCCACACCAACCACTATCATCCAGGAATCAAACCCACCCGCACCAGCCAACGACGCACCTGCATCGCGCGGGAAAAAGCCAAACCGTCAAAAGGCTCGACTAGCACGACGAGAAGCAGAGAGAGTTGCGCAGGCCGAGGTGGCAGCCGAAGAAGCCGCCAAACAGACCGATCATCGCGGGAACGAGAAAGAGGTCATGGACGCCGAGTTTAAACGAATTGGGTTGAAGGAAATTGAGATCAACCCGGATGGACACTGTCTATACTCGGCTGTTGCATGTCAGTTGGATGATCTGGGGCTGGGCCTGAAGCCGGATCCTAGCCGGATTGTGCTTCAACCTCCTACACTCTCGCGTATTGAGACCGTGGCCTCTGCAAAACATGATGGGTATCGGGCCGTGAGGGCCGTCACGGCAGACTTTATAAAGGAACACCAAGACGACTTTGTGCCGTTCATGGAGGAGCCCCTGGAGGAGTATGTAAAAAAGATACGGCTTACGGCCGAATGGGGCGGACAGTTGGAATTGCAGGCGATTGCTAGAGCTTACGGCGTGGATATCAATGTTCTACAGGGCGACGGCAGAATCGAGAAAATTGAATGGGCCGATGATAACACAGACACAAAAAGGCAGATATGGCTAGCCTATTACCGACACACGTACGGACTGGGAGAGCATTATAATGCGCTAGTGCAGAAAGCAGTGTGACCAATTTTGCTGGTCTTTTTATTTCAAAACCTTGATCAAGCACGTCTGCGCCATAAAGAGACTCGGTCGATGATTTCACCCGTGTTATCGTCCTTTCCGGCTTTGTGTGTGCGTTCTGGCTGCCAGTGTACGACACGTTCGAGACCTAGAGGACTGGCTTCTCGTAAAGGGTCGAATTTGACGTTGCCGTCAGAGTCGTACGGTATTTCTTCTCCTGGGTGGCTTAGATGCTCCATGTATGCAAAGGACGGTGATGCATAAGGTGGACCTCCCCATTTTGGATTTTTCGTTCTCGGCCATTCCAGACATATCAAGTTTCCCTTTGGTGGTGAATTAAGCAGCTGCTGATGCCTCATGGCCCATTGTGGTCGCAGACGTGGTTGCAATGCGCAGAAAAACTTTACGATGTCAGACGAAATTAGAGACACGGACATAAATTTATAGACATTTTGACTCTTGTTTCTTTTCTTCACGGAATCTGTATAGAAGCAGGGAAATACAGACAGGTGGGTACGTACTGTATAATCATAAATCAAGTCGAATGAATGCGGTGCCAACTCCAGCTTGGCCAACCAGTCGTCCTTGAAAAAATCGCCCTGGACAAAAGTTACGTTCCCCCGCCCAACAGTGGGGTCTCGCACCGCATAATTGTCCTTGTTTTTTGCTGCCTCTTCCTTGGCTGTTTGTACAGCAGCTTCGCTGTAGTCCAGGCCATAAGTGTCGTAGCCAAAGCTGGCCAGAAGAAGCACATCATATCCAGTACCGCAGCCGGGGACCAATGCTTTTTTCCTCTGTCCTTCAGATATAGGACTCCCTATGAATCCCTTCTTCTGCACGAGAAAGTCCTCGAGGGCTGGACTGTGCGAACCCCTGTCCCATGGCAGTGTCTCTCCCTCGGCCTTGTTGTCCCACATGCTGGCCCATCCCTGCACATAGTTCTCGCCGTCAAATTTGGCCATGTGATCGCGCAAGGCGCTCGGAGGAATGTCAGAGTCTTCTGTCATTGTGGAGGAGATATTTCAATGCTACGTATTGTATGTTGCGCAAGGAGGTGATGGTGTCGTTGAACTCGCGCGAGATCAGTCACGAGTATGACGCGGGCGAAGCTTCCAGACCCCACCTTCCTTCCGGGTGATCTTCCTTACCTGCTCTCGCAAAACACATTCTACCTCAACAACATTGAACAACATCGAGTGTTGACATCGACATCTTGACGATGGTTCATCGAGCTGCAGACTCGGCCTCATATTTATGGCCGAGGAATTCCCAATCAGGCATATTGGAGCCTCGGTGTTTCCTGAAGCGGACAAGTGTCGTTGCAGTCGATTTTGAAAATGCAAGATTTATCAATCTTTGTCAAGGTCGATCGATTGTCAAGTCACAAGCAGCACTGGCCAGTAACTATGGACGAAATGGCCTAGGCCAGAACGGAGCCTCATGATTTGACAGAATTACCTGAAGGAGAGCCGATCATGCTACTCTGGGAAAATCTCTCTCGCCTGCGCAGATAAGACAAAAGCCGTGCCATCCGATCTGGGCCAGAGCTTGTTTTAGGGTACAGGCTAGCATTGCCGATTCCTACCACAACAGGTGCCATCACCAGGCTGCTACGTACCTACATAGTACGTACAGGTCTTGGCTTCACACTTGGCAATGGCCAACCCTCGCAAAATGCTCTTAAATGAGGCTGTCGGCCAATCCGCGATCCCGTTCCGGCTGTCGGGGCGGGTGTCGGGATCGTCGCTGTGCCTGAAACCTCACAGTCTTAGCGCTGCCTGTATTTACCACGCTGGCTCCGCAATTAACTAAGACTCAATTTCCAATGCTACCAATTCGAAGATTTGGCCATTGATAGACCATCGGACTCTCGCTCAATGCCGGCGCTACCTCTCATTTCCTGGCTTGTGCATGCATAGGCAGGATAATTCTCCTCGCGATGACTAAGAATAGTAGCTTAATGCTACGCAACTGGGTAAGTCTATAGTCTGGTAGGCTATGAAAATTGAAGATCAAGTCTGAATCCACTCTGCAGATCAATTCGTCTCACTATGTTGCGGCTATTGGGCAGTGTTGTGACGCCAGCCCTGGCTGGTGCTGGCGTCGAAGATGTCTCACCCTCTTTGAAATATGCCTCCTTCGGCCACTTTCTGCGCCTCTTCTTTGCGGCTGTCTCGAAAGCCTACCCTGGGCTCTACAAATTGCACAGGAAGACCATGTTTCACTCGTTATTGGAAGGCTAAAACAAAATCAATGTTGCTGCTGCTCTGGAGCAATCGATTCTATCCGCTTTGGGCAATTTTCCCTATTACGCCATCAGCACCCCGCCTTTGCAGTCATTCAGCTGCGTTTTTTCTCACCTGGTGTTCTCTATGCTTCATTGTAACGAACTGAGCCTATTTCCTTCCATGACCAAGCCTCTTCGGCTTTCGTCGACCCATCCTCCATTGCTGGTGATTGCCTCACCGGATATTTTTCCGAGAGCCCAAGATGCCATCGCCCGTCGAGGAGTCGGTAGCGACTGAGAAATTGCATAGTTCACAAAGTCAAGAGAGCATAACCGTCGTTCAGAACCCTCATACATCATCAACAGAAGGACTAGACCTGTCAGACGCGTCGACAATCATCAAAGAATTTAGTTCTCAGAGCCAGGATAGCATCGATGTCATCCAACATCATCATCATGGATCAACAGAAGGACTAGACTGCTCGGACGTATCGATTACGGCTGAGAAACTGCCGGTAGTTCAGGAATTGCAGAATTCACAGAGCGAAGAAACCATCGAAACTCACGACTCCCCCCACGATAACGACCACTCAGACGCATCAACGATAGCCCCCGACGATACACCGGCCGATGTCCGACAGACCACCACAACAGACCTAGGGCCCGCTGTTGTTGTCCCAAGACTGAAACGCCGAGGTCTCTTTGCCCAGTTGGCCTTTGTACCCGAAGTCGAAAATGCAAAGACGTACTCACGAAACACACGATGGTTCCTCACAATAGTCGTGGCCGCGGCTGGTGCCACTGCTCCCATGGGGACGTCAATTTTTCTCCCTTCTTTACACCAAGTTACGGCGGACTTGAAGTCAACTGAGACTGTTGTCAATCTGTCTATCGCTTTGTATAACCTAGCAATGGCCATTTTTCCACTTTGGTGGTCTTCATTTAGCGAAGCATTTGGACGACGGTCTATTTACATCGCTTCATTCTCATTATGTGTTGTATTAAATACCCTCAGCGCTATATCTACGAATGTTTCTATGCTCATCGTCATGCGTCTATTATCTGGAGGTGCTGCCGTATGTCATCTATCTTGAGCCCCCCTTACGAATATCTACTAACAACCTACTATCAGGCTTCCGCCCAGGCTGTTGGAGCTGGCTCCATAGCCGACATGTGGGAGGTCAGAGAGCGAGGTCGGGCCATGAGCTACTTCTACATGGGGCCTCTCTGCGGACCGTTGCTGGCCCCTATCATCGGCGGTCTCTTGGCCAACAAATGGGGCTGGCGAAGCACCCTGTGGTTCATGGTCGTCTTCTCTGGCCTTATTCTCATTCTCATCTTACTCGTGCTTCCAGAGACCTTGGCCGTAAGAATAAATCCTTTGAGAGAAGCCGAGCAAGCAGATACCCGGCCTCCACTAGATAGAACCACGAGCAAAGTCTCTTCTACGGCAGTGGCTCGCAGCGCGACCAAGTGGTTGAAGGCCCTGAAAATGATTTTTGTCGACCCTCTCGCTATCATCCTGTATCTGAGACACCTCCCTATCTTACTCACGATATACTACTCGGCCATTACATTTGGCTCGCTCTTTGTTCTCAACATCAGTGTAGAGCAGACTTTCCAAAGACCGCCTTATGGTTTCTCCACGTTAATCACCGGTCTACTCTATCTTCCTAATTCACTAGGATATATGATCACAAGTATCTTCGGTGGTAGATGGATGGATAAAATCATGCATCGCGAAGCCGTCAAGGCAGGTCGATATGACGAGAAGGGGAAGCTCATTTATCTTCCTGAAGATCGGATGAAAGAAAACGCCTTGATAGGAGCATTTCTCTATCCAGCGCCCCTAATCGTCTACGGGTGGTCGGTGCGGTATGACGTACATTGGATAGTGCCGGTAGGTTTTGTTTTTTTCAATGACTGTGATCCCTCCAGTGCTGATGAAATAAACAACAGATGATCGCAAACTTCGCTTTCGGGATTGGTAGTATGCTAATCTTTGCCGTCTCGGTCACCATGCTCACGGAATTTCTGCCACGAAAATCCTCTGCAGGAGTCGCACTCAACAACTTTGTTCGTAACTTGTTCTCGTGTGTGGGCGCGCTGGTTGCGTCGCCCATTATTCATGGAATTGGGAATGGCTGGCTGTTTACAATTCTGGGCTTAGTGGGCTTCGTATCTGGAGCGGCCGTTTTGACCAGTATGAAGAAGTTTGGGCCCCGATGGCGAGAAAAGGGAATTAACCATTGATTTTATGACTACGAAAACTCTTGTGTATTATATATTGATAGCCTTGTGTTCTGTCCTTGTCGACCTGGACATTTCCAATGCAACTGATGACTTGATGAACTTCAATTCTACTTTTTTTTGGAAGCCCGCTTTTGGCGCAAGCAGAAAGATTTCCATGCTCTTAACAAACTGTGTGGTCAATCTATTGTCAAAAAGTAAACTGAATCGTCTCAACTGTACAAAAATAATATCCCGCATTCGCCCGAATAGTACATTGTGCTTCATTTCATATCGTTTCATATAGCCGTCACATTGCAATCGCAATCAACTCAAAACTCCAGAAATGCATATCAAGCCTTGAAATGCAGATATGTTATCAAACTACAAATATCGAACAAAAATAAAAAAAAATAAATGTGAATAGAAATTGGAACGAATTGAAGAATAGGTGGAATCGAAAATCCAAAACCGAAAATAGGGATCTGGTCAATCTGTCGAAATCATTTCAGAAAACCGAAATAGACTTCATGATGCTCTTCAGTCGAGATGTTGAAGGTGGCTCAGGCTCCTTTTTCTTTTGTCGACGTTCACGGCGATCGGTTTCCTCCAGACGCCCGTTCCTCCGACGTTCATCGTGGCGTCGGTTTCGCTGGTCAGAGGAGGGACCCTCATCCTTACGACGATCATGTTGTTTTTCTCGCCTGTCGGACGGTCTCTTTCCGCTTCCACTAGACCGTTTTTCTTCATGGGAACGGCGACTGCTACGACCAGACTGGTTGGTAGACGACCTTTTCACTGGCTCAGGCGCGACAGCAGCGACAGCCTTGGTAGCGTTGATGGCGAGAAGCGGTCCGTTAGTGTTAGACTCGCCTGTAGTCAACGAGTCAATCACTTTTCGACTGATGCTATCGCCGTCCTGTGTTGAAGGTGGCGATACGTCCTGTCTCTTGCTTCGACTATGGCCTGACGAATGGTCTGAAGATTGTCGCCTCGATCGACGTTGCGTGGTACTGACCTCCTTGCTGCTTCGCCTCTCGGAAAGCCTAGCTTTTTCTCTTTCGGCTGCTCGCTTGGCTTTGGCCGCTGCTTCTTCACGTCTCTTCTTTTCTTCTGCCCTTTCAAGCTTCAGTTTAGCCTCCTTGCGCTGCTTGATCTCCTGCTGTCGCCGGGCTTCGTCAAGTGCCATGGCCCAACGGTTCTTCAATATGCCACTGTCGCCCTTGGGACGTTCTAGATGGCCTCGGGGACTTTCCATGGAACCTTTTGACGGAAGTCTCTCACGTGTCCAAGCAGATGTGCGGCGACGTCTTCTCCGTGATTGTCCTGCGTCAAGACTACCATCACGGGTATCGTCCACAGCACAGTCGTCAGAACCGTTCTGCTCTGGTGTATCTTGAGGTTCTCGTGCGAGGTAAGTTACCTCGCCCTCCACTTCAGCGACGGTTGGAACCTCTTCAGCAACAGTCTCTACCACAGGAGCCTCCTCAGCATGAGCAGGTTCGGTTTCTGCGGGATCAAGTGCCCTTTCGATAGATTCCTCTTCGACTGGAGGTTCAGGGGCAGGCTCTTTAGATTCATCTGCCGGGGCTCCCTCTACTATCTCGGCTTCTGGTTGTTTTTCATGTTGATCGTCCGCAGCTGGGGCCTCTTCGGGAGCAGTGGGTTCGGCTTCCTCTGTTGGCTTTTCTTCTGCAGGAGCTTCCTTCGTGACTTCGGCTTCAGCTGGTTCTTCATCTTGAACATCTTCAGCCGGAGCTTTCTCTGCAATGGGCTCGACGGTAGGCTCTTCCACAGGTTCGGCGGCGGGTTCTTCGACTGGCTCTTCAGCAAGTTCAGCGACAGGCTCTTCCACAGGCTCCGTAGCAGGTACTTCGGCTGATTCAGAAATAGCTTCTTCAGTCGGTTCTTCGGCAGGCTCAGTGGGTTCTTCAGCGGGCTGCTCTGCTTCTACCTCGACTACCTCGGCAGGTGCTGGGTCGGGTTCGTCGGCGGGTTGCGTGTCCTCTTCAACATTTGGAACTTCTTCCCCCGCCTCTCTCGTACTGTCGTCAGGTTCCGCAGAGTCGTCTTCCTCGGCTGCAGGCTCTGTGGTGTCTGCTACCTCTGCGTGGGATTCGCTTTCAGGAGTCTCTTCTCCGTCACCGGAAGGTTCTGGTTCTTCGGCGTTGACAGATGTAGATTCTTCCTCGATTCCTTTCTCAGTTTCTTCGGTTGTTGGCACCACATCGTCTTCAGCTTTAGACTCCTCTATTGTTGTAAGGTCTTCTTCGGCAGCAGGTTCGGCCTGTTCAATGTCTTCTGCATCATCCCAATCTCCATTGTCAAGTTGTGATTGTGAATCTGCAGGGTCTGCTGTCTCAGAGCTGGCTTCCTCGGCGTCTTCCTCTGCTTGCTTTGCCGCGGCTTCTTTCTCAGCCTCGACTTTGTCCAGTTCTGCAGATGGGTCGCATTCTGGAAAGTCTCCATCGTCTAGAAATGTTAGCATCAAAGTGTGTTTGGAGTAGGAAGTTTGACCTTTCATACCGTTTTCGCCGTCTTTGCTCGGCCCGTCGTCTTTAGATGCTTCATCAGGAGCTACTGTTTCACCAAAATCATCATCTATATCCCAGGCGTCAGGTATATCATCGACTGGTTGTTCGTCTTCGGTGGGATGTTCTTCGGGAGCGGCTTCGTGGGTAGGCGCTTCTTCAGCAACTGGCTCTTCAGCGACTGGTTCTTCGACAGCGGGTTCCTCAGGAGCAGCCTCTTCAGTAGCAGCCTCTTCAACAGGAGGCTGTTCGGCAGCCGCTTCTTCAGCGACTGGCTCCTCGGTGGAAGTTGCTTCTGCTACAGCATCTTCAGCGGCAGGTTCCTCAGCGACTGGCTCTTCAGCAGGCTCTCCGGCAGCCGGCTCCTCAGCGACTGGTTCCTCAGCGACCGGTTCCTCAGCGACCGGTTCCTCAGCGACCGGTTCCTCAGCGACCGGTTCCTCAGCGACTAACTCCTCGACGACTGGCTCTTCGGCGGCAGGCTCCTCAACGGCAGGCTCTTCGGCGGGAGTTGCTTGCTCATCAGGCTTCTCTTCTGTAGGCATTTCCGCAGGCGCTTCTTCAGCAGGTGGTGTTTCTTCTGCAGCAGGCTCGGCGGCTGCAGCTCCTTTTTTCTTGCCCTTCTTATCCTTCTTCTTTTTCCCTTTATTTCCCGGCACTTCTGCTGCTGGTTCTGGCGTTTTGCTGTAGTCTTCAGGTTCAGGGGTAGCTTCAGTTACAGCTGTGTTCTCCGGCTCCGCTTGTTCTACAGGCTTTTCTTGGACCTCTTGGGCCTTTGCCGCAGCAGCTCCTTTCTTCTTTTTTCCTTTTTTGTCCTTCTTGCCTTTCTTGCCACCAAATCCGCTCCTTTCTTCTTTTGGCGCTTCATCATTTGTTTCTGGTGTGGCGTTCGTCGCTGGCTCTTCCTCTTTGGGGGCTTCTTCGGCTGCTGTTGCTTCTTCGGCTGCTGCTGCGTTTTCTTTCGAAGTTTTCTCTGCGAATTCATTTGGCAATGGAGCATCTTCTGAAGATTTTTCAGCTACGGGTTGCTCTGTCGCAATTTCTTCTGTTGGTGCGTCTGCTGGTGCTTCTTCGGCTGGATTTTCCTCTGCGGGGACTTCTTCTGCTGGTGGTTCTTCCGTAGGAGATTCTTCCACTGGAGTCTCTTCTGCCGGAGTTGTTTCTGCAGGTGGTTCCTCCGTTGACGCTTCTTCAGGAGCGGGTTCTTCTGCTGGCCACTCCTCTACCGAGGCTTTTTCTGCCATTTCTGCCGGTGCTGGTGCTTCTTCTGATGATGGCTCGGTCGAGGCTCCTTCATCCGCAGGTGCATCCTCAGCAGGCGAGGCTTCCCCAGAGGCATCGCCTTCTGGTGAAGATTCCTCTACTGCAGGCTGTTCCTCGTCTGCAGGCTCAGCTGTTTCATCAGCCCCAGAAGCATCGTTTCCAGATTCATCTGGTTCCTCTGGGGCTGGGCTCGCGTCTCCAGAGTCATCTGGGGCGTTCTTTTGGCTTTCAGCATCGTCCGCCTTTTGCTCAGGCTCAGTAGGCGCTTCTGCTGCCTCTGTCTCAGGTGCTGCGTCTGCAGGATTCGCGGCTACCCGAGAGATATTAATCAGCGGTGTTATATTTATAACTAAAATCTTGACTTACCTTCGTCTTGGGCTGTAGGTGACTCTTCGACAGGGGCAGGAGGGCTCTCCTCGGCGGCCTGCTCAGTGTTTTCCTTTTCCGGTTCGGTGTCAGTAACTTCCTTGTTGTCTTGCTCCGGTGGAGGGCTCGGAGGCTTGGGGGATATAGGATGATATGTGTAACCCAGAGTTTGAGGATTATACGATTGATAGCGATGGTGTCCGTCAAACTTCTGGTACTGGAATGTGGGAAGTCTTGCGTACTGCATTGCTGCCATCTACATGGGCTTTGGGCTCTTCAAAGGGAAAAGGATTGAAGGTGGTCTTCTTCTTATTCTTCTTCTTAGGCATGCTCGTGATAATCACGTATCACGAATCAAATGTGATCGGGTCGGGGAGCAATGCGTGTGACGATTAAAAGAAGCAAATGAGCATCAGGGGGGTGCTGCAAGGATCAAAACATGGAATAATGATTGATGAGATTTGGTAATAATTAAAAGTCCAAAGTCCAGTCCTAAGAATGAGTAAGGTTGATATATCCGACGACGTGGTGTCACATTCTTGGGATTACTCGAACAAAACAGTCGCGATTAGGATTCTAGTCTCCCACTGACAATGAACTCTCCCACTTGGGCAAATAATGCAACTGTATTGACGAGCTAACGACCTAATTTGGGCTGGCTATACATTAACGTTGCGATTGGCGCCACGTCTTTGGGCCCATGATCCTCATCAAAGACATAATGATGCATAAACCCGCTTTCCAACACAGGGCGGAGGGGAACCAAGGCGGCCTTTTTTGCGCCGGCAAGAGCGCATCGTCATCTGATGGGTCACAGTAGGGCGTGGGGCCTAGAATTGATCCGTTTGACATCGCTGACAAAGATGACTATTCATCGTTGGGTGTAGGTAACAACTATCCTTAGATGACTCCCCACCGAGGTGACAGGGCAACAACGTCCAGCTTTGTGGACACCAGGCACCTTGTCCAAGTCATTTTCTTCAAGTTTCATCCTAGACTGAGTCATTGTGTGTTTTCGTCCAGGTGTCCCTATGGGCCATTTCTAGAAAGAGTTGTTGTAGCTGTGTTGGTGATAGCAACACTCACTGATCGATACGAGGACCGTTTGTGCCCAACGTCGAGCGAATTGCACCAATGGGGCGGACAGCTAGGTCATGCAAGTCGATGGAAGTCGAGATCCGACAAGCTGGTCGAATAATTAACTCACGGAAACCATGCCAGATGAGTGGCTTGTCAAAGTGAAGCGAAACGTCCTGCATAATTCCCCACCGGCTTTGGGCCCACGGTGGATTGGAGATAATGTAGTACTGCTTAGCGGTGGACGTTTGTATGCCCAGTCCCCGTTGTCAAAGCATCATTGATATCTCAAACGAGCAATTGAATGTATCCAAAGCCAAAGCAGCTGTATGCACCATTAAAGAGACGGAGAAAAAGAGATGGAGTGAAAAGACGAAGTTCAACAGGAAAGATTCACACGGGGAAGGAAGCCCGAATGCCCCACATCTCTTCCTAAAAGGGAAAGGCGCATTAGACGCAGCGGGCCGCTCCATGCGATGCTCTGGCAGCCTGTGATTGGCCGGCGCCTTCGAGATACACGATACAGCGTTCACCGAGGCCTCAAGCTGCATTCATCCCTGGCCCCTTTTCTCTGCAGGCCCTGGGTTCGAGCAGGGAATTTGCGTTTACGTGCTACTATCAAACGAATGGTGCCTGATGACAGGGGCGGTTGGCCTCGCCGTGAATTGTCATGGGCTTCCAGCGGCCCGAAGCTCGCACCATGATACCATGCCTTCACTATGGGCTCATTATTATCGGCATGTCATCTCTCCTTACCTTGAGATGACGACTTAATGCATTATAGAGGTAGTATTTGTAGAATTCCGGTCTCTGCCGACCTTATCCGACGTGCATAAAACCTACATTGCTGCAGCAAAGTACGTAAGCAGTTTGTGTCTACCCTAATGTTGTGCATTCTCGACGCATTAACTAGCAAGGGTTTCGCTCTTTTACGGTCTCTCTGTTGACTGAATTGATTAGATTAACAACAATAACCGCCGTCGGGCTAAAGAAAACAGAAGATCCTGTTCTCGTAGCTTCTAAATGCGGACATTTGCTTATTCCTTTTCGGGGAGTAGACGCATTGCCCAATCAGAAAAAACAGTGGCAGCTATGACATATGACAATTGATACAGAGATAACGATCAGAAAGGCCCTACATCGGAATAGCCATTCCATCGCCCCTGGGATCACTTCCGGCACTGTAGATCAACTTCCCGTCGTCTTGGTGTACCCTGATCAGTTGTCCACGTCCAAACATACCCCGCTCGTGCCCCTTCAGCACTGTAACTTGGTGACCCAGCTTGCGCAGTCCTTGGACCGCCGCCTCACTTATTCCATCTTCCACATAGACTGTACGGTCCAATACCTTCCCGGCCTCAGGCATCCCCGCACCAATGCAGATGCGTGGGGAATCCAGTGCCGCTTGGGGGTCGTAGCCAAAGGCCAACATGTTCAAGAGAACCTGCACATGGCCTTGGGGTTGCATGAAGCCACCCATGACTCCATACACAGAGTGAAGCGAGCCGTCCAGATTGGTGACCATCGCAGGAATGATCGTATGATAAGGTCGCTTTCCTGCGGCCAGGACATTCGGATGTCCTTCGCTAAGGGAGAAGTTGGAGCCTCGGTTCTGCAGAGTGAAACCACATCCGGCGGGGATGATGCCGGTGCCGAAGCCAGCATAGTTGCTGTTGATGAACGAAATCCCATTGCCATCCTTGTCCGTGACTGCAAAATAGACAGTGTCGCAATGGTTATGAGCCGGGCTCCCATGATCCAGGATATCAGTCGCCTTGTCAGCATTAAACAGCTTCGCACGCTCTGCCAGGTAAGGGCGAGAAATGAGCTCATGCGTAGGAACTTTCACGACATCCGGGTCCGTCACCCACCAACTAGCATCGGCAAACGCGATTCGCAGACTCTCAATGACGGCGTGGAGGTATTCTGCAGAGTTGTGTTGCTCTGGCGTGAAGTGAGGGATCTTTCCCAAGCGCTCTAGTTCCTCTAAAATACCCAATGCCATCAAGGCGACGATGCCTTGGCCATTTGGAGGGTGCTCCCATATCTCTACGCCGCTCTCGGGGTTGCTATGGCCTTGTTTCTTACCCACACCTTGCCCGCTAAATGTCAACGAAATGGCGTCAACGTCTTGGCTACCAATCTCGGCATGGCTCTTCAAATCATCCAATGTTAGATACCCTCCTAAATCTCTGACAACTTTGACTAGCTCATTGGCTACGCGGCCTTCGTAGAAGCCCTTTTTCCCTTCGGCAGCTAAAGCTCGGAATGTTTGGCCTAGCGTGGGGTTTTTCATAATTTCCCCTGGTTGAGGTGCCCTCACTCCATCTTTCGCAGATGCATCCTTTTTGAGCATCTCTCTAAAGTTGGGGGACGCATTGCGGACCTGCTGTTCGGCTTGTTGCCACTAAAGACGCAGGATCAGTTCATGCTTGTGCTGATAAATCTAGCTTAAAAAGCGATTCTTACGAAATATGATGACAATTCGGAAACAGGAAATCCTTCTTCCGCCAATTCGATGGCTGGCGCCAATATCTGCTGCAAAGATAGCTTACCACTGCCAAATTTCTCGATAGTGTCCACCCATCCTGCTGCCGCACCAGGCGTTGTGGCCGCGAGAGCACTTGTCAGAGGAATAGCGCCTGGGTCATCCGGAGACAACCCCAAGTCTCTACGGACATCTTCCAGGGTGGCTTTCGTTGCGTATCGGCCGGAGCCGTTCATGGCGCTGATCTTTTTTGTCTCCGCATTGTAGAAAAGACAAAACATATCCCCTCCAATACCCGTTGAGCTTGGTTCGGTGACATTCAAAGCGGCAGCTTTAGGTTTTCTTTTAGCCAGGGCTCTAGCGTGAAGGTGGTGAGATATCATGAATACCAGTTGCTACAGCAGCATCCTAGAAAACGTCGTTAGACTCAAGCAATTGATTGATGTTCAACTGTAGTTCAATGACATACCGCTGCATTTCCGCCTTCCCTTAGAATCCTCTGACCTGCGGCAGCAGCCAAAGGCTGAGTACAAGCCACAATGCCATTTGTACTGTGTACAGCGCTTCTTCTACTCGGAAAGTTGATGAATGCAGGTTTCGCATTGGGGTAGATTGCCTTGGCCGAGAGCGTCATATTGGACTTGTCGAAAGCAAGATATTATTCTCCTCGTAAAGTAAATAGCGTAGTCAGGAGGGTCGAGCAACAAAATTCCTTATCAAGTAGAATAAATTCAGGGGACACGCGATCTCAAGCCAACCATAGCATGGGCCTCTCCTCGACCTGGGAACCCCTCATTTCCGAGCTCGGCTCGAAAAGCGGAGAACTAGAATCGGAGGATCGCCGAACATGCTAGGTATTCGTGAAAAGAAGGGCACAGCAAGAAATGTATTCCTGGGGGGTTTCGAACAGAATGATTAAGATAAAACCTCTTTGTCTGATATCATGTAATAAGGAATGTGCGGCATTGGGAGCCTGAGGCATCGCATTGGCGTAAGAGACCCCGCAACTTCCGGAATGACGAATGACCTCTTTCCGAGTCGTGATCTTGGAACAGCAGTGCTTTCTCATGTTTTCCTTTCCCCTGTCATAGCCTTCAGCTGTTTCTAGCTCGCATGAGCTGGCTGGATTTTGTTCGCATATTGTCCCGGGGACAGGATGGTGGTTTTCGTCGACTACGATGAGGAGGATTCGTACAATGACGCGCATCACTATCACCCGCAGAATCTTGGGCCAGCCTTACAGTCCAGTGAAAAAATCGTCGCTTCTAACGTGACCACGAAGCGTGCTGATGCCAGCAATCTGTCAAGCAGTATCGGCGGCACTGCAGAGTGCTCCAGCGCGTCGAAGGCGATCGAGTCAACAGGACAAGCCGAAACTCTCAACTTGGATGCTTTTGGTCGCTCTTTGAGTTGCTATCCGTAAGTATCGGCTCTTTACCGCCCTCATATCAGTGCTAATAGCTTCCAGCGTTGTCAGAGAACTCGCTCGATACTTGGACCTGAATAGCCTCGATGCCCTTTCTAGAACATGCCGCCAATACCGAGCCAATTTGATGCCATTCCGCGATCAGCTCATCAAGCGAACCCTACGATGCGAAAATGAATACATACAAACGCTGAACGAACTATTGGCCAAGGGAGCTATGATACCGGAAAGCATCAAGGATGTCATTCGAACGATGAATCAGGGCAATGCTGAAGCTGGAAGACTCACGAGTGGCAAAATTGGAAAATGCGCTCGCGATATGGTGGGCGATTGTCGTAGATGTGCCCGGGTTGTTTGCAGGGTCAGTTCAGACAGCTTGTCGCCCAAAAGGCTTCTTGTTTGCTGATTCGATGCAGAACTGCACGATTAAGCCTCCTAGCGCGGTGATGCTAAAGAATCGACTCCGTCGTCTTTGTACTACCTGCCAGACAGCGCCGCTTATCTGCCACTTATCTCCCGATAAATGGGCATCAAAATCAGAATCAAACCACCATACGACTACCCCACCTGCGTTTACGTACCCGGCTTTTGCCCGTACTCCCTGTGACTGCGAGAACGCAGTTTGGCTGTGTCAGACATGCGGTCATTCATTGCGCAATAGAGATACGACCTACCGACGTATTTGGACATGGAGAACCCATTATAGCACATTTCTCGGAGGCGGTCTCGGGACCGGGATTGGAGAAGGCTGTCAGGGTGTCAAGTGTGGGAAAGGCATGGACTGTCTGGCTGCACAAGTGATTGAAGTAGAGGTGGATTCTGATGCAGACGATCCTATGATGGCGACTCCAGACCCCCACAATCATGGACATGGCGATCATACGCAAAGCGACCGTGAACTCACTCCCTGGGGTGTACCTCAAGGCAGGCCCGACAATCTCCACCACGATGATACGCCGGGGTATTTCCAGCAGGAGATAGTCGGCATTGGTGGGGTGGTCAAACGCAAGTCCAAGAAAAGGGTCGCAGTGGGCGCATGCGTGGATGAACATGAAGATGAGCGCGAAACAGGCAAGTATCTTTTATACGAAGAAAGTGGTCAAGATAGGGCATGCTGTGGGTGGTGTTGGAGAATTGTGCCCAGCTGCAAGGACTTGGAGGCTCTGGTTTAATTTGATTAAGCAATATATCTTTCTACGTGCATCTGAAAGTTGTCGTAGCATATGTATCTCTCTCCCTCTTTGTCTTTGTGTTTATCCTATCAATTCATTTCTCTGACTGATAATATTTGGAAGTCTGGGACAAAGCAGTCTTGAACTTCAAATCATAACGAACACATAAAGTACTAGCTGGCGAAGACAAAGCCCTTGAGGACAGCAATTGAACATTGAAATCTGTCGCCACCTTTATACTTTATTATGTGATTAATTATACAAGATTTACCTCCATTGTCGTCTTTAGTCGTCTTTACGATCAGTGCTTTGGCCTTACTTCAAAATGGTATGGACTGGTAACATTAGAGGCCAGTCACTCACTCGTGACCCGAGTACCAGAATTGCCTAATCAGGAAACTTTCTGTCCAGCCTGACCTTGCATGCACTTTCCTGCTGTTCTAAACCCTCTAAAAAGTTCGTTCCGGCGGACATCAATAACGGAATAAAAGAACATAATAATACACATAATCCCAGACGCCTCTAAGTAATTTGATACAATAGCACAAAAGTTAGCTCCATGAGACTTGGAGAAAGCTACTCAAAAAGAGCTTGTGATCGGCACTGCAAGAAACCGTAAGCACACATGCAACATTAGGAAAGAGAAGAACCTACCATCTGAAAATATATACCTCTCTTCTTCAGCAGCGAGGCATGCGTCCCTGTCTCGGCCACGCGACCGTCACCGATCACAAAGATCACATCGGCATTCTGAACGGTGGCGAGCCGGTGTGCAACTACCACCATCGTGCGGCCTTTCCTAGTCCGTTCAAACACAGCCTGCACAGACTTTTCTGTTTCAGAATCAAGACTTGAAGTTGCCTCATCCAGCAACAGCAATCTGGGTTTTCTGATCAGCGCTCGCGCAATGGCGACCCGCTGCTTTTGGCCTCCCGATAGGGCAACTCCGCGAGCTCCGATCTTGGTGTCGTGCTTGTCCGGGAGCGAGGAGATAAATTCTTCAATTCCGGCATCACGACACACTCGCTGCAGCTCCTCATGCGAAGTTTTGGCCTCATCCACACCTAAAAGAATGTTTTCGCGGATGGTTCCATCAAATAGCAACGGCTCTTGTGCGACAAGGGATATAGAATTTCGGTAGCTGCTTAGATGGATGTCGTTGATATCGATACCGTTGCAGAGAATTTTCCCTTTCTGAACGTCGTAAAACCTATCTCCACGTGTCAGAACTGAATCGTCTCAAGCTTGAGCAATATGGACAAACTTTTCTATCAGAGAAATTATACTAGTCTTCCCACTCCCTTTGATAAGAAATTTCATGTTAGAAATAAACAACTTCGGCAAGAAAGAGGAAGACGGGGGATGTGCTTACCAGAAGCGCCAACAATGGCGGCGAATTGACCCTTGAAAATCTGAGAGGAATTAGCATCTCAATTATCAGAATCATCTTACGATCGGACTCACCGTCATGTTCAAGTCACTTAATACTGGCACATCTCGAGTCGGATATTTGAACGAGATCCCCTTGAGCTCGATCTTCATGCCTTGTGATCGTTTTTTGCCTGCTAGTGAACCGGCAAATCTGGATTGGGTCACGCTACTCTTAGCTTCTTCTTGAGGTCTCATACTCCGGATTCGATTGGCAGCTGCAAAAGCTTGTGATACGCCTGTTTCCATGGTAAGCAAGAGATTTTTGCGTGTCGACTTGATGCTCAGAGAAGGTGCTTACTCGGTCCAAAGCTTAGCGATTGACCTGCACTTGTACTGCCTTGCACAATAGCAAGATACACCATTACTGATAGCCCTATTAGCAACATGATTCTCCAAATGAGAGCAACTGGAGACCTTACGGTAATTGAATGGAGTATATTCGTAGCTGGCGAGAAGTCGCCCGCCATACCTGCAAATTTGAATGAGCATTTGCGATAATCAGTAACAATAGATGGATCATGAAACCTACCATTGCACAAATGCCATACAAAGGAGAGCTATACTGTCACTCATTGCAAAAGTAAAAGTGGACAACAACGCTTTGCGAAAAGCCTTTTTGTAGTGGCTCTGCAGTTGCGCTTCATATTGACGGCAGATCTCGGTTTCGAGAGTAAGCGACGAAACCGTGCGAAAAGCATTGACGGACTCTGCAGCAAACTTCGAGCTTTCTGTAAAAACTTCATTGTTCATTTGTTCAAATTGGACTTCGTATCGCATGCGGAGATAGCCTGCCGCAAGAATTATTGGCATCGATGTGCAAACGGTCAGCAGAGTCAGCTTCCAGCCAAAGTAGAGAGACAAAGATATGGATCCAAGAACGTTGAAGACTGAAGTCAGCACCAATGCCATATTGAGACCAAGCAACTGTTGGAGCTGTGCTGGATCACTGGCTATGCGAACTATCAGACTCCCCACCGAATTGGACTCATCATCATGGAAGGATATAGGTTTTGAAAGAATGTTTTGAAAGTACTCTTGGCGATAATCGCATAGGAAGTTCTGTGTACATTAGCATACGAGTATTCAATTAGTTTCCAACTCGTTTTTTTTTTCTTCTTCTTTTGGAATTCGACACTCACGTATAGAACAGTATTTGACGACCATCCTAAAACAAAGTTGCTTCCTCCGGCACCAAAGCCCAATAGAAGAAGCATTAGACACCACCAGTTGGTTTGGTCGCGTAAGTATTGGCCCCAAAAGTTGAATAACGATATAACATTTGCATATAAGTATGCATGCAATGGGAACGAGACTGGGTAAATCCAAAATTTAGTTATGAGCAAAAGAAAGGCCTGGTGAAGACATACTACCGGCGCCCAATGCACCCAAAACCATCAAGGTGTACCACCACCATTGGTGCTTTTGCTCCCAAACAAACAGCTTAAAGCTACCGGATACCCTGGTGGCCTTGGAGACGAATTCTTTATCACCAGGAACTGCTCTGGGCCCTCCTTTTAGCTTCTTGGATGGTAGTAAATCCGCAAATTGACTTCGTTGACGGAAGTTTTGCATTTTTGTTGAAGGATCGCTGCTCAAGGATAGACGTTGTGCATTTGCGAGACCCCAATACAGTCCATTCTTGTCGTTTAATAGTTCCTCGTGTGTCCCTTGCTGGGAAAGCTCACCCTTCTTGATCACAATTATCTTGTCGGCTTTCTTGATAGTTGACAGACGGTGTGCAATTACTATTGTGGTTCGATTTTTGGAAACCCTGTCCAAAGCAGCCTGAACGATTCTTTCACTGCGGACGTCAATGGCGCTCGTCGCTTCGTCGAGAATCAAAATACTGGGTTGCTTCACAATGCTCCTCGCGATTGCCAGCCGTTGACGTTGGCCACCACTAAGCTTCAACCCTGCATCACCAACGTTGGTATTATATCCCTAACAAGCAGTCAGATCTCATATTTTAACCTGGAGAATCGAAGTTGAGCCCGCAGACCTCTGGGAGTTGAGAAATAAATTCATCCGCAAATGCTTCTTCGCAGGCGCCATGCACTAGCTCTTTTTTCTTCTCCGGAGATGCGTCCTCCCATTTGGTACCTATCAGGCCATATTCGACATTCTTGTATATGGTATCGTTGAAAAGGAACGGCTCTTGTTGAACAAGCCCGATTTGTGATCTCCACCACCGCACATCAATGTCCTTTAGATTTCGGCCACCAATTGAAATGAACCCGGACTATGATACAACGTAAGAGATTCGCCTTATTTATACATATCTCTTCTGATTCTCGGATGTTGACACTCACATTGGCAGTGGGAACATAAGGCAGATTGTCTGCATCATACCATCGTTCGATCAATGCGACAATTGTGCTCTTTCCTGAGCCCGATTCTCCAACGATGGCAGTTGTCTTGGCCCGCTCAAATTCCACCGTTAAATTGTTGAGGACTTGGACATCCGGTCGGGTGGGATATGCAAAATTGACCTTCTCAAACACAATGTCATCCTGGGCGGAAACCTCTGGGGCTTTTGCTCCTTTCATCTGAGGAACAGGAGCGTCGAGAATGGCAAAGAAAAGACTCGCTGCCTCGGCAGCTCGAATGGCAGAGTTGATTGGTGTCGATATGGCTCCAAGAGAGAGAACGATCAACATAATAGCTGATATTGCTCTTTCAAACAGGAATGCGCGTTAACATCAAATCTAGATGCTGCAGAATAAAAGTCTACTTACATGACGACAGTGTTGACATCGGATATCTTCAATTGCATGTACAAACGAATCGCATACCAAAATGATAGAGCATAAGTCCTAGGTTCCAATCAGTTTCGATATTCTCTGCAAGCGAAGACTTTCCAACATACGCATGAATAGCAAAGATTCCTAGATTAAGAATTTGTCAGAAAATCTGCCATCAAACGCAACTGGAGAGGCCAAACCTACCTGGTGAATGCTGGATTGCTGCTAAAGGAGACATTGCTAGACCTTTCTGTCTACATGCCTCCACCCATGTTGCATATCGCTTCACCATTTTCCCTTCTGCTCCGCATGCGGCTACCATTTTGATCGAACTGAAGGACTCGACAGCAACAGAAGCTGACATACCATCGGCCTGCTCTATCTCTTTCGTCCGCTTTGCTATAAGCGGTATTGTTAGTCTGTAGAAGACAACAATGGCGACTAGCCCAATGCTTGTCACCAAGGTTAAGTCTCGGTTGTGATTGAATGCTATAATTAGAGACGTCACAACCAGCGTGATGCTCTGGATAAACATCGATAGTCTTTCTGAAATGCCAATTTGCAAGTTGTTTGCCGTGATGGTAATTATGGAAGCCGTCTGGCCAGGAGGAAGGCTGTCGAAAAGAGCGATGGGCTGATCTAGAAGAGCCTTGATATAAGCCAGTCTCAAGGCTGATGTTATTCGAATACTTGTCGTGCGAAATGTCAGCTTAAATGCACGTTAGCTATCAACTTCCAGATGTTTCCACAGCAGGTGAGAAAAGTAAAAAGAAGGGTAAGTGGCTTACAGTTGCGACATAAGCGAGGCAAAGTCTCCAAATAAATAAATATACGAGATATGATCTGAGATTTCGCACATTTATCAGCCTTCGTTTTGTATCATCACCAATGGAAACGCTGGAAGATCCATACACATATTTATTAACAGCACGAATAAACATCTCTTGCTTTGTGCTGGATGTTGATGAGTAAAACTCGGTGAAGACGCCGGCCATCTGTGCTATTGCGCTGTTAGAATGCGCTATCAATTGATACGTGTACCAAGAAGATCTGTCAGTTTATTCCTAGAGAGCTTACCGAAAACAAGATTCATGAGGGGAAGGGTGACTCCCATGCATATTGACGCAGCTGTCCCGGCGAAGAGAAAAAGCCAGTCAGATTTCGTCGAAAATGAGAAAATTCTCTATTCCGTCTGTCAGTGATCAATAAGGTTTATATATGTTCCTTTTCTCTCACAATGAAATGAATTAATTGTATCTTGTAGCTATTGAAAGCATTCTTGTTCCAGTCGAAAACCATGTTTGCTGAAACCGAATCTTCGGTTGTATGATCTGGATGTGAGCTATGTTGTTCTCAATTACCTCTCACTCCAGTCTTTTTTGATAAAAAAAAAAAAACGAGCGACTATCCTGTCTGTTCAAGACGGCCGATAGAAATAATTTTGAGCCTCTGGCTATCAATCTATGCCCTAAGATTCATTTGATCTCATATTGTAGTCGAGAAGTAGAATATTTCTCGTTATAGTTAATTTCCCAATGCTTCGTAGAAACGAAGTAAATGGGCAAACATGGATCGAGGAGCACGCAAAGCTCACTTACTCCAAAATATGTTGATCGTAGTCTTGGGCCGTGCACGTAGCTCTCGTTATCGTTATCACTATTATCATTGATGACACCCCTGAGCGGCTGACCTTTGCACTACTACGTCTAAAGTTTTAGGCTTCTTATCTAAACCAGTTTCAGTTGTCACTTGGTAGTCTTAGCCCTACTAATAGCAGCAATAGCTCAGGGGTTCTCGAAACATATTTAGCCTATCACGCTCCTGTTTCCCCCAACAGATAAATTCTAAGATTTGATTTATCTGAAATTTCTCTTCCATGTGGCTAAGTCTCCTAAGTACCGGACATCTGCAAGGGCGGAATCCGATTTACGGGTGATCACCATGTGTATGCATTTCTCCGTGCTACGTAGAACATCAGGCCACCAAGAACGTGCTCGTATAACGACCCGGGTGTTTTGACTGAAAAGAATCATGAGGCGATCCTGTCGCGACTCATCGCATATACTAACAATGCACGATGCAGATCATCGGGCCGTAATAATGACAGTACACGTATTTGTAATACCTCTATTGAAGTTTATCGCCTGAATTTTCCACCCCGAACTCCGTACAAGATTCAAATTCTTATTGTGCTTGTTCGGCTGGATGCTTCCGGAACATGATTAGATGTAAGTGTAGCATGAAATTTAAGTCTTTTATATGTATATATCGATCTAGGGTCTATAGAGTACTCCGTTCCAGACGCCGTGCAAATGTATTAATGGTTATATCTCTCTGAATCACTTCGTCGCGCTGTCACATCGACAATAGAGTAGGTACTGCGGAAGAAGTACCAAAGTCGTCACGTAAAGCGACATCAAACGAGGCAGCTCCGGTCAAGTCTGACTCTTATTGGAATCTCAATCTTGGCTCAATCAGATTCCTCGATACTTGAGCACATCATCCGGATTGTGTCCCCAAGTTCTTTCACGGTCTCGCGGTCTCGCGGCAGGGTATGGCCTTTGGCATGATCAAAGAGGAATGCAGTGTCCATGTCACAGAGGTTATAAAGCGACATAGACCCTCCTAGGTACGGGTCCAAAGATCCAACTGTATAGGGAGTTAGAATTGCAAATATCCTACCAGGAGAAGGGAGTGCGTATTTGCAGAGCATATGAGTACTTACTGACATGGCATGTCGGAATAGTTATTTGCAAATCCGACTCGTCTGCCAACACGATCGCATTTAAATCCGGATTCATAGGCGGCCACCCAGCGAAGAATACAGCACATTTGAACATCGGTTTCCTGCCTTCTACCTCGAATCTCCGTTGTTCGTGTAGTAAGAGAGTCGCCGCAACGGTTGCGCCCTCCGAGTAACCGATGATCCCATCAAAGGGGCCATCTCTTTCCATAATATCGTATAGGTAATCCATAGCCTCTCGCGAGCTATGGTAGCTGGGGTTATCGAGGTTAGGGATAGGGGTCCCAACTGTAGGCCCCATCAATGCCCGCATCTGATCTTCTGCAGTTGCACCCTTTGGGAAGTTTCGAATGCGATCAAGGATATCGCTGGATCCATCCTTGGCATCAACTGGCTTGATAAACCGATAATACGGACCACGTCCAAAGTATGTCTCGAATGACTCCGGAGGGAACACTTCGACCGGCCCGTGAATGAAGCTGAATTCGGCAGTGTTATCTGACCGTAGCTCTTTGACTATAGGAGCTACAAAAAACCAGACGTCAGGATCATTCACCGTTGTTGGAACGTTCTCACAAGTATTATATATCCATTGATGTATCAATTGATATCAATAATACATATGCGTGCTGTAATGTACATACCGAGCTGGACCTCAAACTTCTGTTTTGGCTGTCAGTCTTCTAGGCCGGTACCAAAATTGACAATGTGACGGTGTATGTTTTCTTTCCAAGGGGGAGTTTTCCCGACGCCTTGTCGAAGAAAGCTATGTAAATTACTTACGTCCGAGCTACCGTATGCTCCACAGAGACACAGGAATCGCATGATCAGGTACAGAATAACCAGGGACCTTATTCACCTAATCCTTCGTAGCATAAAGGGTTCGTATATATATAGATCGTTATCACAAGAGAAGACAGATGGGAGCTTCTGAAGATAGGAGACGAAGATCGGACGTACTTAGGCGTGCCTTCATCTTCCGTATTATTAAATATTTACGCCACGCCAATAATGTTGACTTTTGAAAATACCGCTAACGGTAACGTTTGTGAAACGATTCTTTACACCCAAGGCTCTTTATGAAACTTCAAATCAGATTCGGATGCGAAAATGTCGCCCTATCGACGTCCTACAATAATTCGTTTCGCTGACATGTTTTATGCAAAGAAATGTTTAAGCTTACCTTGATCTCCCGCAGTTACGCTTCGGCGACGGAAACTAATAAACATACAGGTAACGGTGCTGCTATGCCGTCGCACTTTTTGCCTAAATTTTGAGACGGAGGTCGCACTACCGGGTCGATCATGTCAGACAACATAAGGGACTCACGGAAGACGTTGGCCCGGGCGAAGGCTATTTTATATTGTAGGACGGTGATAGGACCACAGTTTCACACTCCCAACTTCTTTGGAGCTCCACAAAGAGCCAACATTATTAAGGGTGTAATAAAATCATTTCACTAAACTCATTTCATGACTCTGTTTTTATCTAGCCTGATCAAGTGCTTAAAATTAGCGCCTCAACACTATTCCAACATAGTTTGAACACTGGCTATCTGCGGAAAAGCGTACGAGGGTTCCGAGGTCGGGGCCAACACGCTAGCCCTTCGTATGCATGTACATCCCACGTATTACGATTTAGTATGCGATAGCAAAAGATCCTGAAAAGCGTTGATCAATTTAATTTAATTGACTTGCATGTTTCCCGTCGTGTGCGACGGTTGCTTCCTGGTACCTGCGTGTGGATTATCGTACAATTTGGTGGTTATCAGGCCAAAACGGGAGACTGGGGGCGCAACTAGCTCCTATATAGGAGAAAGACTTATAAACGTCCCTCTTTACATGAGTTAAACAGAGGGTGACCTTTGTACTACTTCTTTCTTCTTTTAACCTTCCAAAAATGGAATCGCCTGCAGCTGCGAATGGCGACGCCAACGCCCACGCTACGATAGATGTGGACGGCTACACGAACATATACAAAGATGCTTACACCAAAGGATACGTGGATGGCTTTAGTACATCAGAACTCTCTGGCAAAAAGCCCATTGCAATTGTCGGCATGTCATGTCGCCTGCCTGGTAACATCAGCACACCGGAAGAATTTTGGGAGCTATGCTCTCGAGCTCGAAACGGGTGGTCGGAGATCCCGAAGGAAAGATTCGACAGTAGTAGCTTTTATCATCCGAATCCGGGAAAAAGTGGTTGCCACAATGCCGCTGGAGGATGTTTTCTCAAGGAAGACGTGGGCTTGTTTGATGCCCCTTTTTTCGGTCTGACTGCTTCCGAAGCAATTTCCATGGATCCCATACAGCGCCTCTTACTTGAATGCACCTTCGAAGCTCTTGAGAATGCGGGAATTCCAAAGCACCAGATCGTTCGAAAACAGGTCGGCGTCTTTATTGGTGGTTCACCTTCCGAGTATGAGGCCCAATTATTTGCGGACACGGACACTATTCCTATGCATGAAGCCACCGGTAAGCTCCAGTTTACGTTGCTTAGATTAGTGACATTTTTTTTATTTTATTATGTAGCTTCAAATTACTAAGTAAGACAGGTTGCGCTTCGGCAATGCAATCAAACAGAATTTCTCATTTCTTCGATTTGCAAGGCCCCAGCCTTACAATCGACACCGCCTGTTCGTCCAGCCTAGTCGCCGTACATGAAGCTTGTAGAAGCTTGCAGAATGGAGAATCTGAGTTAGCAATTGTTGGAGGATGTCATCTTAACATGCTACCTCAATTTTGGGTGACTATGGCAAGTTCAAGGTAGGCTTTCTTTGTTTTTTTGATATTGTTTCTTTTTTTTTCATTTGAGAGAAAATTTCTTGAATGCTCCGTAGCTAATGAAATCCAGGTTATTTTCGAAGGAAGGAAGATCATTTTCCTTCGATAACCGAGGAACAGGGTATGGCCGTGGTGAGGGATGTGGGATAGTGATTTTGAAAACTCTAGAACAAGCTCAGAAGGACAACGATGTCATCAGAGCGGTAATTGTCGGCAGCGGTATTAACCAGGATGGAAGAACTCCTGGAATAACCATGCCAAATGCATCGGCACAAGGTAATTGAGCTCCCCGGTTTTCCTTGAAAAATCATGGTCCAGAATGGCTCAAGACTTACTTATTTAGAATCCCTCATGAAATCCGTCTATAAAAATGCGGGCATTTCTCCTACAGATACTGGATATATCGAAGCCCATGGAACAGGTACCAAAGTTGGAGACCCAATTGAAGCAAAAGCAATCCACAATGTCTTCGGTGAAGGCCGATCACCCAGAAATCCTCTCTTCGTTGGATCCGTGAAGTCAAATATTGGCCATTTAGAGGCTGCATCTGGTACGAAACATGTTATAACATGTCGAGTCAATATACGCTAATAACGGTTTTGTACAGGCATCGTGTCGGTGATTAAAACAACAATGATGTTGGAGCGTGGGTTCATCTTACCTAATTACGACTTCAAGAAACCAAACGAGAAAATTCCCCTTTCTCAATGGAATCTGAAGGTATGTATAATAAGGTTCATTCTCTCTCTTAACACAGCTGATGGTATTATAAGGTCCCCGTGACTCAGCGGCCGTGGCCGAAACAAAAACGATTTGCGAGCGTGAACAACTTCGGATTTGGTGGCACCAATGCTCACATTGTTCTCGAACATGCACCTTTGTTGCAAGATCAACAAACCTCATCGGCAGTCCAATCTAGAAAACTTTTTGTTCTCTCTGCTCACGACAAAAATACCGCAGAAAAGCTGATGAGTAATACCACCATCTATCTGGAACGGAGACCAGAAATTTTTCAAAATGATTTAATGGCCAATCTTGCATATACTCTTGGCCAACGGCGATCTTTGATGCAATACAGAGTTGCCATCTCATCCGCCTCATCGTTTGACTTGATCAAGGCGTTGAACAGCGGAAAGATTTCTCCAGTCCAGGCAATGGAGGCGCCTAGTATCGGGTTTGTTTTCACAGGCCAGGGAGCCCAATGGAATGCAATGGGCCGTGAGCTGTATCAACAATTTCCTGTATTTGCATCGGCTATCGACGCGTGTGAGAAATGTCTAGTCTCGTTTGGCGCACCATTTTCTCTTATCGGTACGTTTGTGATCAAACGCTTGGTAGTTGCGTTTACTAACATTTTTATGCACAGAGGAACTGAATAAAGATGCATCGACGACGCGCGTCAACGAAGCGCATATCAGTCAACCCGCATGCACAGCAATTCAGCTAGCTCTGACCGACTTGCTCCGAGCATGGGGAGTGTCCCCTGCTTCCGTTACTGGTCACTCAAGTGGTGAAATTGCTGCCGCTTACGCAGCTGGTATTTTGTCTCTCGAATCTTGCATGGCACTTTCATATCATCGGGGTATGGCCACTATAGAATTGGAGAAGAAGTTTCCTAAGCTCAGGGGATCTATGATGGCGGTTGGGTGCAGTGAAGAGGAAATCAAGCCACTATTCGCTCAATTAACCACCGCCGGAAAGGCTAATATCGCATGCTTCAACAGTCCAAGCAGCTTGACAATCTCGGGAGACGAGCCCACCATTGACGAACTTCAGGCTCTCTTGCAGGAAAAGGAAATTTTCAACAGAAAACTTCATGTCAACAAGGCCTATCATTCTCATCACATGGATTTGGTAGCTGAAACCTATCTCGAAGCCATCCAATCGATAGATCCACCCAAACCGACGGATGTCAAGTTCAGCTCTTCTTTACTCGGACATGTCGTCGATAGTTCGGAGATTAAGCCTTCTTATTGGGTAGAGAACCTGACAAAACCAGTACGGTTCACGGAGGCATTAACGACCATGTGCGAGCCAACGAATGGCCAAAAAGTGGGCGTCAACATTATTATCGAGGTTGGTCCTCACTCTGCACTTGCCGGGCCGGTTAAACAAATCTTGAGGGCTGTCGGTCCTGACGCAAGCAAAATATCCTACGGTGCGACACTCGTTAGAAATAAAGATGCGGTTGAAACGATGATGGAGTTGGCGGCTTTGTTGTTTGTGAAAGGGGCTCCTCTTGACTTGGGTGCTATTAATAGTCCACGGCCTTGTGGTCAACCTGAGCTACTGGTTGACGTGCCTGGTTACCCTTGGAATCATCAAACAAAATACTGGCACGAGTCGCGCTTCGTCAAAAAGCACAATAATAGATCAATCGCTCGCAACGATCTCATCGGAACAATGGCCGATTACTCCAATGATCTAGAGCCAATTTGGAGAAATATCTTGCGTATTGATGACCTTCCCTGGCTTCGCCATCATAAAGTTCAGTCCTTAACCCTGTTCCCAATATCTGGTTTCATCGCAATGGCAGTGGAGGCGGCGTCTCAAAAAGCAACTCTACGGAATGCAGAGTATGATGGCTTTGTTCTTCGTAACGTCGCTGTCAACAAGCCACTGATGATATCGGAGAGCGATGTTGAAGTGACTCTTCAGCTGCGACCTCACCAGGAGAGCAGTACCCTCGTGGCTTCTAATGTCTGGGACGAGTTCCGAATTCATTCATGGACGGCTAGCAAGGGCTGGACGGAGCACTGTAAAGGATTGATTGCTACCGAACTCAAAGGTCGCGATGAAGTTGAAGGTGATAGCCATGCTGACGATTTATTGCGCGCAGCTATCACTAAAATTACAAGTGCCCAACAAACCCCTGTGGACAAGGCCATGGTGTATAAAGCTCTCAGTAATCTCGGAGTGTCATACGGACCCAGTTTCCAAGGCATGAATAACTGCAAAATTAACGATGAATGCTCTATGGCCGACATCACGGTGATGAATACGGCCGAGGACATGCCGGAAGGATATCAGACGAGCATGGTCATTCACCCGACGCTCTTGGAACAATTGATTGAAACATACTGGCTCAATCTTGGAGCAGGACAGATTCCTATGGATACAATTTACCTCACTTCGTCCATTGGGCGTCTACGTATTTCCCGGGACATCGCAAACATCACAAGCACGCCTGGTAACACTCTACGAGGATTTTGTAGAGGGATTCGACCGCAGTCGCACTTCAAAACAGTCCAGATGTCGATGTTTGCTACTGCAGATAACGACTCTAAGCAGGTGATAACCCTGGACGACTTGGCAATTTCCCCGATCCCGAATAGTGATATGACCGCCGAAAGTGAAGGTCCTCATAGGCAGCTCTGTTACAAGATGGATTGGGAACCTATTCTCCAGCCCTTGAAAAGCTTGAACTCTGACAGCCTCTCGAATGGACATAATTCTGAATCCTCAGATCATACAAATGGCGTCACGAATGGCACTACGAACGGCATCACGAACGGCGTCACAAATGGCGTCACAAATGGCGTCACAAATGGCGTCACAAACGGCACTCCAAATGAAGTATACAGCTTCCTTGAGAACAAGCTCGCAATTGTACACAGCGGTTCAGAATACCAAAATGCACTGGTTTCCGAATTATCCCATGCATTGGAGCGTCTGACTGGGTCAAAGCCTGATGCTGGCACTTTGACGGACCTGGATACTGATAAAAAGGTCTGCTTGTTCCTACCAGAGCTGGATAAGTCTCTACTACCGTCCATCACATCCACTCAGTTCTCTGCATTGCAGAAGATGCTGGCCGGTGTTGATGGAATTCTCTGGGTTGTGCGGGGTGCATATGTCGATTCTCAAAATCCCGATGCAAACATGGTAACGGGTTTGAGCAGAAGTATCCGTTCGGAAAGGTTACTCAAGTTTGCCACTTTGGATTTGGATTCGGAAAGTATTCTCAACACAGAAGACACAGTCAAAGCAATTCTTGAAGTTTTCAAAGCTACCTTTGGTCCCGAGGCTAAGCTGAATTGCGAATTGGAATTCAGAGAAAAGGGAGGTAGTTTCTTCACTCCCCGTGTCATTGATGATCCAGAGATGAATGCATACGTAGGCAAGAAAGTGAAAGGATCTTTCCTCGTACCTACCCCGTTTTGCCAAGAAAGCCGGCCCTTGAAGCTGACCATTGGAACGCCTGGCATGCTGGAAACTCTGCATTTTGTCGATGACCTCTCAACAGAAGAGTCTCTACCAGACGATGAGATTGAGGTAAAGGTCAAAGCAATCGGTGTGAATTCCAGAGACGAATCCATTCCGGCGGAACAGGTCGAGCGTGGTATCTTCGGCATTGAGTGCAGTGGCATTATCACGAAGGTTGGAGCCGGTGTTTCCAACTTTACAGTCGGAGATCGAATTGCCTGTATTTCGGTCTCCCACGGTGTTTACTCAAACTATACTCGAACAAAAGCAGGGTTCGCGTTCCGGATTAACGAGAATGTATCCTTTGAGACTGCGGCTGCATTACCTGTGGCTTATTTCACAGCATACTACGGGCTAATTCAGCTGGGGCAATTCCAGGAAGATGACTCTATATTGATTCATGGCGCTGCCTCCCTAGTCGGCCATGCTGCGATTTCGTTAGCTCAAATAATAGGAGCGAATATATTCGCTACTGTTGAAAATGCCGAAAGTAAAGAAGTTCTTAGGAACTTACATGGCTTACAGGACGATCATATTTACTCAAGCCGTGGACTTCAAGAGAGAAGGGAATCCCGGTTCGACCTTGTTTTGAACTGTCTTCCCGCCGACAACGACACAATTACCGAACTTTGGGACAAGCTGGACAATTTTGGTCGATTTGTCGAGATTGGACAACAGAATTCCAACATCAGACTGGAGACGACGGGTATCGCCAGTAACAGGAGCTTCCTGTCAGTTGATTTGATATCCTTGGCCGTTGGGAAGCAAAAATTGATGAAACGGCTTGTCTCCAATGTGTCTGAACTTGTGGATGCCGACAAGATCAAACTTGATCTCCCCATTCAGACTTTCCCGATCTCGAATGTTGAGAGTATATTCAAGCTGTTGAAGGGGGGACAACAAGAAGGCAAATTGGTTATTTCGCCTCAGCCAGAGGATGAAGTCATGGTCAGTAACTTATCTTACAGCTGACGTCATATGAATACTAACACGTATAAAAATATAGGCACCTCCATCAAATAAGTCAGAAAAGCTGCTCTCGGCAGACGGTTTGTACATTTTGATTGGCGGCACTGGTGGTTTGGGCCGAAGTATGGCAAGATGGATGGCCGGCAAAGGAGCAAAGAATATCGTCCTTGTTTCTAGAAGCGGAACAGCATCTGGCAAAGTAAAGGAGTTAATCGACGATGTTGCGACATCTGGGGTGAACATAACAGTGCAGCAATGCGATGTCTCAGACGCTGAATCGGTGAGGAAATTGATCGAGGTCGATTTGGCTGGCATGCCTCCAGTCAAAGGTGTCATCCACGGTGCTATGGTCCTTCATGTAAGTTGACAACCTACGCTGATGACTTTGAATCTTTCAAAGTGCTGACATAAAGCAGGATGTCTTGTTCGAAAAAATGGCTCACCACGAATACACCGAGGTCGTCAAATCCAAAGTACAAGGCGCCTGGAACTTCCACCACGCTCTGCACGCAGCGTCTCTCGACTTCTTCGTCGTGCTTTCGTCTGCCGCTGGCACAGTTGGAAATCGAGGACAGGCCGCGTACTCTGCGGCCAACACGTTCCTCAACGCCTTTGTCGAACACCGCATCAATCTCGGCCTGCCTGGTTCGTCCCTTGACCTAACCGCAGTTTCCGACGCAGGCTATCTTGCAGAAAACCTCGATGCTGCTGCTGAAGTCGCGCGGAATCTTGCAAGCGATACGATATGTGAAGTGGAAGTGCTGGCACTGCTCGAAGCCGCCATCGATGGACACCTGGCTCTCACATGCAACAACCATACTATCACGGGAGTTCGAATCACAAATCCAGCGCCATTCTGGACCGACGATGCCAAGTTCAAACACGCTCGTCTGGCAGCAGAGGCTGCAGCCGCCGGAGGTGCGGACGGACAGGCTGTGGCGTTCTCTTTTAACGACGCTCTCAAGGCGGCACAGTCTCTTGAAGATGCTCGGAGTGTAGTGTGCAATGGTCTAACAAACAAGATATCGTCAGTTCTCATGTTGGACGTGGAGGAAATGGATGTTACCGCATCACTATCAAATTACGCCTTGGACTCGCTGGTGGCGATCGAAGTGCGAAACTTCATCACAAGAGAATTCGAGGCCAACTTGCAGGTCTTGGAATTATTGTCTAGTGGCTCGATTGAGACGTTGGCGCAAGATATTTGTACGAAGAGCAAGTTGGTTTCTTTTTAGATAGCAGTAGAGGTTCACTTTATTAGACTGTTTTTTATATTAGTACTTGCGTGTATATCGAGATCTTTTGCAGTAGTTTCTCGTCGAAAATCAATCTCTTTAGAAGTTTCTAAACAAACATTTTTGAAGCAAGCGATCACTACATATATGGTAGTTCGGCTATCTAGGATATAGATTTTGTAATGAAGCGATGAATATCAACTCAGGTGGTCCCAGATCACGCGATTAACTCACCATAGCCTCCTGCGCCTGCTCTTGATAGATAACAAAATAGGACGTTTACGTATGCACTATACATGTGCTCCAAGCTTTGAATATACATATTTCTCCTCTGAAAAGCCCGGCTTATGAATGGATGTAAAAACTATTCAATATTGTTATCAACGACAGTATTTCGAATAATTAATTGACTCTACTATATAGCCCTCCAAATCCCGAGCTAGGTGGCGAGTCCACGTAATGCTCAGCCCACGTGCATTCAATCAAATGTTTCTCATTATGTAAATACGTACGTACGTACTAAACCATCCATGGTGTTGCTGACGAGATACCCACCGCTCAAGCGGTCAGCATTAGCGCGCATCGTTTCCCCAGTCAGATCAAAGTCAAGCCATTCGGAAAAAAAAAAACAAAGAAAATTTTATTTCTCATATTATTTCTTCTCAAATTAGTATCCGGCGTAAAATGTGTTAATGATAATAGTTTCAGCTCGTACACTAAGGCTGACATCTCCAATTTCAAAAATAAAAATAGAAGCCAACGGCGAATAACAGCCATCTTGAAACTTGGCTTGCAGCCATCCCAGCCACAGGAGAATAAGCAATGCAACGAAAAAGGTTATTACCACAGTTGACACTTGTTCGCCTTAGTTGGACTATCCACCGGGGTGGCTTGCAATTTAGATTATTCTGTTCTTAAAAAAGTAAACATTTTTATTGTAGCACAAGGAACAGCGGTCGGTCAGTCAGCACAGCAAGGATGAGAAACGGTATACGAAACAGCCACAAGTATCCCTGCCAGTGCGGTGGTGTTTTCGGTTTGTACGAGGCTTGCTCTGTTACGAAGAGAATGCATGGATCAGGTGCGGAGCGGGGGGGAGTACAGGGTATTTGCAGATACGAAGGAAGGGCTGGCTCTAATTTTCCAAGTATTTCGCTGGCAGCTGCAAAGAAAAAAGAAAATAGAAGAGACTGTTCTAATGCAGGGGATTGATCCAACATCACAAAACGTGCTCAATAAATTACAACATACGATCCGGAAATGTCGACATGTGGTTTGCCGTGCACCGGAGAGCGCCGATGCGGTTATGTGCCATATCAATCCACGATATCCAGCGAATTGGCAACTTTTGTCCTGATTCCTCGCATGGCACTTAGGCAGGCTCTGGAGTCTTGTTTCAATAGTACGTGAGGGGCCTGACGATCAGTTGGCAAAAAAAGAAGGCCGACCTTGTGAAGTGTCAACAGTGAACTCAGAACAAGGCGGGAAAGGCGACGATCGCTAGTCTGCTAGTAAAACTAGTAATGGTTCACACCACGCGCATACTATGCACGCATAGATTCTTTAATCAAATTTTTAGTATGGAGTAATATGCAGAGTAAAATATACGACACACGTAAGATAAAACGAACCGTGGGTGATAATACTACTGCATAGTATCCGGAGTTGGTTGTGCCGCAAATTGTGATATGTAGCTCTTACGATAAGCTGATGGCTGATCGTTTGGCGCAAAACTCTGTTGTTTAGTACTACTAAGTAAACTTCGTATGTACAGAAGATCTCACAATCAGCAGCGAATCAGAGGATGAGTGGCGTTCGCGATTGATTGTTTGCATGGCTCGAAAACCCCCGCTCTTCCCACGTCAAGAGGAAGAAACTAATACTAAAAGACATTATCATGTGAGATCAGCTTCTCATCAACTTGAACCCAGTCAACCTACATGTACGAAACAAGGTGAGAATTATACTTGCATGTTGTACGAAGAGAAGGGAATTTTTAGTCAAATTCAAAACTTATCGACTCGTCCAAGTGACACTGACAGCTGATGGCCTTGCCGTTATTGTCGGTCTTATCATAAAATCCAAGGATAAAACAGTTGATCAGCCAATAGTACATCGAGTGGCTGTTTTTTTCGCATGATATGATGATAGGCTGAATGCGTTGACTAGGCAAGCTGCCATTGGACATTAGCCATAACCTCCCTACCGAGGATTAATATTAATGCTTTCTGTGGTCTGACACAGTTGACTTGCATCTTCTTGTCTGCATGATGACCAACAATCGTGTAGCCATACATCTCAAAGAGGCAAGATAGATCCCTGTCGATCGGCGAGGGGTGCTGAATCGGGAATGTGGTGTACGGAGTTAATCCCTGCTGGGGAAACAGGGTGGGTCCGGCAGAGAAGATTAGAAGAAGAGGGTCACATGGCGGAAAGAATAGAAAAAAAGCCTTCTGGAATGTTGCCAAATTGGGAACATTGCGGGCTTATCGCGGCAGGGAGTCCCAGGGGTGGGGAATGTGGAGAATATGGAGTTTACAGCCAATCACGGCGATCGGCGCGTCGCAATTATTGGAACAACTTCAGGCACGGCTCTTCCGCCAATCGCGGCTGCAGAATTTATTACAACAAGTAGTACATTACTACATGCATCCCCACAGTAGTGTTGTGGTGCTTGTTACATCCATACAGGTCAAAACACGCAGATAACCTTGCAGATGAGCCTATCTCCACTATCGGTAAATGCATTACGGTCATCATCTGCTACGTGCACCAACAGATCTGCGGCAACAAGCAAGCCACACACGGCACATCGAGCACAACTAGTCCTTAGTCTGGACTAGAAAAAATACGTAGATATGGAGTAAACAGAATATTGTTGCTCCCTCCCTTGTTGAGTAAGTCGTCGTTATCGTCTCTTGCTTGGACCTTCCAGAAACTCCATCGAACAATTTAAGTCTGCCGTGATTGATTGTAGACAATGTAGTGTACCGAGTAATGCCAGCCGACAGTTACATCGTTGAACCTTAGCATATCGGATTACTGCTCGTGGAAGAGTTATGGACGAGTCATTGATTGTTTGAGTCTGAGAGTCGGGATTGAGTTTCTGTCGACTGTCGGCTTTCGACAGTCGAGTCTCGGCAGAGGAATCTAAGAAGACTACGTGACAGGAGTTTGCAGTCCGCACTACATGTTGAATATGCATGACTGTCGAAAGAAGCAACACACCGCAAACGCCACCACCGGCTACTGATCGCCCTTAACAACATGAAACAAGCCATGCCATGCAATCCCCAGACAATACAATGAGGCATGTTTGCGTACGCCATACTTTTTTGCGGATGGTTCGGGTCATCCGGCGCATCGACAGAATTGCCACCGTCTCGAGATCCCGAGATGTAAGCCTCGATGGGCTTACTATTTTTAGAGTGCGGGTAGGACCATCAAAATACGAGTAAAGGTTAGAATGATAATGCATACGTGCGTATTGCCACGATCATGATGATGACTGTAGATCATGCATGTTATAAAGTTTACGAAACGTTCTAATTGCAGTAACTGGTGCAAATAATATCATCAATTGCGATATTTATACTACAGTAGGAAATACCAACATTACTTAGGAATACCTGGTGGAGTACTGGATGCTCTTGCTCCTTGGTATCCGTATGGAGTACTTACTGTAGTACTGTTGGTCTAACCAACAACAATACATGTCAGTGGCGCCGCCGCGTGTAGGTGACAGTACATGAACGCTTCATGTATCCTTTGGACGTTAGAAATGCTACCGGGGTTCCCTGTTGATGGCATGACACTAAGTTTCAACGCAGATCAATATTACCTATGTACATACAACACATTGACAAATGTATATAGTTCACTATGTATCAATTGATGTGATTTACTGTCAACTGATACGTGTAATCAGTCAATATATATGTATATATGTCTATATATACTGTATAAAGAATGTACGAAGTATGTAAGAGAATTTCAAGTAGAACTGAACAGTCGACATAGTTAGAACTGAACAGGACAGTTACATAACACAACACAAAACTCAGCCAGAGAAAAAGAGGGTGAAACTGAGCAAAAAAGTGAGAGAGAGAACAGATACATCCACAGTGTCAGAGGCTGGAGACGGTGATGTAATGAGTGATCCGCAACTAAGCAGTGTAAGCACTATCTCCGCCGCATCCGACATGACTGGCTGGAGGGGCAAAAGCAGCCAATCAGACAATACCCTCTGAACGAACCTCGCAAGCCACAGGCTTATCTTCCTCTCTCTCACAGACACTTGAAAGAGATCACAGACTCAACTTTCAGTCTTAGGTAATAAAATAATGAAAGGTTATAGCGAGGCAGTTTGTCTGTCTTGTTGATCGGCAGGACTCGACTCGACGGACTCGACTCGACTTGACCAAATAATCGACCAGCCAACAAACGTTATCAGTAGTCAGTTGCTCTGCTCGTAAACCTTGGTTGCTGGTTAGCTCAAGAACCAAACTGCAAACCTTTTTTAAGGTTTATATGCAACACATGACACCATGCGTCATGTACGGTGTATTCCGTTCATGAACATGCGCTCGTTGGATTTTCAGATGCCGAGCTGACTCGTGTTAGTTCTTTGTTTCGCTACAATAAAATTATGATCAGGTTTACAAGATGCTATAATTGTATAGATGAGTTCGTTACCGACACCAAGGTCCCCGCCAACAATAACCATGGATTCGAGCCGAGTAGGTTCCCTGGTTCAGGATAAGATCTGTTTCAGGCCAGAGGACATGGTTCAGGCCCGAAGACATGGTTACAATGCTCCGACTCAGGATTGTAGTAGAAAGAAGAAGTTTGCCACCGCGTGAACAGACGACTCGACAGCGTCAACCAAGCGAAGAGTTCCATCCGGTCTAGTATACGACTTAGCGCCATACTTGGCACTGGCGAAAATAATGAAAATGGCTCGATAATGAAGCCCGGCGGGTCCCCCAGTGGCCTTAGTCTACCCCGTACGTCGGCCTTGCGCCGGTCAACCGCTGTCCACTAACATCCCACTGTCCAGACCGCCGCCTTTTTTTTTTTTTTATAATAAATTAATTTTGACTAACTGAACCAGAAAAGACAGAAGTCTCAAGGCAAACATCACGAGTCAGTCACACTATGGCCGTGTTCGGCGCCACTTACTCTCTGTTGAATCATGCACGATTGTCGATGATGCAGAAGGGGAACCACGAAATTTCACTTTGTATACCTTGGGAGCCAGGGGTTTCCATGGTCCTGAAAAAAAAAAACACCGAATCGCTAGCCCAGATGTCGACTTTAGGTATGGGGATTCTCGCGGGATGATTCTGGGCAAGAGCCTGTTCTGTATGGAGTGCATACCCTGGTTATATTATTATTAGTGACAAAAGTCACCGATAACAATTTCAATTTCTCCATAGACAAGTCACAATTATGAAGAATGGCAGGGCAGACCACGTGCAGGGATGAAAGGAATGGTATCTGTCGGTACAGCGACAAAGTTTCAGCATGCCATCTAGACGGCCGGATCGGCATATATGGTACACGCGCGGCCGTTTCAACAACGTACAGGACTACAGGTCGCACTTGCCTAAGTGCCTCAGACTTTAGTGTTCCTCCACCGCGCGAAGGATTCGGCACCTGGCCTAGGGCCTCGTCACGTGATTTCACGCAGCGTCGCAGTTCCAGGCGAGACCCGAGAAGTCCCACCCAATCAGCAATAAAATTACAGCCCCGCTGTGGAGCCCAGGCCAATTTGGGAGCCGAATCTATCGAACAAGCTGCAATCCTTCCATGCTAGGCCCAAAGCGGCCGCGAAGGAGCAGCATCCCTGCTGAGCGTCCTCTAGATTGACATCACGTTAATTCATCTACCGCCGATTACGTAGGTCGCAGTCTCGCTCAGGATTTGCCGTACCTGGCCTGTGCTCGACATGAAGGATGCGAGGGAGCATTAGTCTTATGCCATCTATACCACTCTGTACGTAATCGGTAGTTTGGATGTATAGAGTAATATGTTTTTTTGTTTTTGCAAGATTCGAGCATGTTTGTGATATGTGCATTCTTCGGTGGATCTGCACTCGCATGTCGAAAAACCAGGATGAACATGCGATTCCTTGCATTAGCTGCGTGCTCCCTGGGTGCGTCGAGAAGGAAAAAAGAAGAACTCGAATTAAACGCCTAGCGTTGCTCTGGTGTACGGCTAGGCTGGCTCTAGCAAGGGTGGTAATTAATCTCCCCACACGACGCCTTGGCGCTGCATGGATACGTACTACGTACGCGGATTATACTCCGTCGCCGAAGACAAGTACAGTGGATGATATAGTACGGATTAGTATAGCATAGATAACGGAGGCTGTAGAGCAAGAAAACCACCAACATAAATTCAATGAAACTTACAACAAGAGTAGAAACTCAATGCGGAAGTTTTGGCTGGCAAGTGTTACTGTCTCGGCACTCACCAGGGGTCTGTGTGGCCCACCTGGCAGGATACAAACAGCCGCGCCAAGTGGAGCGCGAGTCCAGCCACCTGTTTTTGTTGCCGTAGTCTAATTGTATTGTATGCCGTCAGCCAATCACTATACCGTGGTCGGTGGAGACTGTAACACCAACATAGGCAACCAGTGAATTGTTGGTAGCGCTATTCCTGTTTGGGTTTGAGCGATCGTCCGACATGGCCGAACAGGGAAACAGAGGCATCAGAGATCGGCGGGACACCATGACAAATGACCAAGACAAGCAATCGGCAATACTCGATTAGGCAGAGTGCAAGTCAGACGGGACCCGACTACTAGCACACATGTATGGTGTATAGTGCGCTCAGGACGCTTGGTAGGTGATAATTATAGAATAGCATTATTTATTAATATACTTTTGCAGTTATAATAATATATTGCAATTATTATGGAGTACGTACTATAACATTAACCACAGGCTCGCTTGCTATAGAGTGTACCTATAATTAACCCGCGCTCATGAAACACGTACGTACCACGGATACGGACGGAGCATTAGGATAGTAATTTGTTTTGGTATTATGAGCACAGAGTATATAATAATATAGAGTACGTAGTAATAATCAAGTACGTATGACAAAGTGGAAACGCCAAGCTGTTTCTGATGAGTCTGCCCAGTGACTCGCCATTCTTCAGAAGCGCGATGGCCGATTAACCTGATTGGTGAGCGCGATTACTGACAGCCAACCATTCGCTTTGCGCGTGTGCACCGCCCAAGAATTCATTATTCTGACCTTCGGGAGCATCATTCCAGCAAAATACGAGCTTATTCATTTACTAATTCGTAGTAATTGATACATCTACTGACCCAGTCTATAAATAATTATCACAGCTAACATTTTATAAATAACATCGTGTTTCGCAGGCTGAGCCGGGAATGTGGCCAATCAGAGCGGACGCGAGATCAGCTGCGCCGAGCTGAGCTGCACATTCTATGGTGCAGCCATGTCATGTATACTAATCTATCACGAAAATAACTTGCCGCAGTCGACACGAAAAAACCTGGCAACGCATGCCAATCATTTCGAGTTGCCGCTGGCAGACACAGCATGCATCATAATAATCTCATTAATATATCTATTGTTGGTGGTTTTTACAGAAAAGTGGCCGAGCACAGCTATTTCGGGAGATTTGCCAACGTGTGAGCAGCCAAAAAGCCACGCCCCACTCGAAACTGCCAGTAGCCAATAGCAAGCGCGGCGCAACCAACACTGTTGCCCCAGATCATCATCTCCACTGGGTGGTTGATAGTAGTAGCATGTATGACCTGATACGCTGCTCCAAAACCAGAGACTGCTAAGGTCTTAGTCAACTCAGTAACGTATTTTATAGGCCTCCCGGCCCACATAAGCCTGCCGGACCACCCCCTCAATTTTCTCCCACTTTCAACCGAA